>SWDT01000081.1:0-348380 GCA_009193035.1 Halicephalobus mephisto | reverse complement strand
ACTGTTCCACAGTATACGGACAAGGTTTTCCCGCCTCCTTCATCTCTTTTTCAAGCAGGTCGTGATAGAACTCAACGATGAATTCTTCCGCTTGTCTTCTGATGACGCCGTCAGCGCACATAGTCAAGGCTCTAGCAATGTCGGCCATAGGAGAACCTTCGTGTATTATCTGCCAATCATAAATAGCTGCTAATTGGTTCGTGAGATTACCGTATTCATCGAGTTTCCACATCATGTTTCCTCCATGAAGATCTCCATGGACAAGAACTGAATCGAGATGTAGGTCTTTCCACGATTCGGAGAAGGCGTATTTGTTGTAATCCGAACTGGATCCGAATTTTTGATATTTCTTAAGAAGAGGTTCAAAGAATTCTGAAAAGCAAACAGGGTCCATTAATAACCATTTGGTAAACCAACCTTTGTCTCCGCAAATGTTTAAGAATGGTTCGTAATTTCCACTCATTTTTACGAATGTGTTGAATGTGCATTGATTCTCATTGAACTTCTCCTTCCACAACTTTTGATGCTTTTCGTCTGAGGTCAAGCAAATTTTGTGCATGTGGGCTAGATGTCGAACGATTTCCTTGATTTGAGGGATGCTAAAGGAAGTCATAAAGTCGATCAATCCCACTTTTCCCGTCATATCCTCCATGTGAACGACTCCTTCTGACTCGTTTATCATCCAAGGTAAAGTTTTGAAGACTTTTATATGGGGGATTTTGAAGGTAAAGACTAAGGAGTTGTAGAACTCAACTTCAGTATTATGGACTCTGACCAACTTGTTGATAAATTCATCGTTCATGTCGAATTCAGCTGAAACATCTTCATTAACCGCTTCTATTGATGCAGTGCCAGGAATTTTAAGGATAGTACTGTAGATATCGGATTCAGAAGTGGAATCCACAAAGGAAACAATGCAACGGAGGACTTCAGATACGAAACCTCTTCCTTTGCTGATGTCAGAAGAAGTTATCTGAAAAATAAATTGAAACAGAAATTATGGATTTTTCCTAAAGATAATAAAAGTTAGAGTGTCCGCAAAATTCAAAAATAGATATTTTCTGAATCTTGTAAAGTCCATGATAATAACTCAATCAGTTAAAACAGTTCCAATGATAACATTCGACAGTATCGAGAAACTCTTATTGTGAAATGATCTGGGCATTATTTTAAGTTGGTTGGAACCAAGTTTTTAGAAATTAAACTCACGTCTTTAACAGGTCTATTGCCATAGGTTCTCTTATATTCCTCGTCATTAGTCCTCAGACTCTCGACCAAGAATCCGGCGGTGAAGGAATGTCCACTTAATCTCTTCCACTCATCAAACGCATCTCCAATCACCTTCTTCGTTAGTCCGTTCACTGGTTTCATAGAATTCACCTTGGTTTCTTTAATGGGGACAGATTCAAATTGATCTTTGGCAGCCATGTTCTGTAGACAATAAATCTCAATCTGAATGAAATTAATTACATGAATTTCCTTTTTATGGTAGAATTCTTTCCCGCTCAGTTTCTTTTATCAATTGAAAATGTGTCGCAGGAGGGTCTATAGCGAATAATTGATCATTTAGATCGTTCTTTGCAACTGAATCGTAATTGGACAGTGACATTTTTTGTTCCTAGGTTTCGGTATGCACATCGGCAAGTATTGAAAGTGCACAGATCGGCTCTAATTTTTATTGCACAATCTTAGGAAATATTGTGTCTGCTGTTTAAAAATACTTCAAACAAATTTATCAAATGTGAAATAATGGAAAAATTCATTCAAGTTTGTAATAATAAATGTTTTTAAAATAAACTTATACTGATTGATTACTCGTTGGAAGTGAAGTTTTATTATTGTAAATATACTGTTATATAACGTTTCAAGATCAAATAAATTACTTAATTACTCCCCATTGATTTTTTAATTATGTAGTAATTCCATCCCACATATTCATGTCGCAAGCTAGTAATTTCAGTTCGGTAAGTAAAACCAATACCAAATATTGAGCAATTTAATCAAATTTGTTTTTTATTGTTTGGCATAATCTTACAAGTTTACCTTAGATTCTCATTGGCATCCAATGCTGTTCACCTAGGTCTATTGCTACCTAACTTTGTAATCAATCAGGATCTTGGTAATCTCATAGCGACGCAGAATAGGAAAGTTTAATCATCCATAAAAATTAATACAGAAATATAAATTTGAATGCAAAACTTCAGTCTTCATAAAACTTGTTTGATAACTAAGGGATTATCAGAGCATCTCCACCTTGCCGAAAGAGAATGGACAGTCCATTTTTTCGGCAAGGGGGACGCTCCGTTTTTTTGAGTTGTTTGTGAACTTTGAACTGCATTGAATTTCCAAATCAACTATGGAATTATTACTTTGTTTACTACATAGTTATCCGAATCTCTCGAAAACATGTTTCATCGGCCCAGTTAGAAGTCTATCCATGTCTTCAAGAGCATGTTTAGATCTCAGAACTATAGTTTCAATTTTGGCTTTTTGGATGTTTTCGTTATTTTCTTTGACATGATCATTGTAGAAGGCGGCAAGCCAAGTCATTGAATAACACTGACCAACAAAGATGTAGTTATAGGCTTTTTTCAACTGTTCCACAGTATACGGACAAGACTTCCCCACTTGTTTTATTTCCTTCTCGAGCAAGTCATGATAGAACTCAACGATGAATTCCTCCGCTTGTCTTCTGATGTACCCATCAACAGAAGTTGTCAAGACTCTAGCAATGTCGGCCATGGGAGAACCTTCGTGCATTATCTGCCAATCATAAATGGCTGCTAATTGGTTAGTAAAATTACCATATTCATCGAGTTTCCACATCATGTTCCCTCCATAAAGATCTCCATGAACAAGAACTGATTCGAGATGTAGGTCTTTCCACGATTCAGAGAAGACATATTTGTTGTAATCCATACTGGATCCGAATTTTTGATATTTCTTAAGAAGAGGTTCAAAGAATTCTGAAAAGTAAATAGGATCCATTAATAACCATTTGTAAACTAACCTTTGTCTCCGCAAATGTTCAAGAATGGTTTGTAATTCTCATTCATTTTTACGAATGTGTTGAGCGTACATTGATTCTCATTGAACTTCTCCTTCCACAACTTTTGGTGCTTTTCGTCTGAAGTCAAGCAAATCTTGTGCATATGGGCTAAATGTCGAACAATTTCTGTGATTTGAGGGATGTTGAAAGTCATAAATCCCATCGATCCCCCCTTTTCCGTCATATCTTCCATATGTAGAACTCCTTGTGATTCTCCAATCACCCAAGGAAGGGTTTTGAACACTTTTATATGAGGAATTTCGAGGGTAGAAACCAAGTTGTTGTAGAATTCAACTTCAATATTGTGAATTCTGACCAACTTCTTAAGAGCTTTCTCATCCATGTCGAATTTAACCGAAGCATCTTCATTAGCCGCTTCCATTGATGTAGTGCCCGGAATTTTAAGGATAGTACTGTAGATATCGGATTCAGAAGTGGAATCCACAAAGGAAACAATGCAACGGAGAACTTCGGATACGAAACCTCTTCCTTTGCTGATGTCAGAAGAAGTTATCTGAAAAATAAATTCAAACAGAAATTATGGATTATTTTTAATGACAATAAAAGTTAGAGTGTCCACAAAATTCAAAAATAGATATTTTCTGAATCTTGTAAAGTCCATGATAATAACTCAATCAGTTAAAACAGTTCCAATGATAACATTAGACAGTATCGAGAAACTCTTATTTCAAAATGATCTGGGCATTATTTTAAGTTAGTTGGAACCAAGTTTTTAGAAATTAAACTCACGTCTTTAACAGGTCTATTGCCATAGGTTCTCTTATATTCCTCGTCATTGGTCCTCAGACTCTCGACCAAGAATCCGGCGGTGAAGGAATGTCCATCTAATCGTTTCCACTCATCAAAAATATCTCCGACCACCTTCTTCGTTAGTCCATTCACTGGTTTCATAGAATTCGCTTTGATTTCTTCAACAGCCATGTTCTGTAGACAGCAAATCTCAATCTGAATCAAGTTAATTATATGGACTCTTTTTATATTACATTTCCTTCTCACTCAGTTCCTTTTATCAATTGAAAATGGGTCGTAGGAGGGTCTATAGCGAATAATTGATCATTTAGATCGTTGTTTCCAACTGAATCATAGTTGGACAGTGACATTTTTTGTTCTTAGGTTTCGGTATGCACATCGGCAAGTATTGAAAGTGCACAGATCGGCTCTCGTTTTTATTGCACAATCTTAGGAAATATTGTGTCTGCTATTTAAAAATACTTCAAACAAATTTATCAAATGAGAAATAATGGAAAAATTCATTCAAATTTGTAATAATAAATATTTTAAAAATAAACTTATACTGATTGATTACTTTTCGAAAATAGTTTTATTATCGTGGATATATTGTTACATAACTCTTTAACGACAGAAATTTCATAAATATTTCCTATTGATGTCTTAATTATGGCATTTCTGTCCGAAATTAACAATTATAATTCAAAAATTATATAACATGTTTGCGAGGAAATTAAAGGCCGGAATTTCGAAGCGCTCACATGTTGGACATCTGTGTTATATACCATTCAACTCACACCTAAATTCCACGTCGACTGATATAACATGTGGTGATCCAACATTCGACAACGCAGATTCTGAATTTCGCTTCAGAAATTCGGTCTTTGATTTCTTTGCAAAACACGTCATATATAATTTTTTTTATTATAATTGTTAATTTAGGGCAGAAATACCACATAACCGAATTTCTTAATGAGCTATGGAATTGTTACTTTATTTACTACATAGTTATCCGAATCTCTCGAAAACATGTTTCATCGGCCCAGTTAGAAGTCTATCCATGTCTTCGAGACCGTGTTTGCATCTCAAAGTCATAGTTTCAACTTTGGCTTTCTGGACATTCTGATTTCCTTCTTTGAGATGCTCACTAGCAAAAACAACAAACAATGGCAATCCATAGCATTGGCTAAGAAAAATGTAGTTATAGGCTTTTTTCAACTGTTCCACAGTATACGGACAAGACTTCCCCACTTGTTTCATTTCCTTCTCGAGCAAGTCGTGATAGAACTCAACGATGAATTCTTCCGCTTGTCTTCTGATGTACCCGTCAACAGAAGTTGTCAAGGCTCTAGCAATGTCGGCCATGGGAGAACCTTCGTGCATTATCTGCCAATCATAAATAGCTGCTAATTGATTCGTGAGATTACCGTATTCATCGAGTTTCCACATCATGTTTCCTCCATGAAGATCTCCATGGACAAGAACTGACTCGAGATGTAGGTCTTTCCACGATTCAGAGAAGGCGTATTTGTTGTAATCCGAACTGGATCCGAATTTTTGATATTTCTTAAGAAGAGGTTCAAAGAATTCTGAAAAGCAAACAGGGTCCATTAATAACCATTTGTAAACTAACCTTTGTCTCCACAAATGTTTAAGAATGGTTCGTAATTCTCATTTATTTTTACGAATGTATTGAATGTGCATTGATTCTCATTGAACTTCTCCTTCCACAACTTTTGGTGCTTTTCGTCTGAAGTCAAGCAAATCTTGTGCATGTGGGCTAGATGTCGAACGATTTCCTTGATTTGAGAAATATTAAAAGAAAGCGTAATGTCCATATGTCCTCCTTTTCCCGTCATGTCTTCCATATGAAGAATTCCTTCTGCTTCCTTAACCATGCAGGGAAGAGTCTTAAACACCTTGATGTGGGGGAGGTCGAAGGTAGAGACCAGGTTGTCGTAAAATTCAACTTCGGTATTGTGGATTCTGACCAACTTGTTGAGAGCCTTCTCATCTATGTCTATTTTGATCGGGAAATCTTTGTCGACTGTTTTGATTGCTACAGTGTTGGGGATTTTGAGAATAGTACTGTAGACATCAGATTCAGAAGTGGAATCCACAAAGGAAACAATACAGCGAAGGACTTCGGATGCAAAACCTTTTCCATTGGTGACATCGGAAGAAGTGATCTAAAAAATACAATGAAAAAGAAATTAAACACAAAAAGCGTAACTTTTGATCCTGTAACAATTGCGAAATGTAACACAATTGTCATATTTTTGATAAATATAAGACATTTGTGACAAAAATAGGAACGTAATAGTGACGGTTCACATTTGTTACGGGATCAAAAGTCATGCTTTTTTGTGTGCTGACTTATTGGAAAACTGAATTTAATAAAAATTAAGATGTTGGTAATTTCTTAAAAGTTAGAATTTTGCAACTATTGGTTAAAGTTTATAGTAAGAATTCAGTCATCTCATAAGAACTCTGAAAAATTAGAGAAGTTCCAAATATTTTTATTTCAAAATGATCTGGGCATTATTTTAAGTTGGTTGGAACCAAGTTTTTAGAAATTAAACTCACGTCTTTAACAGGTCTATTGCCATAGGTTCTCTTATAGTCCTCGTCATTAGTCCTCAGACTCTCGATCAAGAATCCGACGGTGAAGGAATGTCCACTTAATCTCTTCCACTCATCAAACGCATCTCCAACTACCTTCTTCGTTAGTCCGTTCACTGGTTTCATAGAATTCACCTTGGTTTCTGCACTAGCAGCAGATTCAAATTGATCTTTGGCAGCCATGTTCGACAGACAGAATAGCTTTTAATCTGACGCGATTTGATCATATTCTTTATGCTTTTATACTACATTTTCTTCTTGATAGGTGACTCACACGGGTTGAAAACGTATCGAAAGAGAATATATAATCGGTAATCGCTGGTTAAGCTGTTCTTTTCGACTGAATCGCAGCTAGAGAATGACGTTATTTGTTCTTGGTTTGTGATACGCATGCTCGCAAGAAAATATTTTGAACATAGTCAAATGAAAAATATTCCAAAAATGATAAAAATTTAGAGCAATATAGAACTCTATTTCGGAGTTTAAACCTAATACAACATGAAAAAACGTGTTCAAATATTTTTCACAATATTAGATGTAAGTTAGTGGTTGTCAAAGAACCTCATATTAGTTCATCATTTCTCATAAATAAAGTTCTGCCACTGTAAAGATAATGTTATGTGGTTTTTCAAAATCTAACAAAATAAATTATCTGGAGATTTCTTATTGGTATTCTTATTTTACAGCATTTTTGTTTCCTATATTTCTGTCACCAACAGTAATCTATTTAAAACTAAAACAACACTATATTTAGCGCTTTGTTCACTACCGACAACCGTTAGATTTCTTTGTCACATTTTTTTGCTTATTCAACGTACTTTCATAAGTTTTACTTCAGGTCAATTGTTCATAGTTTTAAACTACTCAGTTTTCAAGTCATTTAAGAAATCTTCAAATTTATTTACTGTACAGTTATCCGAATCTTTCGAAAACATGTTTCATCGGTCCAGTTAGGAGTCTGTTCATGTCTTCAAGAGCATGTTTGCATCTCAAAATCATCATGTCCAGTTTAGCTTTTTGGATACTCTCACTTTCTCCTTTTAGATGGTTGTTCGTGAAGGTGGTAAATAACGATAATCCATAACATTGACAAAGAAAGATGTAGTTATAGGCTTTTTTCAACTGTTCCACAGTATACGGACAAGGTTTTCCCGCCTCCTTCATCTCTTTTTCAAGCAGGTCGTGATAGAACTCAATGATGAATTCCTCTGCTTGTCGTCTGATGGCACCGTCAGCGCACATAGTTAAAGCTCTAGCAATGTCGGCCATGGGAGAACCTTCGTGTATTATCTGCCAATCATAAATGGCTGCTAATTGGTTCGTGAGATTACCGTATTCATCGAGTTTCCACATCATGTTTCCTCCATGAAGATCTCCATGGACAAGAACTGACTCGAGATGTAGGTCTTTCCACGATTCAGAGAAGGCGTATTTGTTGTAATCCGAACTGGATCCGAATTTTTGATATTTCTTAAGAAGAGGTTCAAAGAATTCTGAAAAGTAAACAGGGTCCATTAATAACCATTTGTAAACCAACCTTTGTCTCCGCAAATGTTTAAGAATGGTTCGTAATTCTCATTCATTTTTACGAATGTGTTGAATGTGCATTGATTCTCATTGAACTTCTCCTTCCACAACTTTTGGTGCTTTTCGTCTGAGGTCAAGCAAATCTTGTGCATGTGGGCTAGATGTCGAACGATTTCCTTGATTTGAGGGATGCTAAAGGAAGTCATAAAGTCGATCAATCCCACTTTTCCCGTCATATCCTCCATGTGAAAGACTCCTTCTGACTCATTTATTACCCAGGGTAAGGTTTTGAAGACTTTTATATGGGGAATTTCGAAGGTAAAGACTAGGGAGTTGTAGAACTCAACTTCAGTGTTATGGACTCTGACCAACTTGTTGATAAATTCATCGTTCATGTCGAATTTAACCGAAATATCTTCATTAGCCGCTTCCATTGATGTAGTGCCAGGAATTTTAAGGATAGTACTGTAGATATCAGATTCAGAAGTGGAATCCATAAAGGAAACAATGCAACGGAGGACTTCGGATACGAAACCTCTTCCTTTGCTGATGTCAGAAGAAGTTATCTGAAATATAAATTCAAACAGAACTTATGGATTTTTCCTAATGACAATAAAAGTTAGAGTGTCCGCAAAATTCAAAAATAGATATTTTCTGAAGCTTGTAAAGTCCATGATAATAACTCAATCAGTTAAAACAGTTCTAATGATAACATTCGACAGTATCGAGAAATTCTTACTTTGAAATGATCTTGACAGTATTTTAAGTTGGTTGGAACCAAGTTTTTAGAAATTAAACTCACGTCTTTAACAGGTCTATTGCCATAGGTTCTCTTATAGTCCTCGTCATTAATCCTCAGACTCTCGACCAAGAATCCGGCGGTGAAGGAATGTCCACTTAATCTCTTCCACTCATCAAACGCATCTCCAACTACTCTCTTCGTTAGTCCGTTCACTGGTTTCATAGAATTCACCTTGGTTTCTTTAATGGGGACAGATTCAAATTGATCTTCGATTTCAACAGCCATTTTTGACAAATAGCACAAATTACGATCTAATTGCTGCGAATCACATTTATTTCGGTTCTATAATAGATTTCTGTTTACCGGTTTGTTGCCTCTATTGATTGAAAATTTGTCTCAACAAGTTCTACAAGCAGTAATCGCTTTTAAAATTAGTTATTGTTAATTTAATCATAGTTCGGAAGTTTTTTCCTGTTTTTTGACACTCATGTTTATAAACGCTGAAAGAATAAAATTGAATGAAAGTGTTTGTTGTACTCTCAAAAAACAAAATTTTTGTTTTCAAAATCATGATTCAAACAAATTAGATGAATTTTAAAAGTAAATAATAAAAAAACTTCAGAAAAATAAAAAATTTTTTGTTAAAGATAAATTCAACAAAAATGACACAAAAAAAGATTTATTTCAATTTTTTTATAGAATTAAATATAAATTTAAATGTTTCTAAAACGACTCAGTTTCGATAGATTTTTACTACAGACAAAATTATATTTTTTTAGAACAACTTTTCTGTGTTTTTGCAACATCTAAGAAAACAAACTGCCCAAAGATATCTTATTGATATTCTTCAGCAACCTATCTAGATACAGATTTTCCACCGGACCTCCGTCTACAACTCATAAGTCAACACTAGGATCTCAATTTTTCTTCTCAAGATGAACCAACAGATGCTCTCATTATGAAGAGATTTATCTTCATCCTTGTCCTCGAGTGGTTCCAGAAATTACCGATTGAGAAATTTCCCTTAACGAGCACTATGAGCTATGTCGTCTTTCTGCTACTAAAAAATGAAGCCATAAAAGTCAACTCTAATCGTCTTTAGGAAGCACTCAGAAGATCCATTACAACAGTCCTTATCGAAAAATGTCCGACATCTAATTTGACCAGCATTCTGGTAATCGTCTTATCAGTTAGCTCCCTATACAAGGAGCCACGAATCAAAAACCGTAAATCACGGCTAATATATATATTTAGTAGATTATGCTTAGAAGCAATGCTAAACTAATTTCTCTGTAGGCAATAATAAAACTTTCTCGACTAGATAAACAATCACGAGTCACTCGCTCCTTTTTCGGGTCTTTGTTCTTTCATTGATCTGATTTTTCCCGATCCCTTTGTCTTGACTTATCCAGACAAAACTGATTGCGCTTTATTTTTTAAACTTTGTTATCCAAAAATCCGCATTGTTAATTTTGCTGTTTTCGAATGTGAGAAATCCCACGTTTTGGCCTTATCTCCGAAACATCTATAATCTTGTTTTCCATAATGTATTGTTCTCTTGATGGTGAATCCACGTTTCTTTTGTCTTATTTGCTCTAATATTATTTCGGTTTATTTTTAATTATGCATTTTATCGTTAGGAAATTCAGAAGGTGCGAATTTGAATCAATTTCGTCTGTTATCGATGTTTTTCCAGGTGGACAATGGGTATGGAACCGGGAACCCTGAATGTTCTCCAGCTTGCGGTCGGATTCTTGTTCATTTTCTTCGCCTTCAATTCACAAGGATTCATCGAACAGACTGTTATTGATGGGAAAAATGCAGAAGGAGTTGTAAGTAAGCATGCGGGTTATGTCAGGTTTGACTTCGATATATGGGTTTTAACTGCAACTGCGGTCTTTAGTCCTGCCATCATCTACGCTGTGTTCACTTTTGCCAACTTTATTGCTGCTCCGATTGTTGGGTTATTGGGAGCCAGATGGGCGATGGTCTGTGGAGCCATAACCTACGGAATCTTCCAAGCTGGGTTCTTGTTCCTGAATGAGCCTTTCCTATACATTTCTTCTGCCTTGATTGGGGTCGGAGCAGCAGTCATCTGGACAGCCCAAGGAAAGTACATCGCAATAAATTCCACAGCTGAGACGGCGAGTAAGCATAGCAGTCTCTTCTGGGGTATATCTCAAGTTTGGTGGGTGTTTCCATCTATAAAGTATGGTAATTTCCCGATTTCCAGCATCGCCGGAGGTGGTCTCTTTCTCTACCTTGCATTCAGAGATCTCAAAGACGATGACAAAATCAAAGACAGCAAAATCAGACTTGTCTACGGTGTATTCACAGCAGTCACTGCTGCTGGGGTAGTGATCCTGGGTCTGTTAAGAATGCCAAATCGAGACCGGTCCCTCGTCGAGTCAGATGTTGAATCTGATCCAGAACTGACCTTCAAGGAACTTGTACATTCCACTTTCAAGCTGCTGTTGACTAGGAGAATGTTATTCCTCGCTGTTACCTTTGCCTACACTGGGATAGAGCTTTCTTTCTGGAGCGGTATTTATCCTACTTCTATCTCTTTTACAAAGAATATAGCCACCAACACCAAAACAATAATAGCCTTCAATGCTATAGCTCAAGGTCTAGGGCAAGCTACAGGTAAGGAATCTATTGTACCGTAAAAGTTTTAAAAAGCGGTTCGTTATTCACTGGGGTTACTCTATGGAAGGTATACTCTTCCTTCCGAAGTGCTTTTTCCATAAATCATTGTCGCAAATTAAAAACTTTTAGATATGACAAAATAATAAGTTAAATTCTTTTTAATTTAATTGTCACGAATCGGAATTTTCCCAATATATTTTTCAAAATTGAATTTAGTTTTACCGCTTTATAGCTCTCCTCAATAGGACTCTCAGAGTCTAGTTTCAGAGTAAAGTACTACTTAAGTACTCTGTATCTCATAAATGCTTCAATTCCGGGATTGATAGTGTCTAATATGGGAGTACGTTCCATTTGATACGCTTTAGAACTCATCATGAATTTGACTGTTTTGACTTGGTTGTGATAGCAAGTGAACAGGAACACTGGGGCAATTAAAGATACTGACAATCAAATCGAAAAACGAATTGAGTGTTGTTTAGAAAATGGGGAGGAGAAAACGACAAAACCAAAGTTATGGAAATTAACATTAAACTTCTTCAGCTGGTTTTCTTTTTGGAATTCTTGGAGACGTAACCAAGAGACTAGGAAGGGTCGTTATTGTGCTATTTGGCTCAGTAGTCCATCTCCTTGTATTCGTTGCAGTATATCTCAACTTCCCTAGCAATGCCCCTCTGGAAAAAACAGAAAATATAGGAATTATCAACCCTCCTAGTGCTGCGATTGCCATCATATGCGGCTACTTCCTAGGTTTTGGAGACGCCTGCTGGAACACCCAGATTTTCTCCTTACTTGTTTCGAGATACAACAAGAAGAGTGCAGAAGCTTTTTCGTTATTTAAGTTCTTCCAGGTTTGGATGATTTGTTTTTATTGCTAGTGATCTTGATTTTTAGTCTCTGACAACAGCAATAGCTTTCCTGTACGCCACTAGTCTTAAAATGGAATTCCACATGTTGATTCTCGTTATCACAGGAGTTCTAGGCTTCGTAGGATTCTTCATGGCAGAAAAACTCCCCACAACACCGGAAGAGGAACGCGACAATATTTCGAGTCACGTTGATTGATGGTTGTACAGAAATTTACCCATATTTGTTCAAGAAGTCCGCTTCAGAAAAAGTATTGTACATAAATTAATTTTATTTACTATTTTTACTACAAGAAGGGCTACTGTATGGTACAATCTCCTCTTATTGTGATTTGTATATGCTTTTTATGTAATTTACCTATATTGTAATAAATGGAGACTGTAATCAACCACCAGATGGAACCAATTGATTGAATTCTATCTTTTTTGCCTCTATTTTAAATTTCTATCTTGATGTCGTCAAGAATGCTCATCACTTGTTTTCACTGGAAGATGATGGTCGGCATTGTTACAATTGAGAAATGAACAAATATTATATGGGGTGTTGTATTCAGTATTTATTTAAATAATTTTACTAAAAAAGAATTTTCAAAAATAAAGACGAAATTTTTTTTTGATTGACAGGTCAAATGATAATGAATTTTCAAATACTTTTTTTTGTAGAGAACTGTTGTCATGGTAATCGGTCCACTTTTGAAAGAGGTGGAGTAGTGTATTGAGGAAATCCAGGGCTAAGCCAGGAAATAAATGGCCCACCCTCATTCATCCTCGCTGTTTCCATTGGACGAAAAGGAGGAACACACAGAACCAGACTGGAATGACCGGCTTTCTGAAGACGAAGATCTTTCTTTAGATCAAAATAAAACCGAAAAAGTGAAAGAACAGGTAAATTTTTAATTTTAAAATGAAAACAAATTAATTTGCAGGGTGTTGAAGGAATTCCTGAAGTTGACGTACCTCCAGAATTGGAAAGCGACGAAGAATTCCCTATTCCGATAGATAATCAAGAAAGTTCAAACATGCTTGACCAGAGTGGAAGCAGCTTCCTGAATCGAACGGAAACTCGCCAAAACAGGAATCTAGCCACCGGCAGCGTTTCATCTGAGAGACTCAGTGCTGTGGATGCTATTGAGCACGCTGAACTCGACGACTTTGAGGAGGAGGAAAGGAAAATCCAGAAAGAATTAGAGAGTTCTGGAGAACATGAATTCAGAGGAAGTCTCCATAATCGACAGGAGGTTTTTTCTGAAGATGCACGTAGACCAACAGAAGAAGACTACGACAGCGACTATCCAGAAGGTTGGTTGGTTTTCGAGAAAACATGTTTTGGTGGATTTAAGAAAGAATTCATACATGAAATCGTTTGTTCGTTGACTTTGGGAAATATACATTGAAAATGTGTCAAAAAGCTTGGAAATTACTTTCAATACATAGTTCATATATGAATTCACTTCATAAACCAATAGAAACAGTGTTGTCTCTTTCCCAGTATACCTACAGCTTTGAAGGATTCCTAGGTCACCCAATCGAGTACCCGAAAGAACCTCCCCCTGCCTACACCAGTCCACCCGAGTCCCTGCCTAGAGAAGAACACCAGAATGATTATTACGATTCAGAAGAAGAAAAGGCAGAAGACGAAGAAAGGAGTTATTTCAGGAAACCCAATACCGGAATCTCTGCTCTGGCTGCGGGAGGTCTTGCTTTGGTCGGAGGAGTTCCTAAAGCTACTCAAGGGAACACGAACTTGGATTCAGAAACAGAAAAAGAAGAAAGGTCCAGTCAAGAAAGCTACAGATACAACGACGCCATCCGAGATCAGAGTCCGGTAGATCGAGGAGGTCAACTGCCTCCCATGGAGACTGCAGCGAATGTGGCATCTCAGCCAAAAAGAAAGGAATCCACTCCAGAAGCAGCTTATGCCATGACGACCGATCTCAAAAACCTGCTCCAAGTGGTAGAGCAGTACCATGCCGTCAACATCGAGGTGGAGCCTTATCTGGTTCCCTTTGACGTCAACTATGTTCCTGCAGTGGGGGATGTCCATCCGGGGATCGGCATCCCGAGGCCTGACGGGGTTGAGGACTACCTCGGACTGGTCGTCCTCGATGAACCTTCATCTAAACAATCAAATTCTACAGTCATCAATATGCTCCTCAAAGACAAGAAAGCCCCAGATGAGCCGGTGAAGAAACTCTTCCGTCCGGACAAGAACACGAAGGCCATCGAAAATTGGATCGAGAACATCAAGGAAGTCAGAAGGACCCATCCTCCAGACAGACTGACCTACACTAGACCCATGCCGGATATCGAGAAGCTGATGGAAGAATGGAACCCCGAGTTCGATTCAATTCTACGTGGATCCAAGTTGCCCACGGCAGCGATAGACGCCACAGCGGAGGAGTTTGCGGACCTCGTTCTCGCCTACGCAGATATCCCTGTCCATGGCAGCAGAATCCAGAGTCTCCATCTCCTGTTCTCGCTCTACAACGAGTTCAAGAACAGTCAGCATTTCAGAAACGTTGCCTACGGCGTCGGCGAAAACACTGAAACTGATCGACTGGAGTTGTGAACTTTAAAAGTACTTTTTGGGAAATTTTTCGGAAAATTAATTTGCAAGATTTACTTTTCAACAAATTCAGTAATTGTTTGATATTTTAAATAAATTAAAAACAAATATTAAAATAGACAAAAATAAAGTGATTATGAAGACCCAGAACTTTTTGACAATGCTGATGGACTTTCGACTGGAATTCGACTGTCTCGTGTGGAAATTTCTCCTCTTTTCCGACTTTTTCCTCGCCCATTTCTCAACGACGATTACTGAATTTAAACGGTATCGTTGTTTTAATAACTGTTTTTTATATCGATTTTCATATATTTCTTTAGCTCATCATGCCTGCTAAGCACTGTCAGTCGAACAAAACTCGGAAGCGAAAGGGACGAGATATTGACGAGATCTACAACGATCTTAAAAACAAGAAAACCAAAGTCCTGGATGCTGAGGATCGTTTAGAACTTCCTGCTGATGGTCAGTTCTTTTGTAAAACTTGTGAGCGTTACTTCATCGACAACAAAGCTCTAGAGAAACACGAGCGATCTAAACGTGAGTTCTAGGATTAATTTTCGGAAACAATAAATTAATTTCAGCTCACAAGAACCAGCTGAAGCGGTTGGCAGAACCACTATACACCGTTGAAGATTCACTGATTGCTGCTGGGCTGGGTGTTAAGAAACCCACGGATGCTTCAAAGTGATTTATATAACAGTTACATAACGTTTTGTTGAGTTTGGATAGTTATATATCGCTTCATAACGGGTTGAAAAATTCGTAGTTAGTTGAACTTGGCACAGTGGTTGCTTCCATACAAGTACTTTTTTCATTTGTTATTTTATTATTTTCTTGTGTGTAGCTCCAGACAATGCTCACTATTTTCCGAAGATTCTCTGTCCTCAATCCAGCTGCTTACGCCCGTCGTCCACTCTCAACGTCTGCTACCTCAGAACCAGTGTGTGATCCAGATGAACCGATAGAACTCCAGCAGAATCCTTACGAAAAGCCAAAGAGGAAATGCTTACTGTGCGAACACAAGATCGAACTCGACTACAAAAACACCCGTCTCCTTCAACAGTTCATCTCCACTTTTTCTGGACGTGTGTATGAAAGGCATGTCACTGGTCTCTGTACTCATCAATACAAACGACTCCTGGAGACGATCGCTTTGAGTAGACGTGCTGGATACATGCCCATCTTCGTGAAGGATCCCAAGTATCTCAACGATCCCAAACTTTTTGATCCCCTGAAACCCCGGACCCCTCATTCCTATGCCTGAATTGTTGTTGACGTTTTTGATTAGGTGGAATAGAGCTAGTTCATTAGTTTTATCTATCCAGACTAGATTACTCCAAGTTTACGGCCGATGGTTTTAAAGGCCCCGATACAGTGGTCAATCTGGTCAACTGTGTGAGCAGCGGAGATTTGGACACGGATTCTGGCCTTACCTTTCGGGACTACGGGGAAACTGAAGCCAATGACGTAGATTCCTTCTTGGAGCATTGCGTCTGCAAACTCTGAAGCTAGACGGGCATCGCCGAGAAGAACTGGGCAGATTGGATGAGCAGGATTCCCAAGAACAGTGAATCCGGCCTTGACCATTTCACCACGGAACCTGTCGACATTGGATTGAAGAGCAGTGGCGAAGGTGTTGTTCTTCATCAACATGTCGAATACTTGGAGAGTAGATCCGACGATACTAGGGGCTAGGGAGTTGGAGAAGAGGTAAGGACGAGAGCGTTGACGAAGAAGGTCGATGAACTCCTGGGGGCCAGTAGTGTAACCACCCATGGCTCCTCCAAGGGCCTTTCCGAGAGTAGAGTTGATGATATCAGCTTTTCCATTGAGCCCAAAGAGTTCCTCTGTGCCACGGCCTGTTTTCCCGAGAAATCCAGTAGCGTGACACTCGTCCATGAAGAGGAGAGCGTTGTATTTCTCCGCGAGAGAAACAATCTTCTTCAGAGGAGCGACATCGCCATCCATCGAGAAAACTCCATCAGTGACAATTACTCGTCGTCTGCATCCTAAAAAGTACGATTATTAATTAATTGACAAAAGTCCTACCTTGAGAGGCCTTCAACTTGTTCTCGAGATCGACCAGATCCAGATGTTTGTAGAGATGACGTTGGGCTTTAGATAAACGAATTCCGTCGATAATGGAAGCATGGTTTAATTCATCAGAAATTATCGCATCGTCTTTCGTTGTCAGTACTTCAAAAACACCAGCATTGGCGTCAAAACAAGCGGCATAAATGATGGCGTCGTCTCTTCCGTGGAAAGCGGCGATCTTCTTTTCCAGTTGTCGATGGATGTCCTGGGTGCCGCAGATGAACCGAACAGAACTCAGTCCTGCTCCGTGGGAGTCCAATACACGTTTTCCTGCCTGATTGATGCATTGAAATCAACTTTAAAAAGTCAAGGGACTTACTTCGATAACTTTGGGGTTCGAACTGAGGCCAAGGTAGTTGTTAGCGCAGAAATTGAGCAAAGGTTTCGACTGTCCTTGGACACGAATCTCCATGCCCTGGCGTCCGACGATGATTCGTTCTCTTTTGTAAGTTCCTGCTGCCTGGAGGGGGTTTATTATTACGAAATTGCAGAAATAAAACTTACTTGAATCTCCTTGAGTTCATTCTGAAGCTGGGAAACGAGTTCTCGACGGGCATTCGAGGATAACCTCGTCTGTACGTAGCCACAAGATTTGAGAGAACGCAGCATTCTTCCTTCTGAAAATACTTGAAATGGAATCAATCTCGCAAGAAACAATCAACAGTTCAATGGAGAATTGAAATGACATAATTGCATCCAAATTCCCACCTGTAACCGGTTACTCTCATTTCGTTGATTTCTCCTTATTGACTAAATCAGTATTGAACACGTGAAGGTGAAACAATCTGAAAAGAACTAATATGACGAATGAAGGGGGAATTTTTGAACCAAAGATTAAATTTCGAATTGGCATTTTCGGGGAATTTGCAAATTTTCGTTCCAGGAGTATCTATAAAAATCCCGTAGAATTTTCGTTTCGAGATTTTCGTTCTCTAAGATTCATTTGAATAATATTAGGAAATTAATGGAAGAAATTAAAGTTGTTTCAAAAAGTAAATTTTTATTTCTTGATGAAAGCAGATGTTTTTTCATTCAAAGCCATCCAAATAAAATTTCGTTTTAATTTTCATTGAAATTTCATTTTTCCTCATTGTTGTATTTCCAGTATTAATAAAAAGCAACGTAAATATACATTTAGAAAAACATTGAGAAATCATTCGGTTATCCTCAAAATCAAAGTAAAAAAAGAATTATCAAGTGATTCTCGAATGGAAGATGTGTTTGTTTTTTGAAGTAATTTTAGTTTTATATACATCTTTAAGAAAAGATTAGGATTGGTTGAGAATTAAGTAACTGTAGATATCTGCAGATATCGCCTTATCTATCTCGTCACCTGAGTTCCTCGTCATCGGCCGTTACCTCTTGCCCCCGGGCTTGACCTCTCAATGGCCATCACTCCTAATCTCGAGCCCGGAGTGCCAAACATGACTCGAAGGCTTCCGAGTGTGGCGCAGATCTCCCGAGAGGAACTTCCACCTTCCGTCGAAATACCCCCACCCCCTGGAATCAACACCAAGGGTCAATTGGTTCAAGATGCAGGTCCTCCAAAGGTAAGTCAAAAATTTCTCTTTCCATTCGAGACCTTTTTTGTCCGGAAGTGCGAGGAAGGACTTATCAAACTAGGCTATTGCTGAGTGATAAGCTGCATTGACTTCGATGTGCTTCTTTTCGCGGCCCATAAATCAATTGATTAACACTTGATTTACGGCTAAAAATTTGATAAAATTTTAATTTTTTATTTCGTCGTTAAGACAACGGGATGACAGGAAGGATTAAGTATACTATAATCTGCTCCTGTTGCCGACACTCTTGGATTTTTGCTTTTTTTCGTAAAAATTAATTTTTTGGTAAAACCGGGGGATGTGACCTCAGGCAAGGTTAGCAAGGGTCGGAACTTGTCTTTGATCCTGAGGGCCCAAGTTGAGGAAAAGCATCTAAGCGGATTAAGTAGAGCTGAGTTGGATTATCGTTGGATCATCGAGGATTTTCACGTCTTAGTCTTTTTAAAAAATTACTCTGTTAAACCTCCTAGGAATGCGTTCAACAGACGTCAAAGATAATCCATTTTTTTAGAACCGTTTTTCGTTAAAATTCATTTTATTTTTTATATTTCATGTAAATGTATCTCGAGTTTGTAAAGTTTTACCGGAAACTCGAGAAGACCATGTTCAGTAATTACCTGGGGCAATTATCTGAGGGGTACTACAAAAACCGCTTGTGCTAGGCACCTGGGTGAAGCTCTATGAAACACCTAAGTCGGTAATTTGGTTATTATTTTTATAATAGATGATAATAGCAGCTAGTTGGAATGCGAGTGATTCATGAACGAGCCCAAAGTGGAAATAATTTCGTTTAGGATTGTATTTGGCTTTAATGTTTCAAAAGTATTGTTTGAAGTCAAGTACAGCATAGTTGTCTGAAAATCAAAAAATCTAACTTTCAGAAAATTGCTTTTAAAGATACTTTTTAGAGGAATTCTTGTCTTGACGCGATTTCCTGGGAAAACTTTTCGTGTTTGCATCTTCATTTGACTTTATTGTTATTATTTTTGAATTTTGAGTTTTGCCTGAAATCAACTATTTTTGAGTTTTTTAAAATGTTTTACAAATTGACAATTTCGAAATT
This sequence comes from Halicephalobus mephisto, assembly GCA_009193035.1. Taxonomy (NCBI): domain Eukaryota; kingdom Metazoa; phylum Nematoda; class Chromadorea; order Rhabditida; family Panagrolaimidae; genus Halicephalobus; species Halicephalobus mephisto. The sequence continues at coordinate 328,893 of SWDT01000081.1, read as the reverse complement.
TACAAACGTGGACTTGGGAATTCGTTCCCGTCACTCGAAACAAATTCGAAACCAGCCAATTCCAACCACGGCCTCATTTACATGATCTGTAGAACAGAAATAATCCTCTTATCGGAGAGGGACTGATTGAGCCTAATCCATTCCTCTCTCTCCTGCGTTATCATCAATATTCCAATCGAACAAATACGGTAGTGACTGGTGTTTGCCACGTTTTAGTCAGAGTATTATGGGGGATTTTATTCACTTTAAACTTTGTCGGTCTTATTGTTGGATTAGCTTCGGTTTGATAAGCGCTTCCTTCTTTTCAGATTTACTCTGATTAGTGATTGGATTAACACAAGCTTAGCTCAGATTTCAGTAGATTTAACTTTTTGTATTATTGGATTGGGAAAATATTGCGTAACCAAAAGTGGAGGAAATCGATGAAAGCCGAGATTAGGGCTTTAAGAAGAAAACTAAAAGGTTTCAATTTTTGTTTTTGGTACAGTATCTCATTAGAGTTGAAATAACACTCATGATTTTTAAGGATTTAACAAAAGTTCACTTTGCTCCAAATCGAAACAGCAAAGTGGCTATTCAATTAAGGGCTACTGTAACTCCTAAGACGAGGTTGTTCGAAAACAAACTCAATGATGTCGGTGTCTTTCGTGTATTTAAAAAGATCCTTTGTATTCTATTTTAATCCACAGTATATCTGTTAAGAAGTTTTCACTATGAATCTAGATTTCTTGTCGAACATTTCAGTTTTTAATGTTTTATAGAAAATTAGCGCCTCATGGTTTAGTACTTTAAGAAGTTTTCGCAAGTTCATAAGGAAGAAAGCAATTAGCCCAAACCCATCTCGTTCACGTCTACACTCTACAGTAGTCCTTATAAGTTAATAAATATCCGACTTTTGATCTTCCCCTGGAGTTGGTGGTGAATAATGTTTTGTTCGACGTTGACGGTCATCCCTTAGAATCCCTTGAAAAAAACGTAATAAGTCATGTGGGGATCTCGATTCAGTGCAAGACACCTCTCTTTTCATTTCCTGTTCGCGCGGATGTTCAGGAAGCACTTTTAATCCAGAGTTTATTAAAGCCCCGCCAAAACCAAAGCTTTCGTTTATGAATGCCCGGCATTTTAGCATTGATCGAACATTAGACTTTGGTCTGGATACTGTAAATGTTATGAAAATGCATATGTAGACGGTATAATGTCCTTGAAAATATAATTTTTAATGTTTTTAGTTCGATGGTTTACAACGCTGCCCAATATTTCGCGGCAGCGCATCATCTGAATCCAGCAACTTCAGCAGCTCCCCATCACGCCCTCGCCGCTCAAGCCGTCGCCGCAGGCTTCCAAGCTGCGGCTGCAGCCTACAGTCCCATGAACAGCAACATCATGCCCATGTCCATGTTTTCGACCAACTATTCCGCAGCTACCGGTAAGTTTTCCAACATTTCAACAATAAATATGCTTTCTTAACAACCTCTCAATATAATGAATATATGATTAGTGACACATAGTCCAGTATTTATAGTCTTACATTCAACAATCCCCGCTGATCCGATTTGGAAGCGGATTGGCGAGGATTGGGAATTAGTAGAGTTAAAGCAAAGGCATCACTCTCCTTTTCTATTGCCGTCGGCTGTTCGTTTTCTGTTGACATCTGCATTTGTTAATGAATGTAGAAACTAGAAAACGACTCCAATGTGATTTGGATAATGACTGGGAAATCCAAAACTTGGAATTTCCAGACACTATCCCGTGGATTACTGGAGCTGTTTTTCTTGACACAATTTCAATCAAGAAAATCGCCTCTAACTTTTAAGAATGACTTAATTAACTGGGAAATTTTATTTGTTGCAATTTTTTGAAATTTAGAAACCTTTAATGAAAATAACTTTTAATATTTCCTTGAGTTAATAGAATTTAAGGAATGAAAATCCTCCGGAATCCCTTTCACGTCTTGATTACATTTCCAGGCCTAGTAAAAACTCAGATAATGTTCAAAAATCAGATTTCCCAAGTGGTTAGACGCTCTCCTAGCTTTCTTCTGGTTGTCGAAATCACTGTCGGAAATTTATTTCCAACGAAATCGAAATAATTTCGAAATTTATTTTTGAATTTTCCACACTCCCATCAGATCTATCCCTTGTTATCTCTGGATGATTCATAGTCTCTCATGTCTTCCTACTGTACTTTTCGACGTTATAGTCTATTAATTTATGATCAAAGTTTATTCACCACAACCCCCGGAAATGTCATTAGTCTTTTTTCCGGTGTCTCAGGATGAATCTGCCTTCCCAGCACCTTGTTTGCGAGTCTTGAGGGCTTTTCAATTTCCGTCGTCTCTCTCTAGCCACACCTGAGGCCATTCAAATCCCAGCTAATACGGATATCTGGCTTCTGTTATTTGACTAACTTTCAATTTGAAATGTTTGAGCCGGTGCATTATGGCCAGTATGAGATTCTGTATTCTTCCTCTTCTGAAAATCCACCATTATTAAGCTCATCCAGACATAATTCAGATGATGGTGGGATTTCAGGTTTGCCCGCGAGGAAGAATCGACGGGAAAGGACTACTTTTTCGAGACAACAATTGGAGTTGTTGGAGAGTTTGTTTGAGACCACAAAGTACCCCGATGTCTTCACCAGAGAGAAAATCGCCGAACAGACGAATCTACAAGAATCCAGAATACAGGTTAGTTACCGTATCTCAAAGTAGTGAGATTACTGAATTGATATCCGAATGGAAGTTTTTCGTTGTGAAAAAATCGATTTTCAAGATTAGTTTTTATTTATTGTTGTATTTTCGTATTGAGAGTATTAGTAAAGCTGTTGATAATTAAATATCCAACGTCAGTTGCGCTTTGACCTCTTGTTTTTTCGGTAAATTTCTTTGAAATCCCAGACGGCACTTGTGAAAAATCTGAAACTGAGCCGCCTGATTGCGGTTTCTCCCAGGGCAAACAGCCGCTCAATTCTTCCATCTGGGATCAGCGGGGGATTTGCTTTGTTTTGGAATATTCCTTATTTTTCAGGTGTGGTTTAAAAACAGAAGAGCCAAGTACCGTCAACAAGAAAAACAAAAGCCAAAATCCGAAACTCCGGATAAGTTGGACAAAACAAGCTCCCTTTCCCCTCAGGACTCGAGGATCAGCATTGATGACCATCAAGTAAATTCAGAAATGTCAGAAAATGAATTGAAAAGTCAAATGGAGGACATGGGCCATGGAAGACTCCAGCACCAAGTGTCCATCAAGGAAGAACAGAATCAGCAACAGATGCAGCAACTGGAGGGGCAGTTAAACCTCCCAGGACAGGAGATGCAACAACCGCAACAGCAACATCAAGGGCTTCAGCCAATCAAGTTGGAGGATCAGAATCCGGACAACTTGATGGTCCCGAATTCCGAATTGGGTCCTAGTCCGACGAGCTCCACGACGACCAGTGGATTAGGGGATTTAAGTTGGTCCAGCAACAGTGACAATGCCATGGGATCCTTCATGCAATACTCGGTAAGTTGAATTCCTCTCCAACTCCCTAATTACGTTGAAGAACTGAGAACTTCCGATATTGAATCAATTTCAGACTCTCGGGGCAGTGTCTAACCCATTTGTTCCCTTCGGGTCCCATCCAACAAGTTATCCCACGGGGCCTTCTGCCTTCAACAATTATTTCTACACTCCACCACCGTACTATCAGCAAATTGTGGATCCTGCTGCCGCCCTCAGTTACCCCGCAGCTGTGACTACGAGTCTGCCGAGTGATTCAGGAACGGCTCCGACGTATACAAATCTCCAAGGAGCTACTGCAACATACAATCCATATTTCTTCCCGGGACATTGCTGAATTGAGATTTTACCGTAAGATTATTGTAGAAATTAGTTCGAAGGGAAAGAAGTAAGATAAAATTGCAAGTAATCATCTGAAGGCCGTTTTGGAAGAAGTTGATTTTTCCATGTCCTGAAGTGGTTTTTCATTTATTTTGCTTTTTCCCCTCTAACTAATTCTTTAGTAACTATCCACATGTGTCATACCCATGTTGTTTCTTGTTCTTTGGCTTCCTCTCGTGATCCAGGAAAGGCTTCTCTACAAAATTTTATCGAATAAATGTCCAATTACCTATTTGAGCAATATGGCAAATCTGTTTGTTCATCCGCTTGCCTAACCCATGTTTCCTTTCCGGCAACAGTAACATGGATGATGTAACTATTATTTGACCAAGAATGAGGTCAAAGTTGATCGTCGAGACCATATTTTGTGTATTACAGTAACTCCACAGGTTAGGTTTGGGATTTTAGAAATCTGTGGAGTGAACTCATGGGCGATGACATGACCCACTCCTCAGCGCCTGCACGAAAAAAAGCCAAGAGGGTACTCGAGTTTTTTGATACCGAAAAAGGACCACTTTTGCGCACTTCAATTCCTGGAGTCGGCATTGTTCTTTGATGGACATACGGTCGGAGCTTGGTACTTTTTGTGGGATCAGGAAAGATCCATGCGGATGAGATTTCACCTTTGAAAACACCTCCAATAAACACTACGATAGTATCCAGAGCTTTTTAAGTTTAAAACACTATTTGTGGTTTTATTAGAGCTGTTGAAAGTCATTTCGAGAGTACTTCCGAAACATGGATAATGGTTGAAAACTCTTTTTTCGGATTTCCCGAATATCGAATTTGTTCATTGGGGGTGTCAAAGACACCGTTCAAAAACAGCTCCAATAAACCCTGAGATAGTGATTGAAAACTGGTAATTTTGAATTATGTGGATACTATCCAGTCTCTCTGTTGGAGTTGTTTTTCAGTAGGGTCAGTGAGCTTATTTTATTTTCACCACCATACGCATCATTTCCTTCCTGTTGTCCTTAGAAATAATTTCATCTGTCCAAATCAATCTCCCGCTGGATTGAATCAAAAAAGTGGCAAATGTAGCGGATAATCTCCCGAATTTGCTTGACAAGGAAAACTCGATTTTGATGAAGAAACAATGACCCTGAGTAGAATCTAGATATTTAGGTGTGAATGAACAAATTAGCGCCTAGATTCTGACTCGATAAACACTAGTTGCGCGGACGGAAGTCATTCACTCTCGGTTCGGAGAAGAAGGAAACGGTCAGTTTGCTTTCTCAGACCTCGTTGCGTAATCTTCCGCTTCTTGTCGGAGAATCCACTTGAGCTGACAGTCGCTTTGCCGTGCCCGACAATGACCCTGCAACAGGCCGTCGTTTACCTTCTTCGCTAATTGAAGATCACACATCTCGGCTTTGTTGAGGAGGTGATGGACGGATTTGAAATGGCTTTAGTGATGTCGGCAGATTTGAGCTTGGACGAGATTTGACTTTTTGGAGAAGCTCATGCAAACAAAAGCTAAAAATCGGCATCTTTTTGAAAAAAGAGAAATTGTACTCATATGAAGGGATTCATGGTAGATAGAAGTGAAAATAGAATGGCAAAAACTCAACTTCAGACTTTCGCCAAAAAATGTCAATTATAAGATTAGAATTTTCTGTTTTCAAGATCTTTAATAATCCAGTTGGAAGTTCTGAAACCTTTAAGGATCACACACAAGCTTCTGAAGCCTTCCAACGTCTTGTGGAAATTTTCGAAGCATTTCAAAACCAACGAAACACAAAATTAATATTTGAAACTAAGGATTCTGGAAGTTTTTAAGAAACTAAAAATCCACATGAAAGCAATTTCATAAGAACAATTGGTTTTAATTTCATAACAGTGATTTTCGTGACTGATTGTCAGAAGATCATCTCTCTTTGATGCTATGCCAAGTGGATTTGATCTTGCCCAAGTACTTGCCTCAAAGAAACCCATCGCTATCCATGTTTCTCTGTTGTTAAACTTTGCTGACTCCCTACTGGGCAATCTGCGGCATCTACCCTTTTGCCATTGAAACCCTCGAATTCAGCCAGTCCGTATTGAGCTATTCGAGTAATCGGCAAAGGTGAAAATCACCTGGATCTTCGATCGAACCGTTAAAAGCGTGCCGAATAAATTGTGAAAGCAATTTGCGGAGATTTCTTTGATTTGATTCAATGGACCGAATCAGCGTGATCCCCAACGATTAAGCGGGATTATCCCTCAATTTCCTATTACAAATTGGTCCCCATCTGTTTTTATCGAAGGAAATTTGATTGGTTATTATTTGCAGAGATCTTTTTGTGGAATTACGGTATTTTTTACTGCAATCTTATGGTGTGTTTTGGTAGACTATAGTGATATTGCTTGTCATTTTCGGTAATTCCACTGAAAATCACTTGTGATAGGAAGTTTAGATAGTGTTCATAAAGTACAGAAATAAGAACTTTCCAGACACTATCCGGAGTTTGTTGGAACTGTTAAATCAGTGTTCGAAAGTTACTTTATTACACAACTAAATAGTATCCGAAAATACCCTATTTACGGACTTTCTAGATGTTGTGCAATTAATCATCACGCTTGATTCCCCCATCGTCTGTTTTTACAGTACCCATTTAGAGATTTACAGTAAATCCGTTTCTGAAGAGGAAAGATTCCATCGCTCCTTCAGTTAATAGAAAATGCAAATTCGGCACGCTTTTTAACTAGGCTCTTCACGCAACGGGTCCTCAAAGCCGAAAATCCTTTGAGCCAACAAATCCTTTATCCGTCTTTGTTTCAAAAAACGGCTTAAAAATTTTTATCCCCTATGTCATAATTGTTCTTCAGCGAATTTTAAATTAAGTTAACTACGGAATCAGAAATTAAGGTAGACATTTATTAATCCTCTTCAATTGGCTTCATGGATTTCAGAAACTTCGGAGAAAATTCTTTGGTTTTTAGTTTCGAAGACTAGTTTTAACAGAGCAATTACTTGTTTACTGGTCTATCCAGAAAATAAGCTGGTTCTGTTCCTTTTTGTCTTTCCAAATTGAAGAAGCTCACGGAGACGGTTTGAGTCGCGCATTTTCGGATTAGGTTCAAATTTCGCGCCGACAGATGTCCGGTGGAACATGAACGGCTGCAAGCGATTTCTTCTGAGTACTGTACGGGATGTTTGATGAAAGTGATTGGGAATATGTTTGGACATTGGCAGTTCCCGTGAAATTTCGGATAATGTCCAAATAGTCGGGATATGAGGATTTTCTAAACACTATTCATTAGCTTCTCGGAACTGTTTTTAAGACAATTTGACGACTTCAATAAAAATCTGGATAGTATTCAGAAAATTGAAGGATCAGAAATCCACAAACACTATCTATTGGATTATTGAAGCTGTTTTTCTAGTGAGAATTTAACAGATCTAGTAAAAAAGGATAGTATCCAAGAAATTGGGAAATGTTGATTCTCCAAACACAGTTCATTCTCTCTATTGGAACTGTTTTTCGAAACTAGAGTTGACAGTTCCGGTAAAGATTTGGAAAATATCCAAAAAATGAGGAAATCGGAAGTTCCCAAACACTACTCGTAAATTTATCGAGGCTGTTGAACTTATGAACAATGTTCTCTGAACACTATCCAGCTCTCTCTTCTAAACTGCTAAACGATTCGAACCTCAATTTCGCGCATGTCTATGAGATGCATTGTTTCCGTCTCCCGTGTTGGGAACCCTCCACTCCCTTCCCTAGGGGCAATTTCTCATTGCTACCGGATCATCTAACAAAGGAACTGTTAACTACCTTTCAATGGGGATCATGTCCAAAAACGGCCCAAGAGACGGAAAAGTTAACAATTGCCTCAATTCAAGGTCATTCAAAGAAAAGTTGATTTGATTGACCTGAGAATGACTGCCGATAGGTCCGGATTATTCTTTGCCGATCGAGGGTGTTGATGAACCTGAGAAAACCCCGCCTTTTGGATCATCCAGAAGTAGTGGATAATTCCTCTAATCAATTCCGCTTAGCCAGCTTACAATCAGATCGAACTGATTATCCCGGGATTTAGGGGGCTCGAGAGGGGAAGATGATGTAGGGGATGTAGTTTCAATATTTTATGTAATTTACTGCTTTACTTAATTTATTGTAGAATTTGCACTTTTCCACACACAGTCCCACAAGAGTGGGCGGAGTCCCCTCGAACGGCCAATGAGCAAATATCTCCCTTCTCTGACCAAACAAGGAAAACGGTCGGCATCCGGATCAAGCTCGAGTTTGATTTTAAATTTAGCTGGACATTCCCCAACTGACCTTGCTGCGTCTGTACCCCTTTCCTTGAGAAAGAAGAGGTTTTGAATCGAGTTAATCCTTCCATCGCGGCGAAAAGTAAGCTCACGCTTTCGCCCCAACTTGAGTTTTTACGCGAAATGGTTAAATTTTGATTTAACCATTAGGCCATGAATTCTCCTGAGGGGCAGAATCTGTACGTATTGTTGTTTGTTTTTTTCGTCCGTGACCCATGGGACCAATTTAGGAAAAACCTGACTTTCGTTGAAGTATTGCGTAAAGTACGTTGGTGGTTTCTTCAATGAGGAAATGAGGTCTTCTTGTAGATTATTAATTCTCATGACTGTAGGAAATTTATTGATTCCCCTACAATTTAATAATAATGATGTTTTGTCAGGTCATCACACTCTTATAATTCTACAGTATATCTGGTTTTGAGGACGCACCTCTTTTTTATTTGTAAATCGTGATATTTTTGAATTTCAATTTTTTATCCAATAATATTAGATTTTACTTTTTTTGTACTGGTCAGTTGTGACTACATACTGTTTGCATTCCGGTTTAAAAAACACAATGACTTGAGGCGTGCCGCAAAATCCCCGAAAAGCTACCAATTGAACAGTGAAAGTTGATCAGTTTTTGATTCGACGACCAAACAACAGCTTACGAGTCCATCTCATTGTTGTCATTTCGCGTCCTACTTTTTGATATTACAGTAATTGGAAGAATAATAAAGGCATTGTTATTTTAGATGGTGCCTTCGGGAAATTTCTCTTTTGATATGCTCAATTATTTCAATGATTACGGTAGAAGCAGAGGCGGTCGAAGAGAAAGAATTACCTATAATAAGCAACAATTGGATGCGCTGGAAGCGGTATTTAAGATTACACATTATCCTGATGTCTACAGAAGAGAGCAGTTAAGTAACGCTTTGGGCATCCCAGAAAACAGAATTATGGTAAGTTATTTTCAAATCCAATTTCGGTAAATTTCCAATATTTGGACAGTTTGAAATGTGGATTTTCCAGTCTGATTTTAATGTTTTGGGATTTCCAAAATCATTATCTAAAAAGCAGTTTCAATAAACTTTCGAATAGTGTCTAGAAAGTCCTTATTCTCGAATTCTTTAGACACTGCCCATAATTTTATTGGAGTCATCAAAGTTATCGAAAAAACAGCTCTAGGAGATAATAAAATAGTGTGTAAGAAATCCACATTTTCCAATTTCCTAAACACTATCCAAGTCTTTATTGGAGTTGTTTGTTCTTTACTACTTAAGCCTTCTTACAGGTGTGGTTCAAAAACAGAAGAGCCCGGCATCGACAGTCAACTAGGACACTCGAGATGATGAAATCTAGAAATTCAGTTTCTTCCAGATCAGACGACAGTCCCCCAAGTCCTCCTTCCAGCAGTTCCGATTCAACTCAAGTGCATTCCGATTCGAATTTCCCCGATTTCAAGCAAGAACTAAAAACAGAGTTTGAAGCTCTAAAAGTAGAAAGTTCCGATCTGGAGTTGAAGTCAAAACTTGTAAATTTTCCTCAGGGACCACAAAATTATTCTGGGTGTCAGAATTACGGGCCTGGTGTTCCCTGGTGGCAGACAAGTAAGTTGAACTATTTAAGGAGTAGCATGCCTGCAATGATCTTTTTTGATAATGCTTAAAAAATTTCAAAATAAATTGGCTAGACAATTTTTTGTGATTTTTAAAGTAATTTTAATTTTTCAGATTGGCAATGTCCCCCTTACTATGGCTACCCACCAGTAAACCCAGCAACCCTGTACCCCGGCCCCAACTGCTCACTGAACCATCCAATGTATCCACGGCAGTTTTATCCTCATTCTTGATGTTGTACAATTGTTTGGAGACCTCTGAAAAATTGATCTTTCTGTCTACTGGTATTCCGATTGTTCGTTCTCTCAGGTCGATAAATACCGTTTTCATGGCGTGGAATCGACTATCGGGTTTTAATCCCAGTTGATTACCTCTTTCCGTTTATTGCTTTCCGTTGTTCAAAGTTGAGATTTCAGATCCGGATCAACCGGAAACAACAACAATGCTGAATTCTGCTGATTTTATGTCTCCTAACAACTTCGGCACTTATGGATTTCATCAACCTGGAACCAGCACAGCTATGGCAGCTGCCGCCGCCGCTGCTACTGCCTACTCGTTGGAAGCTGCTGCTGCTGGATCAGCTTTGATGCAAAAGTGAGTTTTCGCATTTCATGACTATATTCTCTAAAGCATCGTTCTTCCACAACTTTATCGTAAAAAAATCCCAATGAACTCATGGATAATATCTAGAAAATCTTGTTTTTGAATTTCCCAGACACTATCCATACCCTTTGCTGGAGTTGTTTTTTGGAAAATGACTTAACAGGTCCGATAATCATGGATAATGCCTAAAAGATCCCCATTTTGAATTCCCCAGACACTATCCACAACGTTCATTGGACTTATTTTTAATCAGAGAGAAGTGAACAAAATGCTCAATTTAGAAACCGAACTACGGATTAGAGCATCAAAGATTTTCATTTACTATTATTTTTGCTTACAACTTGGCACGTTTCTCTTTACGTACAAAAATGGTTAAAGGTTAACTGATGTCTACACTATCCCTGAGGGATATAATGAACTTTTTCACTAGGAAGCAGTCTGTCATTATAATGATCTTTAAGTCCCATAAACAACAAATAATTATATTTGGGCAATTCTCTATTACTACAATTATTTGGCGATTTCGAAATAATACGATAAAAAATTAGTTTCAGCACAATACGATCCACAAATTCGTTTCGAGACATTCCGAGATCAGCCAAACGAGAAAGGACAAAGTTTGACGAGAAACAACTAGCTTACATGGAAAGGTTCTTCTCCACGAAACCCTATCCTGACGGCAATGACAGGGAACTTATGGCTAAGCAATTGGGGCTCACGGAAGTCAAGGTCCAGATTTGGTTCAAGAACAGAAGAGCCAAGGATAGGAATCAGAAAAATCTCGAGAAACTCATGCGGGCCAGTGGAGAACCAGAGTTGAAGAGAAGTCATTCTGATGACAACATGGACTCCATCAAGAAGATAAAGACAAGGGACAGTCCTCCACCTGAGCCCAACCAAAAGGATCTCCCCGAAACCAGCAAGGACTACAGTATGTCCTTCCACCAGGAATGGGAGGAAAAGGAAAAAACCTTCAACAGCTACCCCGATGGGAAGGACATAAAATACGACTTTGGATTTGATCCTTCTTCCGGCTTCAACCCTGCGTCCACGAATGAAGCCCTCCTCCATCAGAACCCCGTGGCCTCGAGTCAACTGGCCAACTGGGGGTACAACCCCTACACGTTTGGGTACTTCCCTCCTAGTTATTACGGCCAAAATACAGTATCTCCCACTATGAATCAAATGCCCGGTTATCCAGACATTTACAACAACTACGGTCAGATGCCAAGTCTGAAGGATGCCAAGTTTTGAAGACCTCACCAAAGCTTTAATATCACTTCGAGATGACATATGGATTTCTTTCTTCGACGTTTTAGCAATGTGGTAATTAATTAATTGTTCAGTTTTGTGCAGTCACAAATCCTCGTCTTGATAAAGAACCTACTTTTATTTCAAAAATGGAAAAACACCCGTAATCAGAAAATCAAATGAGTTTTGCTCCTAGCTCCTCCAGAGGGAATCCCCATATGGTTTCTGTTGACCAGAAGCTTCCGTCTGACGATACACCACTCGACAATCATGGCCACAACGACCAAGATAACAGAGACAGCAGTCAGCTGGAAAGCCCAACTGGGGATTGTGTGTTTCCTAGGAATCCCTCCAGTAATGTGGAATTCTCGGACGGCATACCCGACTTGGTCGATGAGTTCCTTCAAAGCTTCCCCTAAGGGAACTCCTTGAAGAATGAGATTTGTGATTTCCAATTGGATGTTGTTGAGGAAGGGTTTCAATCTGGGGTCATCGGTATTGAGAACGACAGTAGTCAGTTTCCTATTGTCATTCACAATGCCGTCCGTCAAAACTAAAGCAAGAATCCAGGGTGTGGGGCACCTCTTCTCCTCAAACCATCTCCGGGCCAGCACGGCTGCATAAACCTGAAATTGGAGGCATTATAGGACAAAAACGGCTGCAATAAGTCTGGATAACCTCTAAAAATTTTCTTTTTCGGATTCCCTGCACAGCATTTACAATTTTTACTAAAACTTTTTAGGAAATGATTTATCAACTTCAGTAAAAATTTGGATAATATCTGCAAAATCCTCGTTTCCAGTTTTTTAAACACTATCCCTAGCTTTTATTGGAGCTATTTTCTTCGAAAGTAATTCAATAGCTCTAATGATAGTCATGGATAGTGTTAAGAAAATTCCCATTTTTAAATTTCCCAGACATTATCCGTAGCCCTTAGTAGAGCTGTTTTTTGATAAAAATTGATGACTCTAATAGGAGACAAGAATTACTGAGACACTATCCTCATTTTCGAATTTTTGGGATCCCGTACTCCTATTAGACTTGTCAAATTTCATACTCAAAAAACTTCGATAAAATAGATATTCTGAAAATCTTCTATTTCGCCATTTACGGGCAATATTTCAAACCGTTTTCCCAATCTGTTCTCTAAATCTCATCAACATTCCTAGGAAAATGCACCCTTTCCTAAAAATACATAAAACCCATTTAGGTCCATTTCAAAATGGAAATAAAGCTGCCAAATTGACGACGGGTTAAATTTCGTCGTAAAATTGTTTGTCTTGTAGCTTTTCTGTTCTTTTCTTTCAAAAAGCATCGAAATTGAGCATTTTTGATATTCACAAAAAAGAATTGCTGTTCCGGGGTTGTTCCCAAAAGACAATCTCAACTGGAGAGTGGTCGAGATGCTGAAATGATTTGTAGTCACTGAGTAAAGTGGGAACATAGTAATTTCGTTGGGAAAAGAATGAAAAATGGATTTCTGAAAAAGGAAAACAGCAAGTGTTTCAGTTCGGTCAAAAGAGTGTTGGCGGCTTCGCTCCGGTTCTTCTTGCTATATAGTTTCACTTTCGATTTAACTTTCAACTTACTCGTGTAAAAAATTTAAAATTCTCAGTAAATCTCTCCAGTTGATCAGGAGCAGTATTCAAGCAAGGTGTCGAAAATAAACATCCGAACTCCTCGCTTTCTGGAGCAATAAAGGAACTAGAAATCGGTTGAGCAAGTTGTTTCACCAAAGCGATCCCGATCAGGTCCTTCCCGCCTTCCTGAAGGACACTTTCGTGCTTGATGAAGGCATTTGAAATCTGGGGGAGATCTGACAGCTCTAGTTGCCCATGAACATCACAGAGAAAATGCAGACCTTTGGGAGGTCGGCAAAAATGTCGAAATAACTAAAAATTTGATATTTTATTCATTGTATTTTAAATGGAATAAATTTAATTCCGAAATATTAAAACCCCAAAAAACGAGTGTTTTTTCCGATGAAAAATTCATCCAATAAATTTCCTTGTGAAGTCCCAGACTGAATTTCATCATTTTTCACGTTATTTTATATTTATTTTTTCCCAATTTTTAACAACTAAACAGAATACTGTAGCGCAAAAAACATGTTTTGATGAAAAATAAACGACTGAACGAAAAATAACGATTGAAAACTCAAAAACTAAATTCTGATATTTCCGAAGAACATTCATCAGTTGTGATGTTGTGAAATATGCACAGAAAAATGATCTATTTGTTGGTATTTTCAAAATAGTCAAAGTATTGTCAATTTTTGTGACTTTAAGTCCTATAGTAAGAAAATTAATAGTTTTGTTTCGGAACCAAAACTTGGCCGGTTGTTCAATTTTTATTGAATAATTTATTTACGGACTTTAAACACGTCCTATCCCTTTCACGAGACTTCAACTTTCACAGGATAGTTAGATTATCCCACCAACTCTAGTCCGTTAATTAAGCTCCAAGTTTCATTTTCGTTGCTTACTTAGAAAATTCAACTACTTTCACACTAGGAACCATTTGAAACCTTCCCTAAATGCAAAAATAAATTCGAAAATTCCTCACCTCACGATTCTTAGGCACAGGAAACTGACAAGGCGAGAATATCGGAGGACTGAACTGCTGAGCAATAGCCCCCTTCAATACTACTGTGAAAATCACTGCCAACCCCTTCAAGGTTCCTAGATCCATCTCACTGATGCACAATCCAGAATTGGCAGCATTTCCAAATTCACTTCTATGTCATGCTTGTTGAATACAACTTACAGTACCCTTCAAAAGCCAAAAACATCCGTTCTCAAACTATAAATACTCAAAATAATGCTGCCCAAATATTCAAAAATTCTGAACAAGACTAAAGTCAGAACGGAAGAAACAAGGAGGAAAGGCAGCTGGGTTGGAAAAAGTGGCAATGTGACAATTTCGGCACGCTTCCCTTCCCTTTGCAGAAAGGCCAACTTTGTCCTTGCTCAAACTTGGACAGCTTTCTTCTTGACTCCAGAAGCTCCGCCCCCTACATTTTGTGCAGTAGCCTTTGGAAGTAATTAGGCATTAATAAAATCAAAAATAGGTCTATAATTTTTATTTTACAAGTTAACCAAAACTGATCTCCTCATCATCATCTGAGATAGCCATTAAGTTGTTGTCTTCCTCTCTATGGGTGCGAGTCGCAGTTGACCTATAACAAATAACATTAACATTTCTTCTATTCGCTTCTTTACTCACCTGATGGATCTCAATGGGGCCAAATTCTCCGGAGTCTTGAAATCAGTAGGACGTCTAATATTCGTTTCCATTGCTTCTTCTGGCTTTGGCGTTGACGTCCCTTGCTTCATTTGAATCTGCTTGATAACCCAAAGGGCTTCTTCCTTAGTATTCTCGTCTCCCAAGCATCTCTGAGCAAAGGCACCAGCTTCTTCCAAGTTACCTTTTTCGTAGTTGTACTTCGCCAAGAATAGACTAGCATGGGCAATCATGAATTGATCTGCGTGGTTTTCATCCCCATAGACAGAAAGGAATGTATCGTAAGCTTTTGCAGCTCGGTCAAGCTCTTTGGTTTCCTCATAGAGACTGCAATTCAATTACCATCCAATGAACGTAGTAAATCAAATAAAACTTACTTTCCGAGTTTCATTAGAGCATTTCCTTGGATGTCCCCAACTTTGAACGCTTTGATAAAAGCGTTCTCAGCGTCCTTATGTCTATGTAGATGGAAGAAGATCACCCCCATCGCTACCAACATTCTGGAATCTGTCGGTCTGCATCGATGAGCCTCTTCGTAAAAGTAGAGAGCAAAGTCAATGTACTTGAAGATCTCGTAGACCTGGCCGATTCCATAGTAGGCTCTGTATTGAAGAGGATCAATCTCCAGGGCTTTGTAATACGCGGAAACAGCATCCGTAGGATTCTTAAGTTCCATGCATTCATGTCCAAGAAGAACCCAAAGGAGAGAATTCTTCGGGGAGAGATTTGTAGCAGTAACAAGGATCTTGTGAGCTCGGGCATGCTGCCCAGTTCGAGAGAAATAGTTTCCTGGAAAAAAGCTGTAAGTGAATTCTACCAGGAAATACGGTCTTACCCATGATTGCGCATGTTCTCCAATCAAACTTGTGGCTTTTCTCGAAGAACCTGGCCAACAAATACAGTTTCTCCGTCTGGAATCCAATATATAGACTGTCAGCGAAAACTTCCATCGACTGAATTCTATAAGGATCGGACTTCCTTAAAGTTTCAAACATTTGACAAGCAGCATCATGTTCTTGAAGTGAAGAAGTGGCTGAAGCATTATCGGCGACAATGGAAGGAACATAACCAAGGGAATTTAAAGCGAGATCTTCATAGACATCGACTGCATTCCTCAGTAAATTCAACTTTTGATAAACTTTCGCCGAGAACAGCTTGTAAAACCACGAAGTATTCGGAACAACACTCCGAATAGTGTACAGCTCGGCTTTCTCCTTGATCAACGAGGCAAGAGCTTCCCAAGCCGGCCAGCAACGAACATCCATCTTGATTGCGTCACAGAGAACTTGTCTGGCTTTTTGCACATCGTGGTTAGCCTTCCACAAAAGTCCTAATCTAAAATCCATGAGTTAAATTGCTTAAAAGGTAGTCAACTCACAAATACAACGTCCAGGAATCGAAAGACTTGGGAGAAGTAACTCGAAGAAGCGTCAGTTTCGAACAAAGCCTTGGGATGAACCTGTCGTCCTTCTTGTTGACGTCCGGATCAGCTTCTGCTTGTCTTTTCATGCACACCATATAGCCGGCAAAATGAAGAAGAAAAGAATGCAATGGAGACAAGGGAGTAGGAAATTTCTCAGCATGAAAAACTGCTCGATGATATTCCTTGTTTCTGATCAAGCTTCTTACGAAATTTGCCAATATTTCATCCTTAACTGACCTTTCAGATTCCTGAGAACTAAAAGTAGCGTCGTCTAGAAGATCTGGAGATTGATTAACAAGACATTCATCGGCCCTGGAAAAAGATCTATATATAAAAAGTAGAAGATAATTCACCATAAAGCAGTTTCAAAAAGACATCGCTTCTCGCTTTCTTCCTTCAGCCAAATCAAGTCGCTGATGATTGTCTTGTGGACCCCGATGTCTTCACTAGATTCTGCATTCATAGAATCCATCATGGAATCAGCACCAGGAGAACCGAAGGGGAATTCAAGATTGGCGCGCAGATATCCGAAAAATTAACGGAGACACTTCGCCAGAGAAGCAGACAGACAACTTTCCGTTCGTATCCAATGCCGACTGCGGGAAACAGAAAAACCGCTATCGATTGATTCCATTTTGTTGTTTCGGTTCTTCTACCAAACACTAATGGTGGATATAGGGGATTCTGACGATGTCCTTCCTAACGGCTTTACTGCATCTGTGACGATACAGGACTCAGAAGATCCCGCTTCCGACCACTCGACCAGCCAAACGGACAATGGGAAAAACGATAGCGGTGTAGATTTGCAATCACTATTGGCGGGTACGGATAAACTAGGGTACGAACCCCCAGACAGAAGTCATAATAACCGGATGATGTCGGCGATTCTGGATGGGGTTATCCCTGAAGGCACCGTGGACCCAAGTGACGGCTTTGTTGAGAATCCAAATGTGAGTTTTTTATAAACATTGATTTTTCCAAAGATAATTATTTATAATGTAAAGCAATACCATCTATTTCTCCAGGAGTCGAAATTTATTCTCAGTTAACTCTTAGGAAAAAAATAGTTTTTGAAAAATTTGAAACTTACTTTTATCACATTGACATTTCTTAAGAAACAAAATTGGTTTTCTCAGAAATGTCCAAAAATTAACAAAAATGAATTATAATTATTAAAGAAATAAATTTTACTATGTTACTTATTTGTTTTTCATATCTTGTATACAAGCTTTCAAATATTTATGTTGGTAATTAATGATCTATGATCTAGTGAGAGATATAAAGTCCATATTTCTATTGAAAAAGTACGAATTTTACTTATTTCTAATAATTTTCACTAGTAATTGGAAATTACTTCAGTTTGAAGCTGACAACTCCAAGCCCATTCCTGTTACTCGAAAAACCACACCCCCCGGTCGCTACACCAATCTAATGGAGTTCTATCTCTTGCAAGTCCTTCCAAGTCTTGAGAAACACAAAGATTTTGATCTTTTCTCCGATCTCGCTCCTAAACGAATCCCCCAGGTAACTTGATTTTCTCTTTAACCCCTCTCATCCAACTTGCAGAGCTACACCGAACCCCTTTCTCGTCCTATGGGTCTGAGCCATATCAAGTCCCGCATCTTCAACCTCTACTACACCAAAGCCGAGGAGTGCTTCGATGACGTCACTGAGGTCCTTTACTACTACCCTCAGGAGTTTTACGACTATGAAAACCCCAGGAGCATCCACATTATCTACAATCGGTGCCTCTTTCAAAGAATGATCCATTGCATGCACGAGTACGACATTCCACTACCTGATTCTGCTTCCGAATTAAACGAAAAATTGAAAAATTTATCAACTTGATTTCATTTCTGGTGTCTAGTAATGATATCACATAAACTGGCATGAATATCAGACTAGCTCCATTGTTTCCAACCCGTGTAGTTCCTCGATATTCAGCACTTTAGTTGCGAATAATACACGTCATTCCCTCTTCTTTCAAGCTACAGAAGACGGATTTTGGAGGATGATTATTTTTCTGGATCTCCTTGAGTCGTTCTTTAGCTTTGTTTTCTACATGAATGTCTTCAACGGGACGTGCTCGTTGCACCAGTTTCTTCAAGTCAGCAAAGTCATCCAGTGTAAGCTGGGAATCATACCCCATTACCCAGTAGGCTATTCGTCTAGCGTAGTCTAGGAATGTTCTTTTTTCAGATGGCAGAGGAAAGTTTATAAAACTGCTAAGAATATCAATATTAGTTTCCACTATCTAAAAACCATAAGTTAGTTATCTTCCAGTAGTCCAAGTCAACTCACGTGCATTTTTGTTTCTGGATCGCTTTCCGAGTTGTCAAGTCCAAAGTAAAACGAAAAAGTGATTGTGTCTTTTTCTGCTGAAGTCTGGAACATCTGGTTCTTAAAAGCAACGTTCTTTGGAGCCTGGTACTTCCTACTTCCTTTCAAGTACTCTATCATTATGTGCCTCGGGTTCGTGATCGTTCCCGCTAGCCTTACATATCTATCGTGTCTGCCTAGTCTGTTCATTAGCAGTTCTGATTCCTTTTTAAAAAGCAACACCACAGGAATCTTGATGTCATCTTCAATTGTATTATCTCCTGACATAGAAAACATCGGGCTTGTTTCAAAAGAAGAATCTTCTTGATTGTCAAAAATAATAACACCGATAGCTCCAGCACTTTGGGCGAATCTTGCTTTTTCCTGGAACATACAACCTCCTCTCTTGACAATTGCGATTTTACCAGAAATATCAACTTTAATCTTCGAGCATCCATCATGGGGAAAAGCTGTAGCTACTTGTCCACAAATTTCCGACTTATTTAGATCCAGTCCAAATTGAGCAGATGAAGCCGGAAATTCCACAGTTCCAAAATAAGGCGGAGACACAATTTGGACAGTTCTGTCTATTCTCGGCATATCTGAAATCCCACCATTACCATGATATAAAAATCCAAAAAACTCACTGTATATTTCATTTTCAAGTTGTTTATTGTACTCTATCATCTCAGTCATGAACTCGAGTCCCCATCGTTCCAATTCCAATGTTTTCGCCTAAAATAGTTCCAAATTTAAAAAACTATTCATTCACTTGTTCTTCATCACAGGAAAACTGACAATTTTTAACCCGCATAAAAAATTAAAAATCCAATCAAAAGCCTTCTAAACTACGAAATTTGTACAAATTGCACAACCAAACAATTAAATCTATATCTATTAATCTTCTTTCTCGTTTTCCTTAGATACAACTTCTTTGAATCTGGTTCCCGTTTTGTAAACTAAGGAGAAGGCACATAAGATCAACATTGATCCCAAAAGCATAACGACCCAAAGACAAAAAACGAGAAGAACAGCAGTGGATGCTGTCATTGCTGCTTGATTGCTTGTGGTCCATAATTTTGTCAAGAAGCTATGCGCCAAATCCATGCTTGATTCCGCCTCAAGATCCAAGATGCACGATACTGGAGGACCACCATCCTTCTGAAAAAGCCAGGATATTATAAAATTTGGATTTTTAAAGTGCAAAGCGGTGGACCTCCAGAATCGTGATCACCCCAAAGACAAAAAACTACTTACAGCATTAGCATGGTGCGTTAACAGAACTCTTCCACCATTGTCTATTTCTACCTCAATGCCCATCATTTTTAGTTGGAGAAGATGCTGAGCATTGGTGGTACTGAATGCCCAAGCTCGCAATCTTTCACTTCTAAAAGTATCAGAAATTAACACTCATATATCGATATCGCCAAAAACTCACGTTTTAGCACAGGTTTCTTCCTTAGCTTCAGCAACGTTTGTCAACATCTTCTTCACTGAATCCCTTATTGACGATCCAAAATGACTCAACTCATCTGTCGTCTTGAATTGACTGGCAACGTTAGGACAAGCAGAAGTGTATTTTTTCGACGATTCTTCTTCAATAATTTCATCTGGATCAATGACCACTCTCCTCGGAAGTTGATTCGGATCCAACCTCGTTTCTCCTATTGTAAGAGGCAAGAAATGAGCCTCAGTCGTGAAAACATAATTATCCACATCAAACGGCAACTCAGATGGTTCTGCGAAGATAAGATACAAGTACTTGAACGTTTCTGCCAAGACAAAAGAATCCATCCTATCTTCGTGCTCCATCGATCTGAGATCTTTAATTCCGGCAAATCCGCATTTCACTTTTGTGTATTTCTCAATACTATCCAGAACTTGAGCAGCAACTTGGAGATAATGAGGGTCCTTCGTGGCTCTGTAAAGGAGATAAGTAGACTCCACAAATTCTGGTCTGAGAGGATGTTGAGCCCAATGAATCTGGAAGTCGTGAGTGAAAGCTTCTGGAAGGAACTTGTACTTCTAAAGCATTTAAATTAAGTGATTACTTCCGAAATGGTTAACAAACCTGGACAACTTGATACAGCATCTCGTGGATCTCAATAGCTGACTTCAAATCCCCTTTCAAAACCTGTAATCCTGGCCAGAACGCGAGTAAAGCATCCATATACGGTCTAGAGGCAACATTCGGCTTGTGCATATGGACGTCGATGAACAACGGGCCTTTGTTGACGTATCTCATGATAGCGTCGTAGTGCTTGTTGAATCTGTAGAGAAAATCTTCTTCTCCGAGAAGAATATAAGCCTTCAGTGAATACTCCACATACGAATCAATTCCAGCTCCGATTCCCGCTTCTCTTCTGATCCAGTTTCCGTTTTCAACGTTCAAAACAGTTCCTACCAAATCCGATCCGTGATTTCTCTGAGCCCAAAGAAAGTCCATTGCTTTCCTCGCTTTTTCCTCATAAACCTTTTTCCCAGTCAACCTGCTCAACGCCGCCATTTCTAGGATCATTGTTCCTCCACAAGCAGTACATGTGTCCACTTGATCTTTCAGAAATTTAGACATTCCCCGTTTCAGATTCACTCTAGGATGAGGGAGACCGCTTGTGGTGTTGAATGCTGGGAGTAGCCGATTAGCCAGATCCACCGTCATCTGCAGTAATTCATCCTTGTACCATGTCATTTTGGGTGGATCATGCCCTTGGAGCATCTTAGCGAGAACATGAGCGGATATCAGTCCTCCGACAACTCTGATATTCGTCTCAAAAACAGAAACAACCAAATCAGAATCAAAACGGACAGTTTCAATAACTTTCTTGACAGACTTCTCGAACTCCTCAAGCTCTCCCAAGACAACTAGCGTATCCAATGAGTCAATCAGCGTTAAGGAAAAACTGAAAAGGTAAAAATCACATATGGAGGTGAAATACAACTCACTTTCCAAGGGCATCGTCGACATCCCCCCTACTCAGGGTCACTCCTCGTATTCTCGGAGCACATGCTATCGGCATCAATTCGTCGTGAGGAAACGCTACATTCATGTAACTCTCGTACCCGTGCATGAACAACTCCTTCGCTTTATCCCTAAAAACCCAACTAATCCAAATTTCAGAGCTTCAACAAACCTATACTTAATTCTGTCGATTGATTGTGTTTCATTCTGGGTAACACCATCACTGGATACAGAGGCTACTGATAAGAGAAGAATACCCGCAAGAACCAGAGTCATGATGAAAATTCAGATTCCTCACCTGCGGCGCTGATACATGACCAGGTCGTTGTCCTGAAATTTTTTATTAGAAAACTTGAAAACAACCCAAAATGAACAACACGGAAACACGTGAGATCAACAGAAACGAAAATCGATATATGAAGAAAATTATTTCGGTTTGGCTTGAGTGGTTGCGGACTGAGGAACTTGAGACAATTGAGCGAGTAGTTGATTGAGGTGTTCTGGAGGTAAATTCTGCAGTTGGGAAACTTGCTGCACCAATGTTTGAAGTTGTTGTTGCTGACTTTGCTGTTGTTGTTGTTGTTGCTGTTGTTGTTGCTGTTGTTGATATAACCTCATTTGCATCTCCAAAAACTGCTGTTGTTGATATTGTTGAGCCTGCTGCTGGAATTGCTGAGCTTGTTGTTGTTTCTGACGTTCTGCCAGAAACAACATGATTTGGTGCAGTTGCTGTTGTTTGGCTGCATTTGTGGTTAAGTAACTAGCATCTAAACCGGGGACACTCATCATTGCTAGCATGAGTTGGTTCAAGGCGTTTGTTTGGTTCTGTTGGAGTTGTTGGAGTCTTGTCGCCTCTGCCTGGGCGGCTGCCAGTCTTCTTGATTCATCTCGTCTCCGTTGTTCTTCTTGTTCTTGAAGTTTTTTGTTGTGAAGTCGTTGTCTGATTTCGAGTGTTTTCGTTTTGTAAGCATGTGCAGCTTTCCATTTCTTTATTCTCGCGAGTAATTTCCTTTTTTCAGCATCTTGTAATTTTTCTTTGATTTTATCCACCTTATCCTGCAATTCCCGTTCCTGTATCAATGCGGCAACTCTAGCTTCCTTGGAATAGTAGTCGTCAAAGGACTTCTGAAGATTCGATTCTTCTTTCGCCTTGATATATCCGGCAATGTTGTCGTACAGTTCAGGACTGATCAAGCTGTCGGGTGACGGTGTGTCCTCCCTTCTTAACATCAACCTGCTTGGTACATACAACTCTGGACTGGGCAAGTTGACTATTTCATCAGCTCCTGGATCAGATCTGGCTGGGGAAGGAGGGTCTGTCGGGGGGTCAGGGACTTGGAGAGCCCGTTGTCTTGACAGCATCCTGGATTATAGCAAAAATCGATATATGAATTTACGATAACAAGAAAGTATTTCAATAAATAGTAAAGTACAAATTACACTTCGGCAACAAAAAAGGAAAGTCCCCTTGTTAAAAATCGACAAAACGCATTCCAAGTCACGATGTTAATTAGAATTGTTTGGCACAAAAGAGAACAACGCGACAAAAAAGACGACATCGCTCGTGCTTTCTTTCGCGTTGGGACCTGTTCTTTCGACAAAATAGTGAAGTAGCATTTTATTGAAGGATATTATTTGTTTTATCTCAAGTTAGTATTTATCTGATGTGATTTGTGTCTAAGGCTTCTGGTATAAGTGAGAATTGGGAATTTCCCAGGAACTGTACGAGTGCTGTAGATCCTCTCTTCTTCGATTTCTTCGTAGATAGTCGGCATCGGCTCGAAATCAGATAACGTTGAGGAGTGACTGGAGTAGCGAGTTCTGGAGGTTCTGTGTTTAGGAGTGGAATTCGAACAAGATCCTGAAAGGAAAGTTTTGAATAGCTTGGGTCTTGGAACGAAACAATACCTTTGAATTGGAAGATGTCCAAGAGTTTGTAAATCAACTTTGTTTTCTTTTTCGAAGCTCTGGCTGGAGTTGAGTTACCAGTTTTGTATTGTTTGGGGTCTTGGACAAAAACGATTTTCTCGGTCGTGGAAGTTTGGATTTTATTTTTCTTTTTGAAGAAGCCATAACTGGTCTTCGTTTCTGGATCCTGCTTAACCTCCTTAATTCTTTGATTATCTTGATGGGATTTCTGCTGTTGAAAGCTTCTGACACAGTATCCCTCGTCGAAAGCTGACAAGGGATTGAAAACAAATATTTGGAATCCGGCCGTGATTATGGGATTATTTTAGAAGTCAGAAATAATAATTTCTGAAAAAAGGGATTGTAGTTAATTTTGTAGACAACAAAAAATTCAAGTGCAAAAGTTTGAGAAAATCGGTAAAGCTGAATTGCTGAGCGAGAGGTAAGAAAACAACAATCATGTGGATGAAGGCAACTCTTGAAAAACAAACTTTCGCAATTCCGATAAAATCGGTAATTTTCGTTTTCAATAATAACTTGCTTATTTACACATGCAACATTACTTAATTGACGATTTGGAATTTCCTTCAGTTAAGATTATTTAATTTGGCTATTTTCCATACATAATAAAAACGTAAAAAACGGAAGTTATTTAAAAAGTTTTCCGAACCTCATTAAGTTTACTTCTCTAAGTCAGTTTTATTTGGAAATGAATTTGAAATTTTTACAGAGACAAAATGCCAAAGTGACTTCATAGGTAAAGGACATCAGTAAATCGACCACAAGCACAAAGTTTTTTTAGAATTTCATAATTCACTTTTTATTTGTATTTAGATTGTCAAATCCTGTATAACTTTTAAAAAACGAATAAAGCAACTAAATTAAACATGTGGTAGATAATTTAGAAGATATTCTACAAGAAGATTCGAACTTTAAAGCTTTCTAATTCAATAGAAAATTGAACAATCTCCAACTCTTTTTTATGAAATGTGTATAACTTTGTTATTTTGATTAACATTGAAAGTTACTAAATTAGAAGGAAGTTTTGGTAGAAATGTGATGTGGAAATTTTCCTTATGTTTTAGAAATAATCTCTAAGCCCTATTGTTCTGTTCCAAAGTTCCTTCAAAATTTTTCCAAAGTTCCCTCATATTTCAAAAGCCATTTAACTTTGTATTTTTTGTTATTAATCAAAACAAAATAATTATTCAAACTTCTAAAAAAGGAATGATTAAATCCTTTCTAATATTCATCGAGTTATTTTTGTTTCAAAAGATGATTTTTGAACATTTTACATATCTCAAAAATAACAAACATGAAAATTTCCCACTTTTTAAACTTGTTATCCTGGAGTTTAGCATGAGAAAATATACTTTTTTGAGCATTTAGAGTTGAATTTTTTATTTGATATGAATGTGAAAATAAAAAACGTTCACCTCATTAGTCAATAATAAAAAGAAAAAATAATCCGAAATGTATATTAAAAAAAACAAATTTCACAGAGTTCGAAATAGGAATATTAATTTTAACATTAGACGAAGTATTTAAAGATTAGGAAATTAATAAATATTTTTTGCAATTGCAAGGATTGTTTAAATTTCGCCACAAAAAAACTAAATTTACATCTTAGAATTCTTGACTTAAGACTATAGATCAACGACTAAAAGATAATAGTGTCTGCTGGTAATTAGAATCTAACATATAGTAATTATCTACATTGCATTTTTGAATAATGACTACTATTTTCTTTTTTCTCCTAGTTTCCAAAAATAGTTCTATGGAATTACTGGATAGTGTTCACAAAATTCCCACTTTTAATTTCCTCAGTCACTATCCTAATGACAGCTCTAATGATATAGTCTTTTAGTGTTTATTTTTATTCTGTTTTTTATCTTTCAAAGGATGAGGGTTAATCATTGTTTTTTTAAAAGTTTTCCCCCCGCATTTCTGAAATTAAACTTTTTAGTTCCTTGTCTTTACGCTATTTCCCCCTCAAAACAGCTTACTAAAGTTGTCATTCAAACGGTCTTAAAGTTGACCGAATAAGGCTTACTTCGTGGACAACCATTTCCTACAGAAATCCTGTCTAGAGACCTTCCTCATCATGTTTTTTAAACTCATTCTTGGTAAGACAGCTAACTTTTGTTTACAAATCATTATTGTTATGATACTTCCTGCCACCTTTTGTTTAGATTTTGCATTTTTAAATGTTTTATGTTTGATAAGAGATTTCGGCTTCAAGTTACTCAGCAGGACATGGATTTCGATAATACGAGATTTCATTAAACCGTGTTTGTCGTAGGAATATTTTTTGAAACTAAATGCTAATCCGAAATTACGTTAATAGCTGCAAATTTAAACTTTAAACGTCAGCTTACAAATATGCAGAATCGTATGTATGGCTTCTACTTAGAATCACACAAAAAGTGCTTTTTTTAGAATTGTCGTTGGTCCTAAATAGAAGCCCTATTCATGTGAATTTCTTAATTTTCTGAATCTCGTTATTTAGAGTTTAATCAGCTACAAAAAGAAGGAATTATTTCCTAATATTCCTCTTGAGAGTTGAACGATTTTACCAACTGATTTCGTTCTGGGACTAACTTTCTTTTTACAGCCCGTTTTGTGTGGACATTATTTCTTGAATAATTTTCCTCTTGAGACGTATTTGGGGGCAAAGTTACTGTTTACCCACACCCGCACTTCCTTATGTTTGACGTCGTCAGCAACGCTTTCTTCACGACCTCACCCTGCTGTTCAACATTAAAGTTCAGAAAATTATAATTTGATAAACTTCGAATTGTTATGCTTCACTTCACTTGTAGTGCTTTTTGGAGTTTTTACAGTCAAAATTGCATTTGACATTTTTTATTTACAGCTTACTGTCCTTTACGAATTGTAATAATTGATGGAATTTCTCATTTGTGAAGTTATTTGTGGGTGTATTTAATTTTAAACTCGAACACATTTTGTAGAGATAGGCTACTACGATTTATTTTTCACGCTACTGCAGCACCTAGATACATTTTATCCAATTAGATACTTAATTTAGAGACGGTAATCGTATTAGATAAACGTGACTCTGACACTATATACAATCTAATATTGGCATGGAAGTAATGAACAATCGATTATGGACAGTATTTTTGTCAAGGTTGATTGTGGTTTTGTCTATCCATATTTCTACACAGTAAATAATGTTAAATCTTGGAAAACAGCTCCAATAGAACTTCAAATAGTAGCTAAGAATTTTCCATCTGCGAATTTTCCAGACACTATTTTGTCTTTTCATTGCAACTGTTTGACCCGCGTCTTGAACAGCTTCAATAAAAACCAAGGATAGTGTCTACCAAAACTAAATTTTTAAATATTTTGGACATTATCCAGATTTTTTATCAGCTGTTTTTGATCAGTATCTTCGACAACTCCAATCTGAAACCAGGATGGTATCCGGGAAATCCAAGTTTTCGCACTTTTTGAACACTATCCAATCTCTTTTAAAACTATTTTAACCAGTAACTTTGAGAGATTCAATGCAAGAACAAGATAACGTTTAAAAAAATCAAATTTTCCGGATGCCATTCTACTTCCATTGAAGCTATTTCCTAAGGTTCCTTTCATATTGTATGACCTAATCCAATAATGGTTTTTGCTTTGAAAACTAATTCGGAATCCAGAATGAACTTTGCGCAATTTGCGCTGCTATATTTTTAGCATACATTCAAGGAAGTAGTCTATTATGTATTAAATTCCAAAAAAGTATGGACAGAGCTATACGTAATTCTCCAGAATAAAACGTAGAATACAGTACATCAGGTACAATTTAATTTTCTCAAGGTTTCCATTATTGTTTGTTTATTGTCGTTTAGACTTTATTTTGAGCTTAAATGAAAATCCAAAATTTGAAAAGTATTTAAATATCGTCATTTTAGTGATTTCATTCTTCAAGATGTTGAATATCGGGATGAAATGATTCCGTAAAATTAGTTAAATCAGGCGGAGTGGAACTGACTCAGAATTTAGGCCAATTTTGTCCTTGTTTTTCTTTAATTCCTAAAAGTTCAGTCTACGAACCTAATCTCGTAAGTTTACCCACTCATAATTTCTGGCTTCATGACATTTATTGGAATTTAATTACTTCGAAGCTGTTACGATTTTTTAAAATTTACATTACTTGTGCCAGCTGGTATTCGGGTGATGTTTTTTGTCGTTAATTGCCAAAATGTCAAAAATTTAATTTTAACCGCTCAAATATTCCATTTTTAAAATAAATTGATCAATTTCTCCCTTTTTCAAAGTGAAAACACGGTACATTTATTTTTTATTTGTATCTCTAATCCTAACGTACATCGTGGTCCATATTGTTTTTAATTCTTTTTTTATTAACAGCAGCCCCTCCTTTGACATCCCACCTTTAATCCTCTAAAAAGTTTAGAGACGTCATTTTTGTCTTTTTTTTGGCAAAATTGAGGTCAGATTATTTTTATAACCAAGAGAATCGGATAAACTTCTGGATTTTTTTATACTTCCGGCACTTTTTGACCTGATAAGCCGTAACAAAATCCTTTGATATTGTTGATCTCAAACCTCGTGAAAAGGTTTAGAAAAAAAGAGCTTTGGAAGTAGTAAATTTACATTTTTACTAGAGTTTAGTATTGAAGAAGGTGGTCTGCTATTTTTGGAGTAATTATTATTTTGATTTATTCAGATAATTCATTTTTCAACCTTTTATTCAAAGAATAAGAATTTTCATTCTTTGGACTTTTTGGTGCTTTTATTGTTTTAAAGTACTTTTTAAAAAGTAAATTAAGTCAACATGTTGCTTGGCTGTTGAACTTTAGTCTTAGCACGAAGGATCATTCGGCTGCTTTTGACACTGTTGGCTTCTGATTTTTCTCTGTTTTTATAACTGGTAAACAGGAGTTATATGGAATCTAGTAGATATAAAAAGAGCCGAAAACATACAGAGCTGTTCAAAAAGTTATTAAAAATATTAAAACGACCGTTCGCGTTGAGGTTGAATAATTTATCCTTTTATGAGATTGGTATCAAAGATTGACATCACTGGCCCCAAAGTCATGAAGTTTTTTTTGGGTCAAAAAACGCGGAAGTATTAATAAAAATTTATAAAAAGTAATAACATTCAATTGCTACATTTGAATTTAGTTTTGAAAGTTTGCAATTTCCTTGAATATATATTTTGCAATATTAATACAACTACCGGATTATTGCAATTCTACACAATTTCCTGTTTATTGTAAAATATAAAATTCGAATGCTTTTTTCATCCCGAAAAGAAAACTATTTCTTAGTCACTGTTTTGTTTATTCCATGCCTCACAAATCCTAAAGTTCAACCGCATTTCCCATTCACCCTACCTGGAGGAGAATTCCAGATATCTTTCTTAGAAAATATCCCGAGTTTTTTAATTAAGTTTTCGTTTTCATACTTTGATACTTTCTTGTTTACAGTAAGTGAAACACCCCACGTGGTTGTGCGATTGACTGAACTCGCCACCTATTTTTAATTACTTCAAGTATTTTGGAGTTCAATCGGGAAATTAGACAAGTGTTTGTTTTCCCAGACTGGAAAATGCCCATCAAATAAATTACTTTTTACGTAGCGTCGAAAGAGGGTAAGACACCCCTGAATAGTAATGAGGTTAGGAATTTTCAGAAGAGTCCAAATGATTAATGATGACTCTTGTGGAGGTTTGTATGTTCCCACGTTTCAGTAACAACGGTGACAATTTACCAAAGATCACAAGTGCACTAGAAATGTCCATAGGGAAAATATACCCAGACATTCTTTTTGTTTATATCTATGTCGTGGATTATCTTAAAAGTGCTTATCTGGTTTACTTTCAAGCAGCGGACTACTAAAAAACAATTTTGGGTTACTTAAGAAAGCCGATACTTGATATTACAAATGGATAATAAGACGGTGAGTCCAGATGATCCATCTGACAATCCGAAGTAGATATCGTTAGTAACATTATGTGAGTAAAGTTAAGGAAGATGGCCTGTTTTCCAATAAGGAACAATAGTATAAACAACATATTTATAATACCAAATAAAAATATCTTTTGACTTTAATAGTGCAGATAATTAATACCCAGGATTTTTCGCTCTGGCATCACATAAAAGATAGGGATACATTAGAACAGTTGACTATATCAATGACACTTGGAAATAGAGACAAAATAACAATAACAAATAGGTACACAGCTGTTTTTTAGTTTTAATAGTGCAGATAATTAATACGCAGAGTTTTTCGTTTCAAGATCATTTTCTTCGAATTGATTGCGTTTTAGCAGTGTTGATTTACACTATTGACGTAAATGATGATAAAAATCTACTTAATTCTTGAACCAAAAATCAAAATAGTGAACTTTAAGCATCATAATTCTTTTTAATCAGTTTTTAATTATATTTTTGCAATTGTGCTAAATCCTGAAGCAATAATTCGAAGTATCAATTCGGTCTGGCTTCGCTACGTTGTCCAGATAATCGTTGATTTTCTTATTTTCAGTCTGCTACTTGTTTGTTAATGATGTTTTATTAAGCCCACCGTATCTTTACAAAGCTATGTATGTGGTAAATTTCTTAGTTTTTATTATTTTCATATTTCTTATGACCTTTTTTGATTGCAATCTTAATCCCTTTCAATGGTTCACTTTTATCTTTATATTAATTTTTCCAGTTTTAATTCTAAAAGCATTTGCAGGCTAAAGATTATCCAAAATTGAAATTATCTATAAAGGATTTAGTTTATTTTTTAATTGAAAAGTGACATGCTTAAATTTATTAAAAATTGAGATTGACTGACATTGATCAGAGCAATGGATGTAGTCAGAGGAGTGAATTTGGTGTAATTACATTCCTCTAATATTACGAAAAATCTGGATGATACTAAAGAAGTAGTTCCGTGTTTTTAAAATCCTAGTTGTCGGAACATTAGAATCTAGTGTAGGATTTTTGAATCTTTAACCATTTCATTTAACTGTCTGGATCTTTTTAAAATCTCGTAGGAATCGATGGGAAATTTTAGAATCTAATGAGAGTTTCTGAAGTTTTCTAAAACTGTAGAAGTTGTGCGGATATTCGAAAACTTAATAAACCCTTGGAACTAGCACATGAAACGTCAAGTTTTAAAAATTCCCGGAATATTCTAAAAACTTGTGTCGGATAGATTACGTAATGACACCCATTACTAATTTTCATAGAAGTATGAGAAAAGTCACAGGGACAAAGATTACTTGCCTCTTCTGAATAAGTTTCTAGCTACATCTTCGTCCACAGGGATGCCTTTGATTTTGTATGATTAACAGACGGATTGTTCCGTTACACTCATGGGATTTATCTAGTGGGTTCAAAGCCCGAATAATCCGAGGACTTTTATCCCAATACAGTAGATTTAGAAGTCAAGTAGTTCTTTCAAACAATAAGCGCTTTATTGTTGTTTTGATACCATGAACTAAGTAATGCGTATAAACAAGCCGCGACTGTGGATATTTCAACACACGGAAGTTCGGTCATCTACTTTATACAAGTCTCTGAGACCCAGGAATAGGATTTTAGTTTTTTCGAATTTAATCTTGATAGGAAAACAGAACTTGGTCCCAGAAAGAAAATAGAACTTAGGTCTTAATTTTACCTTTTTAATGCATTAACTATTGTAGTATCTCCTTCCTTACTACATGGTTTTTTCCTTTGGACCAAAGTTGAAGGGAATAACTACAAGTACAAGCATTTGAGTAATTCGTATTCCGCTTAACTAGTTCCAATTTTATGTACGACGCTCGCCTACTTTTTCAAAAAGGTCAAACTGGTCTGAAGAAGAAATTCAGGAGTTGGATGTAAATCATCCTAAATGAAATCCAATGTAATTATTTAAAATTTAGCCTTCGTGAAATTCACGTGAAGTTCGTAGATGTTGAATGAATACAGTTCCCTCGTGGTACAACAACGGGTACGTCGGACTGTACTGATATATCTACATACTGTATTTAATATACCGGTACATTAAACACGATATATAGATGCATCAGAACCATTATATTATTTTTTGTATATGATGTTACTGTTTACAAAACGTCGCTCGCAATGTGTAGGTCGATGAATTTCATGTTTCTTCTGTCATCCATTACTTTCGAAACTGGAGGATTAGTAACCTAGGTCATATGTTTTATTTTCGAAAATTTTTATATTATATCTTCTAGAAATGATTCACTTTTGAATCATAAAGAAACAAACAGAAACTGTCTGCAGTTCTGGTCCCGACGGGGATGACGATCTCAATGTCTTTGACGCAATTTAACTTCCAAATATTTTTGTTTTTTATTGCATAAAAATATGTCAACTTGACTTTCGAATAATTTACTAAAAATCACAGGTTAATTCCCCTCAGATTGAAGTGAACCACTGTATCTCGAGATGCAAATCGAATAACCAGATTTATTAACATTTTCGAATTCTACTTTTACTTATTTTCGTGATTGTTTCGAAACAATTTTTTCCTTAATGTTTGAACGATCACTTTCAGCTTTCGTCTTCTGAATACTCGAGCCAAAAAAAGACTCAAGTGAGGGGCTTTCCACTTGAAACAAAGATTTCGAGAGGTCTACCGGATAAGGGATATTCTTTTTGCGAATCTATCACAAGGCTGTCAAAGTTAATCTTTCGTTCGAGTTTAGTAATCATGGTGAGTTCTTTTCAAAATTTACGGAGTAGATGATAGGAAAAAGTTCAAGAAATGCATTTTTGGAGAAATTGGGTTTTCGATACAGTATCTACAATAAGTTTGAAGTAATTCCACTTTAGTATCTCTGTCAAATTGAAAATATTTTCGTTGTAAGGGATTTTGATCAAAAATAATTTTGTTTTCAGACCTTTGTTAAATTTTTTTGTTTTAAGATCTGTTTAAATTTAAA
Source organism: Halicephalobus mephisto (assembly GCA_009193035.1). NCBI lineage: Eukaryota > Metazoa > Nematoda > Chromadorea > Rhabditida > Panagrolaimidae > Halicephalobus > Halicephalobus mephisto. Next base: position 296,521 of record SWDT01000081.1, on the reverse strand, counting down.
CAATTCCTTATTTAAATTCTTTAATTCCATAATCTGTAATTTCTTGAATTCTTAATGTACTCCTAAGTTCTACAACGAAAATAATTTTTATTTTTTTGAATAAGTTGTGAAACTGAAATCGTATGCAATTTTGGTCATTGGTCCTGAGGGGACTTTTTCAAAGAACATACTTCCAATTGGAAAATTGAAAGGAATTAGAAAAATCAAAGTTTTAAATATACTCTAAAACGAAGTACCTTAATTTTTAGTTTTTCTCAATGTACCTTAATTGCATTGTATTTTTTCCGTCATCGTGTAGTGTTCTGTCACGGAAAATATTGCTTTTCCTGTTTTCCATAATTTTGCAGATTAATTTTCTTCATTAAAAATGTTTTGAAAAATTTTTAAAAATTATTCTTTTACGTCAAAAAATTAATGGACATCTGATGACCTCCAAAGTCGCTATACGAATCCGTTTCGTTTTTAATTTGGCCATTTTAAAAAGTTTACTCAAGAAATTGCATTTTTTCCTTGAGGCAAAATTTCTTCCGCTGTTGAACAGCTTTTTTTTCAATAAGGGTCAATTTTAAAATCCATGTGATTACTTAAGGTTTGATAAATATTATTCTTCATTTTCGTGACTTGAATGAAAAACTTTTTTATTTTTTAATTGACATTTTAATTCAAAATACAATTTAATTTTCATTGAATTCAAAAATTGTTTATTGTATACATCTGTGATTTTGGGATTTTTTAAAGGTCAGAAGTAAACTTTACTTATCCCATGGAACTTCGTGTCGTCCATGTTTGATGCTATTTAAATTTATTTTTGGAAAAACGTAAACTTTGTGATTCTATTTCTGTGGACAAGTGTCTTTTTTCGGATGTTTTTCGACAAGTGGGCACGTGGTCCGGTCCTGTCTATCCTGGTGTTATTTCAAGAACCCGAAGCACTTTTGAAGCTGTCTCGGGGATTATCTTTTATTTTTGAACTTGAGGGGGAGACATGAGGTGCACTTTGTTAGGGTATCATAAAATCCTTTATTAATGCCTTTTTTGAAGTCTAAATAGTATTGAATAACAGATTACAGTAATCTGGACATTTTAATGATTATTTTTTACGTTAGATGTTGTGGATATGGACTCACCTCTAATTAACTTTTTAAAATAATGCTTTGAATAGACGTCAAATCCATGTTTGGTTATTTTTAAGCAATGACAGAATGTGATTTACTTTGTTAAGAAATTAATGACATTCGTTAAATCTTCTAACATGTGATTGTAAAATTTTCCAAATCAAATACTGTAGCTGGGAAGTTTTTGTTTCATTTCAATTCTCAACCGAGTTTGTACCTACCTGTTAACTTCAGTGTCTTCCGGATCCTTGTCTATTTTTGGCTTTTTGTTTGCTTGCTTATATCATGTTTTATTTACCTCGTTTATCTCACGAGTCGATTATGCCTTTTGACACATTCCCTCAAGGGATATCATATCACTCATCTTATTTTCTCACAACTTTTCATCTTTACCTTTAAAACGAATTCAAATTAATTAAGAAAAATAAGTTTTCCGTCTTCAGTTTTAGTGGTTTTATAGCTTCAGACATCAGAATCGTAAATTTAAAAATTTATTCAAACTTTAAAAAATGAAAATCTCATTTTTCAGAAAATTTAATAAATGTTTATTTTTTTGTACGTTTGCAAATTGGGATAAAATTATTTCTTTAAATCCATATATAAAATGTCCTCGCCGAAATTTGAACCTCCAGCGTCCGTGGGTCAAATTCACCGACGCTTGGGTGACTTTTATTTTATGTCCAAATTCTGTTTTTATTGTTAAGATTTCCAAAACTGCCAAAATCTGAATTTGACCTTTTTGCAAGTTGTCAATTACAGATTTATAAAATCCCTTGTTGACAATAGGAGTACTTCTTTTTAGTATCTGGCTTGTATTTTTAGGTGTTAGTTTGACTGAAAAACAGCAATGTTTACATAAAATAAATTCAATTAAAAAATTGAATGGTGTCTAAAATTATAAATGTGGAAATTTCTTGAACATTATCTTCGGGATCATTACAGTTGTCAAATTGCTTTCCAAAAAACAGCTTCAATGGAATTTTGAACAATGTCAGAAAATAGGGAAAGTGGGTTTTTCGAACACTATTTCGGAACCTACTGGAGCTGTTAATTTGCTTTTGTATGACCAGCTCCAATAAAAATACTGAATAATGGCATAAAATTTTGGGATTCTAGATTTTTGAACACCATCTTGGAGTCCTTTGAAACTGATGAATTATTTTTTCTGACTTTTGATGACTTGTCAAGGGGATTTCATAAATAAAATGCCTTTCAGTTTTTGTTTCAGGATCTATTTTTACTTTGATGTAATAAATAACTAAAAATATTTGTCATTTTTAAGACCAAACGTAGGTCCTTATTTTGAATTCTCCCAAATGCTTGGAAAATTTGCTTTTAATCTTCTCAGAAATTAATCCAACTCTAGCTCTTTGAACTTCCAGAGATCGTGCCATCGTGTTCTCTCGAGTTTTATTTGCGTATCAGCATAATTAATAACGATTATTTATCAATTCCTAGTAGCTCCATCTATTAATTTCTTGTTTATGGCGAAACCTAATTGGAAGATGTTTATTCTTGTTCGAGTCCAATAGTGTTGACATTTTTGGGGCAATATTGTAGACACTGCAATTACTCTTGATAGAGCATAATTTGGAAATTAATTATCTTAACGGAAAACGGTAATAATAATTTCAAAGAATAAAGTTCAGCAAGGCTTCTTCGAATTCATGTGTCTAGTTTTCACTTAGGACTTTGGACGATAAAATTGGAAGAACTTTTACTTTGTTATGAACGGAAATCATGTGTGATTTCGAACATCTGTAGGTTAGTTTTCAGAGTTTAGTTTTGGGAAAATTATTAGTTTGAATTACGATGGTAGTCCTGGACATGACGAATATAAATATCCTTCTTGATCTCATTTACTCTTTGGAATTTACCCTGAAATTGCTCTCAAATTTCCTCCAGTGTTTACAATTCTCTCGATTTTAATGATATGCACCAGGGATCTCAGAAGTTTCAAAACTTCCTTATTTAAAATAAGAATAATTGCTTTTAACAACTTGAAATTCCTCCTATTCGAGCAGACGAGAAATACCCTGAATTTTGAATGAGCATCCACAAAAAACAATTTTTCTATAAATACACCGTTTTCAAAGCAAAAACTCATTTAAACCATTCCTTAATCCCAGTTTCTTATTGTTAATCATGATTAAATTTGATGATAGAGCTTCATACAGGCCGGTATTCATAATCTTTTCTGACGCATCTAGCCTTGAGGAGTGGTCATGCTCTCGTTCTTATTCAAGGGCTATAGGCATCTGTTTGTGAATGGAGGTCCATAAGTTTAATATTAAACACCTTGAGAATAGTTAGGCCGCTTAAATGCTATCTGCTTAACTGCAATTCTATCGTTCTGGAGACAAGCGAAAGCAAGAATGACTATCGTAGAAATCCGATTTCTTCACTACCGAATACTGATCTTTATTTCTTGTTTTAGCAGCAAAAATAATCCTCGTCAATTTGCGTCATGTTGTGATTTTGTAAATTCGGTAATTATTGTATTTTGTCTTTTTCATCTTTGGGTTTTTGAGATTTGCTAAAATATACAAAAATTGTTAAATTCTTCGAAAATCAGATTACGTGTGCTATATTTTGCTAATTTACCGTGATAATCTTTCTTATTAGTCATGAGATTACTTAGGAATTCATTTTTTCAAGATTTTCGTTGGTATCTTAATCTTTTCCAACGTTGTAAGTTCTATGAATCCCTTGTAAATTTATTGAATTTCGTCCTCACCTTCTTCATTTAATAGGATTAAGTAGTCTTCTGTCCTGGAATCTGTGGAAGTGCTACAATACCTCCTGTCTGGGATTTTGCACGTTAATCCTTTCCTTATTTAGTTTCGTCGTAAGTTTAACCTTTCGAATCTGGAGGATTCTTGACGTTCTCGAGGCTTCTCGAAAGTAGTGCCAGGCAATTTTATCCTGAAATTTTCAAATCCGGATGTTGATTTTGGTTTTTGAAATTTAGCTTAATTAGATACAAGTGAATTCTACGTAATCAACTTGCCCTCTAGTGTTCTCTTGAATTTGTAATTCGAGAAGCCAAAAGTTTTTAATTTTCGAAAACGCTAGTTGAGAATTTATTTTTTAAAAATTCTCCTCGTAGGCGAAGTAATTAGATAAATTCCGATTTTATCGCATTTTTATTGTTTGTTGATTCTTGTTTAATTGGCCAAATTTAAAGAACCAAGAGATCCCGACATTGGGCCACTTTGGAGAGAGTTTCTTGTAACTTTGGACGTAGTCATCCGCCTCGTGGACAAACAAAACTTGAGAGACGATTTAGGGGTTCTGAATTCCACTAATGAGATTGGTTTTTCAGGATACGGCATGTCAGACATTTTACAGACTGGTCCTAGGACCGGTCCGTCACTAAACCCTACTGTAGTTTCACAAAGGTTGGTTTCTTGATGGTATCTAATGTTTTTAAAGAACTTTCACTTTTAAAATTCTCATCGTAGATGTAATTAAGCGCTTTGGATTTCGTGTAAAGTATCCTTAGGCAAATATGGAGTTTAAAAACCAATATCAGAGTTTATTTCCTCTTTGCGTGTTGTTATTTTTACATCTTAATGAGTGAAAATGTATTTAACGTGTGACCGTAAGATCGTTTTTTTAACCTTTCAGGGCATTTCCGTTTTTTAATCTCTTTTACGGCGTAGAAATTCAAAAAGCTACAAAAAACCGTCTATTCCTGGTGACGCAGATATCATTGACATTTTAGCACTTTTTATCCTTCTTTAATTCATTCATTTTTTTCTCCGTTGCTTGTTCTTTGAACTCCTTAATTCCAGAATCTTCTGGAATCCCAGACAGTATGTTTTTGCTTGTTTATTTGCGTCACTAAAAATACCTAGTATGACAAAGAATTACCACCCAGATTAATGTTTGATACCCACTGTTGAATATAAATCTTATGGGAATCCAAATTGCCTATTTTGTTTTAATATTTCAATTATCGTTAGCATTTATTCATTAACTACTCATCGGAAAGCCGATTAATTCCCCCTCGCAAAAATTAAAAAAAGAATTGAAAATTAGTGTCTAAGATTGGATTTCACATGATTATTTCTCTTTATTTTAGCATCTCGAAATTGCTAGATTCCGTTGTCGATCAAATTGAAGGAGCTCAGCCAATGTTCAGTCAATTCCTCAACGGATATTTGACGTTCTTCTGCGTCGTTACTGGAGTTATTTTGAATATTCTCTGCATTTACGTGTTTCTGAAGTACAGAAATGGTTCTCCTGTTATTCAGTATTATTTGGTAAGAATTCTAATATATGAAAGTTTAAACTTAATACATGAATCTAAAAACAGATTTTTGATATAATAAAGTGCAATTTTTATATATCACTTTTCCAGGTTACATTAACTTTGTGGCAGACCGCATTACTATGCAATGCATTTTTACTTTACTGTTTGCCGACCCTGATTTTCGGCCATATTGTTTCTTCAGGTAGGAGCTTTATTTTCCATGATATATTGTACTTGTCTATTTCCAGGCTACTACGTGTTACTGTATCCTTTTGTCTACGCCTTCGCCAACACTACCCACACCGGGACAGTGTGGATCATCATGACTTTGACGATAGACAGATATCTGGCCCTCTGTCAGCCGCTGAAGCACAGAGCCATCGGGAAGAGGTCGCGGGTCAAGAGACTGATGATTGCCGTCTCTATCCTTGCTGTCTTCTTCAGTGTCCCCAGATTCTTTGAAGTAGCCACAGTATATGACTGTGAAGGGGACTACTGTACTCCGGTCGTCGCGAGAACAAGCATCGTCGAGGACCAGACGTATTGGACTGTATATCACATCATCCTAGCTATGTTATTTGTGACTCTGGTCCCCTGCTTACTCCTCTTCGGATTGACATTGAGAATTTCCATCGCGTTAAGACAAGCCGTAGTGAAGAGGAAGGCACTATGTGCTCCAACTTCTGAACTGGATGGAAGAAATAAAAAGAACAGCTGTTCTAAGAAGGAACACAGGGCCAATGTGATGCTAATTCTGGTCATTGCAAAATTCTTGGTTTCTGATGTTCTTCCTGCTATCATCGATGTTTTGGAACATGTAAGTTTTATTTTAGGAGTTGTTTTGATGACTCCAATAAATGTCATGGATGTTGTTCAGAAAATTGAAATGTTTTGAACATTATTTAAACTTTCATTGGAGTTGTTTTTCAAGACTTTTGACAATCCAAAAGAAAGATATACATAGTACACGAAAAATTCGAAAATTGAGATATTTTGGACATTATCCAGAGTTTTATTGGAGCTGATTTTAGTCTTTGGCAGTTGCAATAAACACTATGAATAGTGTCCCGACATTTTGAAAATTGGGATTTCCTGGACACTATTCAAAGGTTCATTGGAGCTGATTTTAGTTTTCCCAGCAGTTGCAATAAATGTTATGGATAGTGTCTGAAAAACTGAAAATTGGAGTTTTTCAGACGCTATCTAATATTATTTCTACTTTTCAAATTCTTTTATTAAAAATTTAATTTTGCACTTTTAGATTGTCGGAACGGGTGTATTTATGGCTTCTCCGATGGCCACGTTGTTTGTCGACATCTCCAACTTTCTCGTTGTTCTTAATTGCTCTACGAACTTCTGGATCTTTCTATTTTGGGGGAAAAGATTCCGTAAATCCTGTCGACGAATGCTCTTTGATTCTGCTCTCGGCCAGAAGCTCTGCAAGTGGTCTAAGATAGCAGACTCCGACCTGGCTTCATACCTCAACCAGCCGAGTTCTTTCACGACAAACTACACAAAAAACAAATTCGGAGTTTACTCGGAGAACCGCTCCCCGACCCCCAAGAGATCCTTTGTTCCCATCGAATCCACAATTCTCCTTTTATCCTCTGAGAATGGATTACTTCAAGAGCCTCTTCTGAAGCCAAAGAAAAAAATGAGTCAGCAGCACCTGCTTTCAACCAACTTCCGGGCCGGAGTGAAGACCGTAAGAAACCCCTCCGGAGAATCCATCCGGAATTCCCTTGAGCTTGAACGTCAAACGATGTTGAATATCCTTGCTTCTCAAAGAAGATGAAAACACAACTACAACCCCAATACGGTGTTCTGTTATCCACCAACTGATAACGACCGGAAGGGGATCTGAACTCACTTGCTCCTCTTCCCAACCCACCGTCTGGTCCCACAACGAAAATATAAATTCCATTCAAAACCTTTTCTGTATTTTCAAAGTTTCAAAACTGGTATTTCTGATCTCAATAAATAATTCATAAACAACACTAAATGTCATGCCCAACAACAATGACAGTAATCCCACATGAATTAACTTGAATAAAAAACTCAAATTTGTGAAGGGAACTGCCACTGGAGTTCAAAAGTGCCACGTGAAGTCTATCTCTTAAAATCAAGTATTTGTTTGGTTTTTCATCTCGGAAAACAGTGTACTCGATCAGTTTCGAGGACTTTCCCTCCTCCGCTTTCGAGTTGCCACACAATTGTCACAAACAAGTAATTAAAAAGTGAAGCCATTTTACCAGAAAATCAGTTGAGCGGGAATGGAAACAAGGCAAGTTATCGTAGAGTTGAGTTCAACTTTCGGAACGCGACCAGGTTCTCCAGGCCACTTGAAGGGTTCGCAGGGTAGTCAAAGTCGGGGTCATCCTGCAGAAGTTAAGGATTAGAAATTACTTTTTTGATTCCGAAAACTACTTTCACAAAAATAAGCAGATTGAAAACTCACAAAAATAAATATGATAATTGAATATTTGTGGAAATTAAAATCGGCGTTTAAACTAAAAATTAATTTTTAGAAACAGAAGCAAACACAAATTTTTACAGTTTATTGTGGCGGACGAATCACAGGCACTCAAAGCTACAGTACACGTACACAACAAAAATGCGAAAAAACAAAAGATCAAGCACCAGAATTCGCCATTCTTCTCGATGGCGAATTCAGCTGAGGATGCACTTGCTCCAGCTGCTGAAGCAGATTCTGATCCGTAACCATCACCTTGTAACCACGTTTGTCTCCAGCGAGGTCGAGAGAGCTCTGTTCCCCGTGAAGGCCGATGAACAGCTTGTAGATCCAGGCCCCGATGGGAGCCCCTACGTGGGGTCCGACCACAGGAATCCAAAAGTACCAATCGTACGCGCTGAAGACCTCGCCCCCGTAGATGATGACCTGCCAGATTCTAGGACCAACATCACGAGCCGGGTTGATCGAGAAACCATTGTCGCCTAAATTCAGAATTTTATTTTCATTTATTAACTAGGAAACTTACCAAAAGTCATGGCAATCATGCTCATAGTGACACCAGCCAACATCGGGATCTGTGTGGGCGGAATGGAGTTTCTTTTGTCGGTGATCAAGATGATCATTGCTGAGAGGATGGCCGTGCCAAACACCTGGTCGAAGAAAGCGCCAGTGTGGGTGATGTGAGGGGTGGGGTAGGGAGCGAAGAGACCTGCAGTCTTGTTCGCACCAAAGACCTCATAATTACCGTGACCAAAGTTCTGGATGTCATCTGAAAAAACATCAATATTACTATTCTCAATAAAGATAATAAAAATTGTTAAATTTCGATCTTAATGCAAAAATTGTATAATTCATTTTAATAATTTTTAATTACTTTTGAATTCTTTTTTCGATTTTTTTATATTTAGTAATTTTGAGTATCTTCGTCTTAAAATTTTACGGAAAAATAACGTTTCCGACTGTTATTGTCTCAAACTCGAGCGAGTCAAAGGTACACATTGGAGTCAGAGCCCAATGACCAGATGTTTTTCAGTCTGTTACTGTAAACCTTACCAAAGTGCCCAAGGAAGGAGAACAGACTTCCGATGATAGCTCCTAGATACTGAGCCACCCAGTACACGAGCATTCTGAGGAAACCCATATCCCCCTGGATGTAGAACATGAGACTGATGGCAGGGTTCAAGTGAGCCCCGGAGATGTTAGCTGAGAGGTAAACGGCGAACATGAACCCGAAGCCCCAAGCCAGCTGTTGAGAAACGGAGTTTCCTGAGACTGCCGTTTGGGCTTGGACATTAGCTGCTGTGCCGATGAGCTGCAAATGATAAATTTAACAAATATTGTCTGCAAAGTGCAAAGTGGATGCGCACTTCACAGATCTTAAATTTACTCAAATTCTAAATTTATATCCGCAACGACGTGATGGTAAATAAAATCCCGAATATACTCTATATTACTCGCAATGTGCAACAAGAAAGCGCAGATTGCAACTGTCAAATTTTTGTTTCAATAACCATCAGTCCCTTTGTTTCTCTATTGCAAGACAGGAATTTTGTCTTTCATCATTGACCCCTTGCATCAGCGCAAAATTCCGCAAACAAGCTTGCAAATACGTGTTTTTTGAAATGCTTTAAAAACCTTTTCGAGTGGTTGTTATGTGATCCGTTTCAAGGACTTCTGACTGCTATCACCAGTGTTTTACTGTACGGTAATATCTAGACTAAAGAGTAATCGAGTGCAAAGACAGGTTGACTCAAGGACACCCACCAGGAGAAAAGCCGTTCCTATGAATTCAGCCAGGAACTGCCTCGCCATCTCATTCTGGATTCTCATCTTATCGATGACGTGTCGGTGAAGCCATTGCCGCATTTTTTCTGTGAGCGGTTCGTCTCTGGGAATTTCTTTCTGAAAACAAATTACCGTAATAAATATTTGTTTTTCTTCTCAGAAGATTACTGCGATAAAAATATAATTTTCTATTAAAAGATTACTTTAACGAAAATCCAATTTTTAATTTTCAAGAGGATTGCTGTGATAAACATCTAATTTCCGTTGTCTTAAACATTATGGTAACAAAGGTTTAATTTTTTATCCCTTAGGAAATTACTGCAACAAACATTTAACTTTTTATCCTTTAGAAGATTACTACAACAAAGATTTAATTCTTTATTTTCTAGAGGATTACTGGACAAATTCTTAGTTTTTGTTTGCAGAAGATTATTGTAAAATTTATAATTCTTTATCTCTTAGAATATTACTGCAAAAACTTTTTTCTCTTAGGATATTACTGTAAGTACTTCTAATTTCTTATCCTCTAGAATACTACTGTAGGTATTACAATTTTTAAATTTACACTTTGAATGACAGGATTTGTTGATTTAACTGTAGCTGGAAAAGAGCCGCTATGAAGGCAGCAATTTTTGAAGAGCATTTTCGAGTTGCAAAAAACGAATAAAAGTTCAAAGCAAAATCAAAAGCATTTTAATTGATGCTTTAAAAAGTTCAAAATTCACATTTTGGAAGTAAAACTAGGAAAGTAACAAAGAAGTGAAAAGTAGGGAAAAGTTTTTTGAACAGAGAAAACGGAAAAATATGTTTTCGATTTCAGACAATAGGGAGTTTTAGAGATAAAGGGAGATTATGTAATTATTTCATAATCAAAGGACGAAAATAAGTTGATTCAGAAGGAGAATTAGTGAGATTGAACATTTTAAATTAAATAATAAAGGATTTTTAGAGATTTTAAATAATGATTATGTTTTTTACTACCAGTAAGTCATAAAAGATAATTAGTACCTACTGTAGTATTTTAGTATGTGTGAAATTATTATTTAAATATAAAATTCCAAATTTTTTGAGGAATTTTATTTCTAAAATTATCATCAATCTCCTCCTAGATCAACTTACATCCTGTTCTACTCCCTATCCGTTATATCGTAAATTAAAATAACACTAACACGACTAAACGGTCTATGTGCAAAACATTAAACTCAGCGTTATTTTGCCAACTGGTTTCGTAAACACGTCAACGCCTCGAATTTGCATAATCTTTTTTGATTTTTATCATATCAAGAGATTAGTCACCTGCATACTGATTTTCGCTACTTTATAAAATATTATTTTTATTTAGATAAAAGCCATACCAAGTCATTCATCTCCATGGAGGATTCCGTCGAAGAAACCTTCTTGGTCAAGGTGGGCCGGAAGGAACTGTGGCCTTCAAGAAACGGAGAAACTTTGGTTTTTTCAGGCATTTTAGAACAGTAATTACAGAACTGACTTGGTAACCTTAGAATCTGCTCTTTTAAACCTGATCAGATCGACAGCTAACCCGACCCGGGGCGTGTCCCACTCGGGGAATTTTCAGCCAGATCTTCAAAAATCGAGAACAAGCTTCCTCCAAGTGCAACAAACTTTTGCAAACAAGTTTTGCAGATTTTATTTATCACTTGTTACAACTCATTATTCTCACCAAAAATCAAATGACAAAATTAATAAATACCATTTTTAATTTAAAAAGTGAAAATTTGATTTTTCAAGTGGACAAGTGGAAATGGAAATCTCGATTGTTCCGTATTTTGAATGGTCAATAGGACTCGCACGGGGATATTTTTAGGAATCTCGAAAAGGTGAAAAGATTCACTACCAGTTACAAACAGGTACATTTGTATTTTTGCGGAAATGTTTTTTGATCGCAATTTGAATAATCTTGTTTTAGTCAAATATGAGTTATCTTCACGGAAGAAATTTGAAAAGCTCACTTTAGTTTTTCAATTTTTCAGTCAAATTTCGTGGAAGATTTGAACATTTTTTAGAATTTAACGGAAAATTTTTAAAAATGTAAGAATTTTTTGAAGTTTCTGAAATTGGAGATTCTAGAATTCACTGGAAGGTTCTGAAAATTTTTGTTGGCACAGTTTCGTGATAACAGTAATTTTTAATTTTTATATTTTCCAAGCTAAAATCCTCTGGAAATTTGCAGAACTTTCTAGAATCTAGTAGAAGATCCTAAAAACCCCCAAAATTTCTTTAAAATTCTTGAAAAATTCCAAATTCCAGAAGAACTTGAAATCATCAAAAATCCCGAGTTATGAAATTTTTTGCGAAGTTGTGAAGCAATCTTCTTAATAAAATGTCCTAATAGTGCCATGTCTAATTTCTATAATAGTATGATTTGCAAAATCTGCGGAAATGACTGCGAAAAAACGGATTAGATTAATCACAGATAGACACCAGTGGTAGTGGCTCAGAAATTCTTTCTCATTGATGAGCAATGGAGAATTCCTAGTACAGTAACCAAGTCATAAAAGGAATGATGAACTAGAGAAGAAAACAAAAAGTAAAAAAATATTTGCTATTTATGAAAGAAGTTACAGAGTAATTTCCTGAGAATTAAGATTTAAAAATAAAGGAAAATGATCTTTGAAAATTAAAAATTGTAAAAAATTAAATAATTTCCGAAAATTCAATTTTAAAAATCTAATAAAAACGATTTTCGAAAGTTAAATAACTATGGTTTTTATTAAATTACTAGCACTTTCAAGAGGATTCCGAGGCGAAAATTATTCTTGGAGAACTTGATAGCATGATTTTTAATAAAGTTTAATTTTATATTTAAACGATTACCATTTTTACAGAAGATACGGTTCCATTAGAGATTCGCTTTTGGTCCTTGTACATAGTGACAGAACTGCTGACATTCTGGAATTCGAAGACGGGTGTTCTCTCCATCGTCTGGACTGTGAAATAAGACCCAGTCCTCTCAGACAATAACCTTGCAGAACACCGGTCATGGGTTTCCGGTCCGGGGACTTCCCTCAAACTAATTGCTCTTCGTAAAGTTATTTATTCCTTTTACAAATAATGATGTGAATTATCGTATTCTACTTTTGTTCACTGATCATTAAGGATCTCGACTAAAAATAGTTCAAAATAATTTTGTTTGTCACACTCGGGCAGTTCAGGGGCAGGATAGGGTTTCAGGAAAGACTTATTTGACTTGGGCGTAGTCAATCAAGGAGTGGGTGTAAGTGGAGGCCTGGAACACCATCTCGATCTGGTCCGATTCCACTCGACGCATGCCGTAACGATTTTTGAGAATCTAAAAGCAATTATCCTTAATTTTTCGAGAAAACTAATAAATATTGTCAGGAAAAGTACGTAGATGTGAATCATGGTTTAAATTAAAACCACGGATTATCATATTTCAGAAAGACATTTAGATAAAATATAATGTATATTTTAAATGTACTTATTAAATACATTAAATTGATAAACAATAAATATCAAAATTACTATATAAATAAAGGTAATTTTTAAGCTTTTTTCATTTTCGTTATAAAATTAAATTCCAAAAATCCACTAATAGATTCAGAGAAACTAATTTGAGTATTTCATGATACTATTTTTGACGAATATGTCAGATATGTTTTCTGTTTTTCAACTATTTTTAGAATGGAAATTAAAATAAGATCAAGTCCGCCTTAGTTATCCACAGTATAGTCCATAATTTTAATGCCATTGGATGTAATGTGTTTTCTTACACAGTAATAAGGGAATACTGTATATAGCTAACATTTCCAAAATAAAGTCCAAAATTTGAGATATGAATGTCTCTAAAGCTTCTATTTTAAAGGTTATGGTATCTGGAACAAATTACAATAGTTCCAAATTTACGGACCATGCTGCAGCTTTATAGATGTGAAAATTTTTGATAATTTTTGTCCGAGAACTCACGTAGAGGAATTTTCTGAACTTCCGCTTATCGACATCATCACGGTGTCTCTGGATGGCGAGGACGTTGTCTGCTTCTTGGATGACTCGAGAAGACCCTCCGATATGCTGGATGTCGATCTCGTCACCCTGGAATTTTCGTTTTTTTACAATTTCAAAATAACACTCACTTCGACTTTTCTTGGATGAACGACCAGAGTCACGTGGATTCTGTAATCTGTAGCCATGGATCTCAACAGACCGACAAATCTGTCTTGTTGATGATAACGTTCGATGGCTGAACTCTTGTCGTTGTGAAGAGTGGCCAAGTTGACCAAAAATTGAAGGTTATCGATGACTACATGCTGAATTCCTGCTGCAATTACTTGTTCTCTGATCGCCTAAAACAGCAAGCAACTAATTTCAAATGTTTCTATTTATCTGTTTCCTGCTGAGACCTGGCTACAAAATAAAGTTCAACAGGAAAATTAGATTAAGAAATTGAGATTTTTCGCTTCAAGACAATTAGTACGGTATCTAGCTCCAACACAAGAATACCCTTAGTCCATTGACTCCCACTTACATTGGCAATTTCGGTTACAGTCTTGTCTCTGAATTCAGAGGTCTTCATCACTATCAAATCCCCCTTGGTTCTCTCGAATCGATCCAACCACATCTCGACTGAAGGATGATTCTCGACTCTGTGAAGTGGAATCCTGCAAACAAGCCCCTTATTTCAGTAAACCAAAGCTAAACAGACTTGACTCCATTGTGATAGGTCCTGGTCCTTGCCAAACTCCGAATGTGAGAGGGCCTGCAGAGGTTTTTTATTTTATTTTTACTTCGAGGCAAAAGAGTGCTGTTCCAACAAGCAGGCCGAGTCGGGCAAGAAACAGGACGAATGACCAATAAAAATCAATTTTCACTCCGGAACAACACTCTTTCTAAGAACTACAGTAAACAAAACTCACGCGGCATACTGCACTAGCATCCATTTGAGGATTTTTTCTTCTGGCATTTCAAAAGAGCAAAAGAGGGTTCTCACCTGGAACATTTTTGACCTAATTTTAGCCGGTAACTGACCGCAACTCACCCCTTGAGTGTACAAGTCCAAGGCATATTCGGAGACGAAGGTGGTCTTGCCAGTTCCGGTGCCTCCAGTGAGTACGGTGAGTTCACAGGGCCTGAAGCCCTTGAGATAGGTGTTCAAAACGTCGAAGCGCTTCCACTGGGCGATTCCGGCCATTCTAGATTTGTTTTGGACGATTTCGCTCTTAACGTCGTCGCGGACATCTGTCATCGATCGGAATCCTGGGTTCCGTAATCTTACAGCTTCTTCGTGAATGGCTCGTTTGATTTCTTTGATTCTGTCTTCTCGAATAAGTTCGATGGGACGTTCTTTCTTACTACAACAAACGATGTTTAGATGGGGAACTCCCTAGGAGGATGAATGAACTCACGTGATGATGTAGCACCTCGCTCCGCTCAGAAATGAGGCATATTCCCTGGCATATTTCTCGTGAATAGCCGGGAACCAAAGGTGAACAGTTTCGAAATCCTCCAAATAGGGCAAAACTGAGGAGTCGAATTTTTCGGCGTTTGGCAAGGCTAAGCAAAGAAGGCCTCCAGTTGCGGCATAAACAGCCAAGGCATCTCGTTCATTTGTAGTCAGAATAACTCTTCTGTCAGAAGGAGTCACCATATGGTATCCGAAGATTCCAGAAAATTTAGTTTTCCCATATTCGTCCGTCTCTGGGTAATTTTCTTTTTCGAGTTTGTCCCCGACCCTCCGGATGACTTTGAGGCCTCCGGGGGTACGAGTTCTCCCGGAAGGACCAAAGTAGCGGGGATAGCAGATTGCCGGTTGATCGTAGCTGTCCATATGTCCTTTCAGGTGGTAGCGCGAGAGAGTGTCTGCTGGGATTCTCTAAAAATGAATTCAATTTTGAAAAAACAACTCCGATAAAAATGAAAAATATCCAAAAACCCTAATTGCAAATTTTCTGGTCACTATCCACAACCTTTATTGGAGCTGATTTTGGTTAGTGTTTGACTGTTCTAATAAAAGACATGGATAGTATCTGAAATACTTCAGTTTCTGAATTTCCTAGACATTATCCAACTTTCCAATCGATTTACTGTACTTCTATTCCAAAAATGACCAACCTCTATGCCCAACTGAATTTTCAAAGACCTGAAGTCAGACTGATCTTGGAGATTCCGAATCTCTCCTAAATCAATGGCATCTTGCCAGATTAGTCTGACAGTGGGATCTGGAGGCATGTGATGGTTGTTCACCACTGGAGGCATCGGCAAGACATTGGAATCTGGAGAATCCTCATCCATGGCTCTGGCAGACAGCCTCTCAATGCTAAAAAATAAAACAGTAAAGACTAATAAAAAACAATTGTTCCAAAGTCGGAAAACGCTTCCGGACAGGGGGTGGTCTGGAAAACCACAAAGAAAATTTAACCTCTGAAGCCAAATTCCAGACAAGGAACATATTGTCAAGGAAAATTATTTTTTGGTTTTGGAACACATTTTCGTGAAGGAAGCAATTATTGGTTTTCTTACTCATCATCAGAAGTCTGTTCTTCGAGGATTTCCTCCTCCTCTTCTTCTTCCACTTGGCTCGTGGACGGAGATTCTGTTTCAGTTTCTTCTGGACGGAAAATGGCTCTCATCCGACGTCGACGGATTCTGTCTTCCCGGGCTAGTCTCTTTGCTGTCAATCTATTCATTGTGAAGTCTACACTGGAAGATTCAGAAGGTGAATAAGTTCTTCCTCTGAACCCTAGAGATTTAGATCTCTTTACTGAACTAGATACCGCACTACTTCTTGACCAGATCGGGGATCTGGAAGAAGGGACAATATTTCTCTCGCCGAAGGAAGGCAGCTTGACAGATTGCAGACTTGTAGAGCAAGTTATGTAGGTCCTACTAGTGTCTTCAGAATCTGATTCCAAGTTCGAATTTTGGAAAGTAGAGTCTACCGATGGACGGGTGGGGTATACTCGTGGAGATGATAAGTCTAGAATGAAATATCGCTAGAAGAGGGGAATTTTAAAGTAAATAGAAATCAGTTCGGAGTTGGAGCCACTTCTAGAAAGTGCCCCAAAGGCTAGACAATTGGTGTTTTCTAAGCATTATTTCTAAATTTACTAGAGTTGATTGTTGGAATGCGATTTGGCAACTCCAGTAAAAATTTGAATAATGTTCAAAATATTCAAGCGTAATAATCTTTTGAACATCATCAAGATGTTTACTGAAGCTGTTAAAATGGTTTCAAAACACAGTTCTAATAGAGGTTGTGGATAGTGTTCAGAAAATTCAATTTCTGAATATTTTAAACACTATCCGTTGCTCTCATTGGAGCTGTTTTTGATGCCCTATACAAATAGGTTTCCAAAATCTTCTTCCGATACGATTTTCAGAAAGTAAAAATTACCTGTTCTTAATACGACAGTAACTCTTTTCTGATCTCTTCTAGACGCGTCTGCTCCTCGAGCAGACATTGCTCAGGAAAACCAACAACAAAAATAAGCTCTCCATTTTCAATATTGGTCTGAACAATTCAGGAAGTACAGTCGGCGACTTCAAAGCAGATGAGACGGATCTCGACTATGTGACCAACAGAATCTTTAGATGAATACAACTCGTGGAAATATACAATTTTAGCAACTTTTTGTAAATTGCCTAAAGCTATTCAAGAAAAGTGGTGCCAAACAAAAATTTAGTCGTAAAGTCAATGTCCGGAATAATTGCCCCCCTGGAAAAAGGCTCGAACGTGTTCCGTGGAGCCTATTCAAACACCGGAAACGTTTTTTCTTTGGAGAAACTCACCTTTCATAACGACGCCTCGAATCTTCGCTTTTCTTTGAGCGAGCGGAGAGACGCTCTTGACCCTTGGACATCAAATTTAAGTAGTTCACGCGGTCTGAGAAGTCAATATCGAGCTAGAAAAGATTACGGTAATTATCGAAAAGAAATTGGAATTGAAAACAAACTTGAAGACTATTTCTCAATTCAACAAAAACAGTTCCATTAAAATATTAGACAGTCTATGAACTTTCCAAATGGGAATTTTCTAGGCACTATTCAAAACTTCATGAGGACTTTTTTTATAAAAATAAAAATATTGAAAAAGAGTTTGAAAAGTATTTTTAGAAATTTATAATAATTTCAAAGAGGAAGTTTTCAGCAATTCTTTAAAACACTTTGTGGTTGATAAAACTGTAATTAAGAAATGAACTTACGTCGTCTAAACTCATCTTTAACAGTTCATTCAGTCTCTTATCCTTGAAGTGATGATCTTCTTTATCTATGGGCTCACCAAATTGCTGGACTTCAATGACAACCCCGGCCTTTCCCAGCTCTTTGTTTAACTCCTTCAGTTCTTCGTCGGCGACGAGACTAGAAGTCGCACTCCTGCCTGAATCCAATAAGTACTGTCGCTTTGTGGAGTTTACTGTGCTCGGATAGCTAGTTGGAGGTCTGTAATCCGGAGTCGATGCAGTTGACGGGACAAGAAATTCGTCGACAAAAGTTACTACTCTTCGACGAACGGGCTGCAAAAGTAAACACGTTTATACTTTTTCAACAAGAAATCTGGAAAAAGTAAGGGACAACCTGGAGGCTTCCGTTCGAGGTAGCGATTCCGGAAGCCGGTTGCAATTTTCGTCGGAAAATTGGGATGAAAATTATCTTTCAAAAACAGTCGTATAGTAAAAAATGAGTTTTTTGATATTTTTTTGACAAATAAATAACATCTAAACAAATGTTGGCCAGGTTGGATTACTATAGTTCCGGACGGAATTAAGGAAAGTCATTTTTCTCCCAAAGCGGAAATCACTTTTCCAGGATTTGAGGGCCTTTTCAGATCTACACTAATCTAAATAGAAACCTTACCTGATGATTGGTTGCCATTTAGCAACTTGAACTATATTACGGTATTTTCTAGTCACAAATAAATTTTTTATAAAAAAGTTGAATACATTCGAGAATTCATGGCAGTATTAAAGAAGAGTGTGGCTCCAGTTGTCTCCCACAAAATACCTTTATCCGTTTTTTGAATTCTTGGGCTCCATTGTTGGCCCATTTTGCGAAGAAACGGAAATACAAGTGTAAAGTTTTATTTTCATCCTTCAATATGACTAGGAGGAAGAAAAAAGAGAATTATCAAAGTTCCTGATTCAGAAGTTTCTTAAATTTCGGATGGAATATATCAAGCAAATTCCTGTTGAAAAACGTTAGTTTTCAACAAATACTGATAAATAGCTCGAAACATGCTTCAAATCAAGAATTCTGAAATAATCACCAACATAATTGGTTCCATGATGACTATATGATATAGATATTTGCGTTATTTCTTAAGAATTGAGTATAATTACTATTTTTACACTTGTTATATAAGTTACCAAGTTTTTTAGTTGGATATTGGTTAGTATCTTCTAAGTTATAAATCTATGAAAAACTGTCGATGATTGTGTTTGGTTTTTTCGTTCCCTTCTGTAAATTTTGCAAAGTAGTTCTTTACTTTGACCAGTTCGAAAACCCGAATCTTAAATACTTAACTATAAACTTTCTTGATCTCATCTACAATAATTAACAAGGCTTCCCAATGTTATCCATTTCATTCTAGAATAGGTCAAGAAAAAACTTAAAATTGAATCTCTCTGCTCGTCTTCTGATGAACTTGTCGACGTAATTAATCAAGTTTCTAATTACATCCTCTATGAAGAATCTTTATAGATAACCCCAGTCCACAAAAATTACTAATTCTTAGTCCGATTGTTATTCTCATTAACTCTACCCTATATTTCTCTCTCAAGGATCATTGCAAGCATCAATTGATCTTAACCTGAAATTTTTTCTCAATCGATAATGCACTTAAATAGCGTAGGTTGATTTATTAATGTTGTGAATGTGTAGTCTCCACAACCAGAGATATTCAGAGCACCCGAGACTAATCAGTTCTTTCTCTGCTTAATCAGGGGTATAAAAGAGAATGTGGCATGTTAGTCAGCATTCCTGGGTGTTGTGCTTTATATTGCTAGCATTGTTCTATCTTATTTGTGTTTAGTCCCTGGATAAAGACAGTAATTAATGAACATTGTCTAATTGCTCAATACGAAAATAATGTATTTTAAATAATAGCTAGACTTTATGAATATTTAAAAGCACTATGTTGCATCTTTCCAAATTCAGATGGAAAGTTTAAAAAGCCAGACAATAATTTATAGTTATTTTTATGAATTTTTTTTGGAAATTTCAATTGCGTGTGAGTTTTTCCTGGAATTTTTTATTTCAGTAAAATTGTTTTTAAATAGGTATTTAACTGTTGTTACATTTTTTAAAAAGATTTAAATACCTTTGTAGATTTTCTTTTATATTAGATGCTCCATATGGATGACACTTTCAAATCTTTTGAGAAGTTAATAAAAAACCTTGTAGACCTTTAGAAGAAGGACACTCGGCGTAGGGTGATGATACTGTAGACGTTGCACGCTATTTGAACTTTAGTGGTATTCCTAGTCATACTCCGAGAAATTTATTTCTTTATGTCTGAATTTCTAACATTGAATTCCTTAGTACAAAAAATTCTAAAATAATAATCTATCGAATTCAGAAATTACATTAACAAAGAAAGTAATAAGAGAAAAAAATTTTATTCCTTGTTCATATCCTAAGGCTACCTGATGAAGCCATTTTGGTTTAGAAAACTAAGCATCAAAAACAACTGATAGGATTATGGATAGTCCCTGGAAAATTCCTAGACACTATCCATTTTTATTACAGCTGCTTTTCATTTACAAACAATCAGTACGCGAGGGCCGAGTATTCATAGTTAATGTCATTTTTCCCATTTGTGTCACGTGCGATCTCTCTTCCACCAGACAAAACCTATAACAATCGAAAATAATTTACATAACAGTACTGCTAATCAAGTCGGAAAAAAGTCAACAGTTAACTATCAAAACCACGGTTCAGGTTTTTCTGAAATAAAATTAAAGTCGAAAAAGTACCTTGTGTTTGAAAATTCGTGAATAAACATCTTATGCATGAATGTCCCTCAATTCTGAATGACTTTACACAAAAGGGTTAAGATTTAGATATCTTTTTGACTACATATATGGAGGTGTAACTGACGTCACAGCTTGAACTCAGCTGCCCTGGCTTGCCAATTAGGTAAAAATGCCAAAATTGATAAACAGACACAAAATTGGATTTTATGCCCACTAATTGAAAAATCATCAAATATTCTGTTTATCACAAATTACTTTTTTAAAAAGTCATGCTTAACTGGTTTATCTTCGTAAATCCCTTGTGGTTTTCGTCATCAATCTTCAAATTCTAAATCAAGAGTCTGACAAGGAAGAACTGCCTACCAGATTCCATATAGTCGTCGAATTGGTTTTCAAGAACCCTCCTTGACAGGAAATTGATATTTTTAAGTCAAATTTCTTAATACTAAAATTCCATGAAAGTTCTAGATTTCCCCAGAATCCAATGAAAGTTTTTAGAAATTCCCATAATTCTAGAAGCTTCTGAAATTTTATAAACATTTCTAAAATCTTCTAAAATCCTCTAGAAAATTTCCAGAATTTTAAAAATCTCATGGAGGTTTTTAGATCTCCTGGGTTTTCATGGAAGTTCTTAAAAAATTCAAAAGGTTGATGGAAAATTTCAAAACCGACATCTGGATCCAAAGTTTCTAGAAATGCTTGAAGAATTCTGCAATTTCACAATAACGTCAATTTCCAATTTTTATAAAATGTAGTTTTCATCAATAGTCATTTCCATGTTTAAAAATGCTAAGCATTGATTATTCTAAATCTCCCTGAATTCCCCATGGTTTGCACATTGTTCCTGAATACTTGTCATAACGGATAATTCCTCTTCTGACAACAAGTTTCTAACAATGAAATTGATTTATTACATAAAGTCTCCACAAAAATTAATTCAGCACTGGTTCATTTGGACCTTTACAAAACTGGTTTGACAACTTTGGGGATTCAGCATTTGACTAATTACAGATATGAGATTCTTACACGAGATCTTGCGGGAAACGGCGGATCAGCTCAATCTCAAGTGAGAGTAGAGAATCAGTTAATTGAATCCATGTAAGCCATTGAATCGAAGTCGGTAATTCATACGGTATCTCTCTAGAAATGGAGGGGCTAATGGACGGGAAGACGACAGTCAAGCTAAGCAAGGACGACCAGGAACGAACACAGTTGGCTCAGAAAGGCAAAGCTCCTACCGTACCTGGGATCGCTTTCTTCTTCATTCCGAAGTCAGTTCCTTCAAGCACATCCAGGGCTCTCTTCCTCATCCCGAAGTCGGTTCCTTCGAGTCCATCAAGAGCTCTCTTGATCAACCCAAAGTCAGCTCCTTCCAGACCGTCGAGGGCTCTCTTCTTCATCCCAAAGTCAGTTCCTTCAAGCACATCTAGGGCTCTCTTCCTCATCCCGAAATCAGTTCCCTCCAATCCATCCAGAGCTCTCTTCTTCAGCCCGAAGTCTACTCCTTCCAGTCCATCCAAAGCTCTCTTTTTCATGCCAAAGTCCATTCCTTCCAGGGAATCCAGAGCCCGTTTCTTCATTCCGAAATCCGTACCTTCCAGACCATCTAGGGCTCTGATCCGAATATGATGATGAGTTGGACCTGCTGGCAAAGACAATGCTGTCGAAGCAAGGAAGAAAAGTGAAATCTAAAATCATTGTTTTTATTTTAAAAACCATTCGTCTTTGGCGAAATGTCCTTATTGAAAAAATCCGAAAACAATTTTCAACTTTCGTGTTAAGACAAAAGTCATTGAGCATTTATCATTTTAGATAATTTCGAAATTACTAGAAAATAATTATTTTTTAAAATGTTTCGTAAAATTATGAAATTACTGAAAAATTATGTATTTTTGATAATATTCGAAACTACAGTAATCCCAAAGAACTCACCGTTGCATAACTGACAAATCTATCACAACTCATGATGGAAGCGAATCTGGAGCCAAGAATAAGGTGCCTACAAGCAGGTTTTTTATTATATTTATTTCATAAATCTCGAACAGGTGACAGAATTTATCCGATTTCACAACGTTAAATTCGAACGAAGAAATTCCCAGATGGCTTTGACAAAACTAAATCATCAAAAAGACGTCTGAGTTTAAAGGTTGTAAGAGTAAAAAATACCGAGGCAACTTTACGACGGGTCAAGAATACTTTATGAGGAAATTTAAAATTTCGCTCCGCCCGTAAAAATGTCAAAAAAATAACGATTATTGGACGTGACCCTAGTCCATTAAAAATTTTAATTTTTCTTTGGATAGGGTCATTTGGAAACTTGTCAAGTTGGGTCCTTTCATGGTATTTGATATATGACAAATACCCCCTGGAGGACTGCCATAGGTGTGTCGGAAAAGAAGCGAAAAAAGTGGTCTTTGAGCTGTTTTTTTGAGATGAAAAATGTTGTTTTAAATATTTTTGACGTCAAATCCTCTAATAATTCTACAGAATTACTAATTGAAATGGAACTAGTTTAAAAAATGATTCCCTCAGGGCATATTCAATATCGACTCGCGAAAATTAAAAAATTAAAAATTTTTCCACTTGGAAATTCATTTTTTAAAGTTTTTATCGGTGGAATTTTGAAAGAAATTGGATTTTACTTCTATACAATTTTGAAAAGAAACATTTACGATAATTACTAAGGCAGGTGAATCACATCTTAACTATAAACTTTGGTCTCGAAGAAATTTCAACAAAAACAATTTTCTACAAAAACTCGGGAATTTATCCTCGACAATGATTCGCCGGATTCATTATAATGTCAATTTAACAGTCTGGTCTCGGGGAAAAAGTTCCAAAGACCAGCAAGACTGAGGACTTCTGAAGTCAATTACATCTTTTTCATTTCAATTACCGCGGAAGGAGCGATGGCTTTGGGGAATTTGCGAGTCATTGGGAAACTTGTAACAGACTCCTAATATGGTGAAATTTATGGGATTGTTGATTTTGCGAAATTAGATGTGGAGAAAGATACAGTAAACATGATGACGAAAGAGGTCAAACTAGAGACACTAACAGATCGCCATTCGTGGACAAGAGGATAAAGATGAGCGAGGAAGGACCACAGACGAAATTTGGGCGTTGTTAATCTCGAGAATAAGCCCTAAACATTCATTAAAAATCCTAATTTTCCCAGAAATTTCAAAAGTCAATGTTGTTCAAAATATGCAAGACCTTCAAAAAATAATCCCTTTAGGATCTTTGAAACTTATCATAAAGATAAATGGGGTTTCATTCTTACTTATTTATGAAATAAAAAATTATTAAGACATCTTACAAGTCTCTGAATGAAGATGAAAATTACAATTTGTTAATTGTCAAAAGAAATTACTACTTGAGTAAAAGCGAAGTTTCCGAAACAATAATCCTTTAAATATGTCCAGGCCTCAATTCTAATGCACTAAAAAATAATAATACTCATTTTTTGCAAGCCTTCGGAAGCCATAAAAGTGGCCACAAAACTTTATGGGTTTTATTTGAAAACAAGAGTTCACTATAGTTTCCTGGAATGTTTATTGTAAACAAATCCAATTCGACCCACACATTGGTCACTAGGAGATCTTAAACGAATTTACTTCAGTGGTAATTCAATTCTTGTTACGTCTGGTTACCATAGGGGAAGTTGCGTCGTCGAACATACGTAAATGTTAAATCTAGTTTATTTGTTAACAATAAACATTTTATGACAACCCATACGATCAGAAACTGGGGAACTAATCAGCATTATATTGCAAAAAATAAATTAAAAAAGACCAATTTGGTAAGTAGGTACACATACCCTGGGGCTTACAAAAGTTATTCGTGACAACAGATTAGTCAAATGTTAAATGTGTCAGAGCAAATATTTTCAAGATGATAAACTAGGCTACAGCAACGTGGTGTGAAATTACTCAAAATTGAAAATTTAAAGCTTAGACTGGAAACCGATTAACTGAAAAAATAGTCTGACAGCGAATTTCCACCATGATATTTTGGAAATTCAGACTTGTAGAGAAACCATATGAAAGTTGAAATTTATTTTTCTTGAAATGAAAATTATCAGAAACTCAATTCAATAGTGTTACACAAACTACAGTATATTCATTTTAAAAAATTTGCCCCAGGATCATAAATATTTTTTTTTGCTTTTCTTATAATAAAAATTACAAGAGAAATGAATTTATTTTATCTAATTTACAATATCCCTGTTTCGAAAACTCGTTCCCAGACTACAAATCTCCTAACATTTTTCTTACAACAAAGATCAACACAAGAATTCATTCAACGATTAAAATTACAGTACCCTGGATTGAAAGTCACTTGTGCTATGACCAGAGTACCTCATGAAATTTTCAAAACTACTCAACCAAAAATCGTGTTTTATTTTGGTCTTTCTGAAAATTCATTAAAATTCTTCAAAAAAGCAACAATTAGTCATAACCAAAATTGCTTAATCGCTTTGGACTGCATAAAAGATGGATGTCCAAATAACTTGTTTTCCATCTTCTGTGTAGGTAGAAGAATTGACAACTCAATAGAATACATGAATCCTCTGACAACCCGAATGTCAAAAAAATTCACCAGAGGGCAATTCCGAAAAAAGGAACTAGTTGAAAAATGAAGTTTTTATCACGCCAAGTCCCGTCCTGGAAACCTTTTTAGGGACAACAAACTTTTATATAAACTTGTTTTTGTCCAGTTTCAAGTTTATTTATTATTGGGCTAATTTGGAAGAACGGCTATCCGTCATGAAGCGAAATTTCAATTCTCGTCACGAGAGTTTTTCGGAAGCAGACATGGTTCTGCCACGAAAGCGCTATTTTATCGAGTGGGAGACGAGGAAGAAAAACTGCAAATTGATACTTTAACAACAAAAAGTAAAGTTACTTTTAAAAAATAAATGAAATTTGCGGTGAGTATCAAGTAGTTAATCAAAACAGCTTTGAGGAAATATTGAGTTTGTTAAATTTATTTAATTTTTTACTTCCTTATGTGAGTCATGTTACTGTAGGACAGGAAAATTTAGAAATATTTGTTGTGGCAATTGTGTACTTCGAGAAAAGTATTAATGCTCCTGATACGAAAACAACTTAATTTGCAAAATCGTAGTCTTGTTTACGCTGTGATTATTAATGACACTTTGGGAATTGGAAGATAAAGCATCTTTCGCAACATGACTACTACTGTCTTTATTTTTTCCTGGTTCCGGAATGAAACTTTTATTGATAAAAATTTGATTTTTATTATGTTTTAATAATTGGCATATAAACTAGCTAAATTGAAGCCAATTTTCATATTCTTAGAATACTGATCCCCACGTCCCTAATCCGTTTTCCCCGGGGGTCGTGTCACTTCATCAAATTTGTCTTTATACGCAATTAGAAAAGAAGCATTTGACGCCAATTTCAGAATTCAAAAAAACAATTCAGGGAAATTTAACGAGGACTTTTGTCTGGCCACAAGAAGTGGATTTTGACTCCGAAGTTGGATTCCATTATTTTCATTGAGCAATTAGAATTCGGCAAGGGATTTATGGCAGCAGTAAAGTTAAGCTTTGATCTAGATGTGGACATAGTTTTTGCAGAGATGGTCGTAATCCTGTCATGAAAACTAGTTGTTTTTCAGAAATTTGAAATTTTCAAAAATTAATGGAAACTACAATTTTGAACGAAAAAACATTATTATTTACTCATAAGAAATTGATGCAATCAAAATTTTAAAAATTACAAAAGTTTCTTCATTTTCTAACATTGTCATTTGCAGAAAATCTTTTAAATTGTCTATCATTACCTACAAAATAAAATAAAATTTGCTTATCTGGTGATTTTTCATGGGAAAAATCAATAGAAATAGAAAGATGGAGAATCATGACTTTATCAGCTGTATAAAAAAGACCCCTTGTTCTATTTTACCCCAACCTCAATTCCACTTCGAATAAAAGAAATGAAATAAATGCTCTTTCTTAATATTGATCACTCGACTAATTTTTAATTTCAGATGGGAAGAAAATATTTCTTCGGCAGAGAAACTGTATTTTCTGATGGATATAAAGTTGATGCTTTATCTGGAATTGAATTCGAGGATATATGTGAAATTGAAGTCAAGGTAGCTTTTGGAAGAAAACCATTAGAAGCAGTCCGTCATTTATTTGGAATAACGTTTTATCAAATTGTAAGTTTTATAATTGTGTATATATAAAATTAAATAAAATTAATATTTTAGTTAGAGCTATTTCTTGACCAATCAGCAGAATTTAAAAGAATTCTTAACTATATATTGTGTAAAAAAAATGAAGATAGTATTATAGCCCTAGCATTATTGGATAGAAAGAACTATCATGTTGACAGAGGGCTCATTTGTCGTGGAAATATGGTTATTTTTGTATTTGAAAATATTACTTCAGGTGTATCAGGAGAAGCATTAAATATAGTATCAAACCTGGTAAACATATTTCGTCTATTATTAAAAGTAATTAATATAAATTTATATAGGTACGAACGGGAATAACGAACATGCTGACTACAGGAGAAATCCCAGAAGATATGGACCGATTATTAAACATCGACAAAGATAACAATATTTACTGCATGTTTAATTATAAAACATTCAAAACAGATTCCATTTATCCTTGTCTTATTGAAATTAATGAACAACGGAGGAAAACGCCAATTCCTTTGTATGCAATAATGCAAGATGATAATCCACCTTCAGATCCTTTTTTCACAGAGGATAACTGTATATATTGCCACGTAACAAAGCTGCTCGTACAAATCTTTTGTTTATTAAGGCATTATTATGAAAAAGATGATTATATCCATACACCGGTTACACATCTAGTAAATATTCATCCCTTATTGAAGGATCTTATTGATCGAGGAACAGATTACATCAACAATCTTGCTAAACGTGCTGTGCACACAAAAAGGCGCAATATTGACGGATTTTGTAACGACAATATTAAACTTCAATTATTCATTCAATCTGAATTCTATGGTAATAAGACGCATTCTTCTTACAGTTCAGCCATTCAAAAATATACTATTGTGTTATCGCAATTAAATCACATGGACATTATACCATCAAAAAGTCAGTGGGTGAGTCAGGAAAAAGGACAAACAATCATTGAAGGAAGGATACGAAATTGGGATCGGAAAGTAATTGTGCCAAAGAATATGCACAAATCATTTTTTGTATTTTGCGATGATGGTGAACTTAGCCGATTCACATGGATCCGTGATAATAATACTGTTGAAAAAGAAGCGGTCGTTGATATTAGCGAAAAAAAATATTATCTTGGTCTTGCCCGTATTAAAAACAAAGCATTAAGGCAAATAACTGTTGGAGTTGTTCTTGAGATGATAGAAATTTTTTCTCCATTTCCTGTTCAAAGTATTGCATATAAATTAATCAGTAACAAATCATTTATTATTACCAAGTGCCCCTGGTGTTCGGTCGAGAGGTTACGCATCTGGATTTGTGAAAATTGCCGATTTCTTGTTCGTGAATGGAGTAAAACAGAAGTTGCATGTCTTTGTGAAAGGACTAAATGGGGAAATCTACAATTACTTTGTTATGGATGCAGTACCATAGAAAACTCGTCGTTCCAATGGAAATCGCAAGACGATCTACCAGATAATGTAAAAGAAGATATGACTCAATTACAGGATTATGGGGTCACAAACACACAAGATCAATATATTGGTAAGGGAAGTAATCCTGAAGAATCAAATGATTACAAAATCGCTAGACAATTGCAAGAGGATGATAATAAAGGAAATATGGAATATCCGATTTTAAAACATCAAAAACATTTGGATCAATCTAAATCATCAGAGCATCCTATAAATTCAAAATCAGAGAATGAAATAAAATTGTTAAAGAACCCATCTTCAATAAAGACTGAGAGAATGTTGTCGAAAAATAAAACTTCTGTAAAAAGAAATAATATGGCTAAAAGATTCAGCTTTCTTCAAAGAGAATCAAACTCAGAAAGTGAAGCTGGGCCTGCTTATCCTTCTAAAAAAATCTTTCAAGCAGAAAGAAATATTTATAGTTTGACTGATTCCAAAATCAACAACCACAATGATCAATCAGTAGTAAAAGACAACGTTCAAGATGATTCTCTAGTGACAAATGAAAAGATAAGTAATAAACCATATCTAAATCTTTCGTCATCTCCTCCTCTCTCTACATCAACAACTAATGATGACAACTACCAACATACGAACCAAAATTCAGCCACTTCCGATTCTCAGGCAGCAGATCACCAAGACACATCAGCAATATACTCGAGTCAGAAAACTGAAGAACCCAATGCTCATATACTTACAAATACAGATCTTGATGAGATAGATAAATACAATGATTCAAGTAACACAAATCCACCAGAGCCTCAGAAGACTACTGTATTCATCAAACACAATAATATCATTGCTGAATATGAACTGAAAGATATCACTCCTCATAAAGTTAAAACTGATTTCAACGTCCAATATGGAATTCTAGAATTAGCCTCCAATGAGATGATCTCTGAGGAGAAAAGTGATAATGAATTTGAGCCGCTATTAGTTCCTGGAACTTATATATTAATCCTCAACGATCCAGAAGAATTCACAGTTCTCTTTCTTGGAGAATCAGGAGTAGGTAAATCGACTCTCATCAGTGGTCTAGATAATTATCTGAATTGGCCTACTTTTGAAGAAGCCAAAAAGAACCAGATGCAAGTCCGTATTCCCATGGAGTTCAAGATTCAAAGGGAAGGAGATGAGGAAGCTGTTGTTCAAGCA
Source organism: Halicephalobus mephisto (assembly GCA_009193035.1). Classification (NCBI taxonomy): domain Eukaryota; kingdom Metazoa; phylum Nematoda; class Chromadorea; order Rhabditida; family Panagrolaimidae; genus Halicephalobus; species Halicephalobus mephisto. The sequence goes on along the minus strand of SWDT01000081.1, from coordinate 267,134 downwards.
GGAAATATTGATGATCTGAACGAGAATTTCAACAATCTCGGTCAAACCGTTACTCAAAACACTAAAATTCACGAATTCACACTTGAGAAATATAAAATCAAAATCATCGACACTCCTGGGTTTTCTGATTCCAGAGGAGTTGAACAAGATTGTGACAATATGCAACGAATTAGGGACTATATTCAAAATGAAAAAGAAATCCACGCAATTTGTGTATTTTTCAGCTCAAATGAAACAAGACTTCATGATAGATTAAGATTTTCCACTCGTCAAATGCTCTCTATCTTTCCTAAGAAGGCATTAAAGAATATTTTCTTCTTTCTCACTCATTCTCCATCCAACTTTTCCGAAATCAAGAACTCCTTAAATATTCTGAAGGAACTTCAGAAGAAGATCAAAGACATCCATGGACAGACCTTCCTTATTTCGTCAGACAACATTCACCTAGTGAATTCAGAATCCTTCAGATATCTGATTGCAAAAGAAAAAGGCATACGATACAGTAATTGTTCAGAGGAGAAATTTCAGGCTGCTTGGAACTTAACCGCATTTCAAATACAGAAATTCTTCAGATTCATTAGGACTGTCCAGCCAATCCAACAAGAACTCATGCTCAAAACTCATGAATTAATGTCATCGTATTCAAAAATTTGCATAAGAGACTACTTTGATACATTCGAAGAAAGCCAAGCAGTCACAGAAGGATTGAAGAGATTGAAATTCATGATTACGAAACATTCATTGACGATACCATATAGTACTCTCTTGGAAAATGTAACTGAGGAAGAATTCCGACATCATATGAATGAGATGATCCCGGTAATTCAAAAATATAATCCTGAAGCCGTTGAAACAGCTCGTGAATTGGGAAACTTGATTCATTACTTTGAAATACAATAGTAAATTATTTACCAGTAATGTATAATAAAAGATCTAGCATAGTTATGGTAAGGACTAGTAACTGACTCAATTCTCAGAATTCTGATAATTGAGATCTAGATACTTTTAAATTTGACTGTTCTCTTCCATATTGTATTTTTTAAGACTCTTGGATACAGTAATCAGTTTATTGCCTCTGAAAGACAATGTAGATTCAAGAAACTAAAAAAGATGCAGTCGTTTCACAATTTTTAAGGAGTATGCGATGGATTTTCTGATGGCAGTTTTAGTATAGAGGAAGTTCGACAAGTACTCGTATTTGAGGAAATTACTATTCTTTGACATTGATATTGATAATGATAAAAATTGATCTTATTGATTGAAGGAAAATTAAGTTTTCAGGAAATCTTGGAGCAAGTACAGTCAGTAAAATAACTTTATCCGGGAATAAATGACTTCCATTTTTTTATCATTTATCAATTTATTAATCAGTCTTTGAAATTATCAAATGACTAATCTCCAGATGATTTTTTTATCCTGTACAAAAACCATTGTAATTGTTTCAAAAATATGATATTCAACGGAACAGCTGTCGATTATTTGCCAGTTCTTTGGGAATGCTTCTGTGGTTTGAGTTTCCATAGCAACTCTCTTACTTCGACCAAATTTTTATATCGCTCTTTTTTACTCTATTCCACAACCTTATTCTCCGTCAAAATGACTACAGAAACATTGAGAACCATCGTCGATGGACTCAATGGCTCTCCGTTTAACCGCGGATTCAGTCTTGTCACCTTCGATTCCATGCCGAGTGAGAAACTGCTCCAAACCCTGAGTGACATCCTGTGCTGGATCGAGGGGATGCCCGAAATTGACATTAGAGGAGAATCTCCTGATGAGACAGCTATGAGAATAATGACGGCTTTGAAAGTTTTGAAATATCCTCCACCAAGAGATATGGATCACATGTAAATTTTGTTTTTTAGAACAAATCTAAATTTGATAAATTTTAGACATAAATGGCGTTTAGACATTGTCGAAGGTGAGAAAAGCGCCATTTATCCCATTTTAGAATGGGTATTCCACAATGTAGACAGATTAAAGGAGAGAATTTACCTCGCTCGATATCTCACTAAGACAGAAGTCCCTCCAGAAGAAATAACTCCGGAGATTCAGAGACTTCAGAACATCATTGCAGAAAGGATGGAAGAATTCAAGCACATTCATCAGCGAATTGTCGAAAGCAGGGCCGATTACGCTAGAGCTGAGGACATTAGGATGGATTTGAAAGCGATGGAGGAAGAAAAGGAACAGCTTCAAAGGAAAATCGAGAGAGTCAAGAGGTTGACAGCAAACAGAGGAGACGCTCATAAGTACCTGGAATTGGCCTACAGATTGAGGACGGAAGTTGAGAAGAACGAACAACTGAATGCCGAGAGACAAGTTCAGAGAAATGATGTAAGTTGCAGTTATCCAATTAATAAAACGGATTTTGAATATGTTTTAGTTACTTCACGTCGAACAAAGAGTTCAGAGACTAGCCAGAATGAAAGCAGAGTTGGAGAAAGAAAAGGACAACATCAATCCTCAGAAGATTATCGATAAATTGAAGGTCCGTTTTTATTAGGAGTGAAATTCAATTCTAGTAAAACTTTGGATAGTGTCTAAAAACCATAATATTTAAGTTTTTGAACACTATTCAAAACATCTTGGGGAATTAATTTTGGAATAGTGACTTCGACAGGTCCAATGAAACTAATGGATAATGTTTAAGAATGTAGAATTCTGAGATTCCCAGACACTATTCAAGCATTCGTTGGAGCTGTTTTTGAGGAAAATTAAAAACAATTGAAATAACAGATCCTTTTTCAGCGTGATATTGACACCAACACTTATCTTGTCAACGAGAAAATAAAAAAAGAAATTGAAACCCAGAAAAAGAATGTCATCAACATCAACAAGATTCTCAATATGAAAACTGTTACAAACTCGGATATCATCAACTTGAAGAAGAGGGTAAATACAGCAATCCTTACCTGTTAAGTTTCAATGAGTAAATTTCAGATTGAAGTCTTAAATAAGGAAATCATCGAAATCACTAATGAACGAGATAAGAAAGACGAAGAACACGAAGACAAGTTGAGCATCTACCGTCACCAATCCATGAACATTCAACGCAAGAAACAAACAGTTGCTGAGCAAATGCAGACAACAAGACACGAACTTGACCACATAGAAAAGATGCTGGCTACCAAGAAAAAAGACCTAGCGGCCAGGGCAGGAACTGATGATATCATCACAGCTGTCCAGTTCAAGAGGTACATTGCGGAACTTCGAGGAAAGACTACTACTTACAAAAGAAGGAAAGCTGAGATGGAAGAACTCGAGAACGAGTTGAAAATCCTTCAACGCACTGTAGAAATTCTCCAAGAAGAATGGGTAAACCTCAAACAAGGAATCGAGGCAGAAGGCCGTGGAGTTATTGAATCTCTGAATGCCCAACCTCCCAGACCCAAAACAGCAAAGCCTACGACTACAGATGTAGAGAACCTCAAATCGATGGCAAAGGAATTGAATGAGAGAGTAAATAACAAGAGGAAAGACGTTCAGAGGTTGAAGGAGGATATTGACCAGTTTTCTGCTGAACACAAGGATATCAATGACGAATACCATACGAAAAAAGCAACTTTCACGGTTATGAAAGAACAAATCGAATCTGAACAAAAGGATCTAGAAGATGTAAGTTAGAAATCAGAAAGATAGTTCTAAAAAGAGAGACGGATAGTGTCTGGGAAATTAAGAAAATGAAGTTTTCTAGATATTACCCAAGACTTCATTGGAGCTGTTTTTAAATAGTGATTTAACAGCTCCAATATAGAGGATCAGTAATTTTTTTTAATTCTGATTTTCAAATTTCTTAAGCACTCTCCAACTTTTCTATCGAAATTATTGAATTTGAAGTTTCCTATTTCCAGAATTTTTTGGATTCCCATTTTCAGACAGTCCAAAAACTAGAATCTCAATTCAAAAAATTCTCCACTGATAAGGAAAAATTCTCAAAGGAGTTGAAGGATAAGGAATGGATAAAAGACGGCATCGATGATCCTCGAAAAGCTTCATCCATCCTCGAACAAATTAATCAACAAAGCTCCAATACTATCAGGGAGATAGAGCATCTGAGAACGAAGTTGAATGAACTCTCAAATAAAGCTTCTTCAGGGGACCAGATCGCCATGTGGAAATCCGTCATTGCAGCGATGGAAAAAAAACTTGAATTGGTGAATAGAAGGAACGCCAATGAAGGTCCAATTGGGGATCGATATTGATTATCTGTTAAAACGGATCTGTTTAATGAAGTAAATAAAAATCACAAAACATTTTAAACGTAGAAGAGATTATTAATTTCATAATTTTTAAATAGAAGGAATTTTTTCTTGAATAATAAGTATTAATGAAACATTTGTGTTGAGAAGAAATATTTCTGTTTTCTGCTTAAAGAAGACATTTTTTGATGAATTATATTGCAGAATTTATTTATAAATAGTTCTTTAATTTTTGTTCGGATTTTAATGTCATTTTTGCATTTAGTGCAATTAATTTGTTAAAAAATAAATTGAATTTCTCTTTTACAATTCTTATCAAATCTGAATCACACTTGATTTCCATGATATAATTTTATATAATTTTTCGATTACATACATCCTGTCTAAACCAATTTGTTTTGCTGAAAATTCACAACAAAATTTGGAAAAACCACAAAGCGCTTGATGTGAAATTAACAACATTGTTTTTTCCACCTAAAGAATCAAAATAAAATATCAATGACTCACGATGAAATGACTTTTATGGAATCTTATCAAATACAGTTCCTCAGAGACTGCACGTCATTTCGTGCTTTGTTATTGTACCCAATCTCTAACCTTTCCATTTCTTTGAACATTCTCCCTCCACAAAACCCAAAAAAATCATATTTCCCCTTTTTCATGTATAATAAGGGCAAACAGAAATGAATCATAACAAAACTTGCTGAAAAAGGAATCAAAACTCTAAAAACACAAAAATGTGTTAAAGTTTGTGTATCTTACTGTATTTCTTTTGACCCCTTCCGGGATTTTAGAGCCAAACACCTTTGTAATCCGATAAAATATGCACAGTAGCAGATTTTTTTGTTGCTGTGTTTCGGCATTGTTCTTTCCCAGAATCCATGGAAACTTAACGAAATTTCAATAACGAATTCATAACAACGGAGATCTTGATCTTTGAGGCATCATATTTATGGTAGGGTTACAAATGACTGAATATTTAAAAGTCCAAAAAAAGCAGTTTAGCTCATTTCCAAACAAATTGTAGGTAGATTGTAAATTTTGAAATTTGTTTTTCGTTGTTTATTGGGGAATCACATGGAGTCATATCTATAACCCTGGAACATGGATGACTTGTTTGGTTTATAATATGATTATTTTCGGTGTTCACTCATGGATTATACCTTTCAAATGTAGGAATAGTGATCATAATCTACCGGAGATAGGAGATACAGCCATTGTGTTGATATTTATCGTTGAACATTGCTTTACATAAATAGTGATTCATAAACATTTCTTAGGAAATTTTTCATTTCATTTTACAAATTTGAGGAAAAGCCAGCTTCACCGATTTTGGATCATATTTAGAACATTCACATTTTAAGTTTTCTGGACACTGTTATCTTTTGTTAAAATATTTTTGAGGTGATTTTGGCAGATCCAATGAAAAAATAAATAATGTCTAGAAAATTCATATTTGTAGACTTTTTAGACACTGTTTTTTATTTTCATTGGAGCTGATTTTTAAGTAATATTTTGACAGCTTTAATGAATAGTCAGATAATCTCTAATCAATTCATATTTTGGGGGGTTTTGTTATGGCTTGAGATTTTATTAAAACTGTTTTTGACTTTTTTACATGCCCTGATAGTCTCTCCAAATAGTGTTCAGAAAATTCTAATATTTCAACTGTCTGGGCATTATTCTTCTTCTAATTCGGCAGTTTTAGTCTATATGATTTTTGCTGTAGTCAATTTCTGAATAATCATCAGTTTTATCAGTAAATTCCAATTGCTCATGTCATCTTTCTAGTCATCACTGTTCACTGCTAAATTCGTCATCAAATAAATAGCTTATGAGAAAGCCTCCTCCAATCGTCGAGGCAATCAAATAAATAAAAGCAATTCCTTTAAAAGGACTGATTTGGCTTTTTTAGAATTTTAGTTTGTCAGTTTTTCCTATTTTCCACCAACGGTTTTCGCGATTTATTGATTGCTAGCTATTTTGTGAAATCAAAGTTGACTCAGGTGCTCGAATTGTAATGGATTTGCTTCCGTCAAACTTGTTTTCTCTAATCTTTAATCTCACTCAAGCGTGATCATTTTTTAAGCATTTCTATACCTAGTTATTCTTAAATAAAAATTAATTTTTAGAGTAAAATGTGTCTGTCAATTATCGGACAAATCGTTTTTGGAGCCTTGATGTTAATATGTCTCGGTCTAACTGTAAGTTTTGCAACAAATAGTTAATTATTCATTATCGTAATCATGACGTATGTAGATCGGGGCCATGTTCAGCCCGGGATGGAGAGAGTACGACAATGGTGGGCATTCCGGAATACTCACGGGTTGCTGGGATCCTGATGATTACTCCGACGGGAAGACTACTCCGACCCCAGAACAAGCGAAAGAAAAGTGCGAAAAATGGTGGGATGTAAGTTGAACGGAATTTTATACAAAGTTAATTCAAAAAGCAGTTTCAATGAAAGGTTGGATAGTGACGAAAAGGTTTCAAGCTTTTGCTTTTCTGGATACTATTCACGTATCAAAGTGATTCTGTGAAAAAAATCTCAAAACTGCTGTCTACCGTAGTTTGCAAGTTTAAAAACTCGTTTTCAGAGTCGACCAGACTGGGAAAAAGCAGTCATCGCTTTCCTCGTGATAGCGTTAATCCTCGAACTAATTGCCATAGGATGGACCATTGCTTCCTTCTGCGCTTGCTGTTGCCGATCCCATTTCCTCAAGGTCCTTCCTCCCCTTGCCTTCCTGGCCACTCTCTGTCTAGCCATAGGCATCACTATTTTTGGAGTCAAACACAAGGACGATATCCAGGAAGTCAATAACCAGGAAGATCTTGACAACGCCAACAGTGTCAGTTACTCATTCTACCTAGGGGTAGGGGCCATCCTCGTGGGAGTAGCGGCAACCATCGTTGGAAGCATCACTGCATTCTGTTCATCCCATTGTTTGTAAATAGTAATTATAAATGTCCAAAGATACAAATTAATAAACCTAAGGTAATATTCCTCCAAAAAATTCTAATTTCCTCGAAATTGTCAACATATGAAGAATAATAGTAAAATTTAAATTCTTGAAATCCTATTTCTTAAATTTGGATTTTTTGCATCAAATCTTTCATTTTGTGTTGTAAAAAACTCAAAGTATGGAATTTTGTCAGCGAAAATCCACTAATTGATTAAACTATGTATCTTCGTCAATCAACCATTTAACAAAAAATCCCTTCGTACGAGTTCAATCTCACAAATTATATATCGTCAATCACAGATGAGTCCTGCATGTAGATTACCCACTAGTCGTGATCGACAAAACCCTTATATTCATTGCACTAGGTTTGATGAAGTCGTATGTTTAATTTCCATAAAATGAATTGAACGTAATTTTTATTTTTGACAAACACAACAACTACTAATGCCTACTTGACCTATTTTGATCCCTACCGGATTCATCAACGTGGTTTCCGTCTAATCTCTTCCTCATTTCTGTCAGTCTAGTCCTGCACTCCTCTTCCGAAAAGAATCCAAAGAGTTCACTTAATGGAGGTCCTTGAAAACTGTCGATCAACGAACACCTAATGATTCCCATCAATTTCGCTGGTTGCAGATTCAGATCCTTTGCTACAGTCTTCACAGACTCCAGATTGATTTTTTCCAAAGACAGTAATCCATCTAAAGCTTGAATGCACACATCTGCTGAAAACTTCTGGAGTAACGTCGAAGCAGAATTAGGTCTTCCAAAGAAGAATTTGAAGTCTCCAGCAGATAGTTCACTTAAGCAAGAAAAAGATTCCTCGTTTTGGTTCAAGAAGACAATAACTCGTTCAACATAATCTGGCTTCAACAAACCAGGATCCACATTGGGAAACTTGGATTGAATATGAGAACCAATGGCATCCAATAGTAGAGATTTCGAAGCAGCTCTGAAGGCTAATCTGCCATAGTTCTCCAAGGAAGCTTTGTCCATCTGAAATCCTGTTGTTTACGGAAAATCAATGGCTAAAAACGTCACCATAAAGTTTCTTGTTCCAATCAGCTTTTCGTCAAATCTTTCAATTATCTCTTCCAGTGAATACAATCTGCCTACTTCAAAATCTCGTATACCGGACCCATTTCTCAAAAGAAAATTCAATACAGCTAAAGGCAAGTATCCTTTCTCAGCAGTGTAGTATCCCACAAAAGCATCTGCATCTCTCTTCGAAAGCTTTTTTTGACCATCCCGAGTAATCAACGGTAGGTGGACGAACTTTGGTGGAGTCCAATTGAATGTTCTAAGGATAAATAATAATCATTAATAAACCCACAAGTAACTCACTCGTATAATTTTACATGTTTTGGAGTCGATGGCAGCCATTCAGCTCCTCTAATAACGTGTGAAATCTCCATCCCATGATCATCCACAATATTAGCAAAATGATAAGTCGGAAATCCATCAGACTTAACAATTACGAAATCTCCTTCATCTATAGCTTGAGAATTATCCCCGTAGACAACATCGTTAAAGAAGACTTGTTGCTTTTCAAATTTGAACCTGATTACAGAAGGTTCTCCATTCTTTACCCTAGCTATTGCTTCTTCCTTGGAGATATTTCGACATCGATTATCATACCTGGGTACTTGACCAGTTCTCATGGCATTTTTCCGAAGAATCTCCAGTCGCTAAAGAAACCAATCAAATTCCCAAAAAATTAAACTGAAATTAACCTCGTTGGAACAGAAACATCTATATGCTCGTCCAGAATCCACTAATTCTTCCGCCATGTCTCCATAAAACCCCTTCCTCTGACTTTGAACATACGGACCAAACCTTCCTCCGTTCAAAGGTGATTCATCTGGTTCCAATGAGAATTCTTTCAAAGTTTGCTCAAATTTTTCTGCACATCCGGGGACAACTCTTTGCTGATCTGTATCTTCTATTCTAAGAACAAACTCTCCATGGTACTTCTTAGCAAAAAGATAGTTAAACAACGCTGTTCTCAAACTACCCAAGTGAAGCTGTCCTGTAGGTGAAGGGGCGAATCGAACTCTTACATCTCTCAAGCTTGAAAAAGCTTTTGATGTCAACCTCATCTAAGTTCTACTAATCTAATGAAAATAAAATAAATCCCAAATAAAAGAGGACACAACCTCTACTATTCTTCATTACCAAAACCTAAAACCTTTACTAATTATAAAAAAGGCACACACATCAAAGCTGAACAGCAAAAGAGCAGCGCCACAAAAGCATTTAACACCTTCAAAGCTGATGATCCTCAGATTCCAATTATACCCGTTGGAAATTCTTCTGTTCTTCGTGGAGATTCAATTAAAAATCAGATTCAGAAATCTTAAGTTCTTTTCTTCGTCTACGAACATCTGCTCCAATAGCTCCGAGATTCTCATATGAGGAATCCAAGTAATAATGTCTCTTGAGGCCACTTCGAAGTTGCACTCCTTGAGTCATCTGCAATTAAGAGTTTATTCGCTGGTGCATTCTAATTGGAACCACTCACCGATGAAGATTTTGCCCAGAAGACACTCAGCCAGACACAAAAGACCGTTCCAATGGCTAGAAGGATGATCCAGATGACAATTAATGTTGCTTTCATAGCAGGAAGTTGGTGTCGTCCGAATTTAATGCAGACAGCAGATTCCAAAGCAGTAACAGCGCAGAAAATCCAACACTGCATACCGAGGCGTTTGACGTTCGGGTCAGTGACGTAGGAATAATATTGGCGAATGGTAGGAGCACTGATTAATCCAATCAATATAATTCTCCAGAAGACCACAGGATGGCTGGTATCAACGGCAAAGACATGCTTTAGGAAGAAAGTATTGAGTTCACTTTGGAGCCAGATCATGATGAACAAGTAGAGAGCCAGAGTTCTTCGCAGAGCAAAGCTGTTGAACCAGTCGACTTTTATCCAGCTTTCTGGAGTGAACTGAAGGACTGCGCGTTTGAACTTACCTCTGGCTGTTCGAATATTCCTAAGAGAGGACCATAAAGAGCATGAATGAAGACAAAACTTACTTGATGCTCTCCCAGTGGAAAGTTCTCATTTCCAGCAACTTGCAAACTTGTAATCCGAACCAGATTCCCAGTCCATTGCAGATCACCACATCCAAGAAGATCGCATCCCACCAGCATTCTTGAAAGTTGGGCAGCAAGTGAGCAAATACCACTTCTGTAAGTTCCCAAGAGATGCTGATGTACCAGCAGATTATGGAGTGTCTGATCAACAAGGCTTTCATAGCCCATCCAAGGAAGTGACCAACAGCAAAAATATCCATGTAACTCCAGATTCTTTCCAGCGTGATATTCCAGCAATCAACTGCATACTCTTTCTCTTTTAATTTCTGCATTCCGAGGCCTTCGGGATCAAGCCAGGTCAAAGCACTTTTCACGTTGTCGTAAGTTTGGAACAATGTAAATTGCAGAGTCAAGACGTACATAACACTAAGACCGAACACTATTCTCCAGATGATGGGATGGGGACGGATAAACGGGCCATTTGGAAACGTCATGGCAGAAAGGATAAGGAACAAGGCAGCAGTGGCTTTGAGTCCGTTGAACACATTTGCCTCTGTAGATTCTCCATCACTAAAAGTTGCCAGATATATGTTGATTCAAATACACAACAACTCACTCGGCAAATGCTTTATAAAGCAAGAAACCACAAAGCAGAACCAGAAGTGAAATAGTGTGAGGCTTATACAGAATCTCGAGTGTAATGTCGTTTACCACTCTGTCGTTTACAAACCGATAATGTAGTCGTTCCACTTCTGTTTTCGATCGATACTTTCTTTTTCTGAACTAATTATTTTTATAAAAAGCAATTAGGAAAACTCACTCCGTAGCTTCATCATCGATCGAAGGCACTTCATCGTCAGTGACATCAATGTCACCGATAAGGTCAGCAGATTCAGAATTATCTGGCATTTCGTCAGCTATCGCAAACTGGCAAGAATTTAATAACCATGAAAACAACAAAAGTTAACTTTCAAAAGAAGAAGACGAAGAACAAAGTCCCCAAAGAAATTAAAAACCGAGGCATCTTCGGATTGTCATTCTGAACAGTTCGCCAAAAGCCCATAGTCGACGTTGTCTTTGCTCTACAAAGGGGAAATAAAAGTATGTTTCAAATTTAAGCCTTTGAAACTTATACGATTATGTAACCTCTGAATCTAGATTTTTCATATATAAAATTTACTTTCTTAGGGTTGCAGCCTTGCCAAATTGAAGGCTCAAGAAATATTCTAAAACTGTATCTTGTGTAAAATCCTAAAGAGCAAATTTCGAAAATCACTTACCAGTACTTCAGGATGAGGATTCTGATTCGGAAGTTTTCAGGAAAAAAGATAGTTCTCATCCAACTCTAGAATCGGATTGGTCTCGAGAGCCCTTGAAGGAAAGCTCTTTATCTTTCTCCCTCTAAAATCATACAAGAGAGTCGATAGTATTTTTTATTCTATTCACATCTTGTTGGACATTCTCAAAGGCACCTGTGTATAAAACTACAAAACTTAAATTTGGTAAGCCTAATCCTACCTTAGGACTTTTTTGAATTTTTTATTCAAATAGCTCTGTTAGAACTAAAATATCAAACTACTCATTTCTGTAATGCAATTAAAATTATAACTAACTAAAGTATATTGGATATATATAGAAAGAAATGACATTTTATGTGGAATAAATTAAAACTGCTCCAAGAAATATGAGTAGTCACTTTTCGTTTCAATTATGGACTCTAGTTCTAGCCAGAACTGTCGATTGCAAACTAATTCGAGTTTAAAAGTCGAACATTTTAGAAAATCATTAGCTCTAAGTATACCATTCAGTTACTTTCCACACCTTTGTACTTTCACTTGCTTAAAACGAGTTTTATAATATTCTTCGTATTATCATCTGAGCGAATACAAATGCGAAATATCAATACCAATTATTTGTTGACAATTATCACAAGAAGTTTGGCCTTCCGAATCTTTACATAAATTATGCGGGTTATAATTCATCCAGAAAGACTACTATTTACAAGACAATGTTTAAAAGACACTTTGAATACCGTGGACGATAAGTGAAGTACACGTTTTGTGAAACAACCAAAGCTCAATGAGAGGCCACGGGGGTATCCTCTGCTTTCAATGTAGGCGGCGGAGTTAAATCGTTATCGAGGTCAGCGGGGGCCTTAGCAGTAACGTCGGCAATAAAAGCGGACATCTCCTCAGAAGCGATAGAGTTAGAATCGCCGTAGCTCCCTGATCTGTTGTCAACTACAGAGTCGTCATCAACGTCAGAAACAATGGAGCTTCCGCGAAGTTGAGCTTGAGCGTTCTTCTCGGCAATCTGAAATTATTTTAACAATTACTGACTAAATCCACAAAAATACCCTTACCTTACTCTCCAGCTGAGCTATTGTCTGCTTCAGATCAGCAATCTGTTGTAGACTTTCAGTATACTTCAGTCGCTGCATTACACTTGCTTCCTTCATTTCACCCTGAATCTCCAACAGTTTCCGCTGCTCTTCTTTTAACAAACTTGCTGCCTTCTGTTCATTCACTGAAGCAGTTTCTTTCTCCTCTCGAACTCTTTTCAGTTCATCATCTTGTCTCTTCAGTTGGTTAGTGCACACATGATTCTGAGTCTCCAACTCCATTACCTTCTGTCTCATCTCTTTTAATTCAGCTACAGCATCAGCCTCTTTTATCCTTAATCCCATTAGTTGATCCTCCAATTCTCTAATTGTGGGAAGATCATCATCTGGAGCAGATCCACCGGCAGCAGCTCCAATCAGAGCTGTCAATTTCGCAAATCTTCCTTTCGTTCCATTCTGGGACTGGGTTGGGCAATGATTATTATTGTTCGTGTTACTATTGCCGGTGGGAGAATGTTGAGGACTGTCAGCTCTGCTCGACCCATCAGTGTTCGTATCAACACTAGTCGTGGACTGACTCTGAGATATGCCGTTTGCGGAAATCGAAGGCCGCTGACTTGCATACTTAGTCCAATGCTGTTCCAACTCTGCTAACCTCTGTCTCATCTCCTTCAACGACAAACTCGCTTCCGCTTCTCTCATTTTCACTCTGATCAGTTCTTCCTGAATACTAGCAATTCCGTCATCCGGAGGACTTTCTTTCAGTCGCTTGTTAGCACATTCCAACTCGGATATTCTAAGTTTCAGCTCTCTTATCGTGTTTTCCAAATCAGCCTTTCTGTTATGAGCCTCAATCAGCTCTTCTTGCAGAGCATGAATATGCTCGATCATTGATGTGTCATCGACTTGTGTTCCCGTTTCAGTCAAGGAGACCACGCCATCTCTTTTACAGCTCAATTCTCTTATTGTTTCGTAGGCTTCCTCGAGCCTTTTATGGGCATCAGAATTAATGTCCCTCAATGTGTGAAGCTCATGAGAAATACTCAAGCTGTTCTCGGCTTGTTGAGCCAAATCCACCTGACCTCGAATCAGTCTGTCCGCCAATGCACTACTCTCATGTTCAAGATAATCGATTCGTTGACGCAGCAAACGGTTTTCTGTCCGCAATCGCTGAAATAGAACATTTTATATATCGCAAAGGCGGAAAAGTTGTGAACTATGTACTTGAACTTCGAATGTTGAAGGGCTAAACAAACGTTAATAAATAATAAAAGCAAAATCTTTAAAAAAACAGTCTCAATAAGAAATTCGGACAACATTTGAAATATTCGAAAAAGTAACTATTTCTAAGCTCCGAAATTTCATTGGAGTAGTGTTTTATATTCAATAATGTTAGTAGAAACCGTAAATATTGTCTAAAAATTCTTTTCTGACACTATTCTACTTACTGATCAAAATAACTTTTAATAAAGCCCTTCAACAATATATCATGGAATTGAGAGACACATCCCACCTTTTGAGTCATTTTAAACTTTCTCCGCTTTTTGTATTTTGGAAGCGGAACCGGCATCGTTGCAGTTTACTACCCTAACGATGAATTCTAGAAAAGTTCGAGGCTTACCGACTAAACTCAAAGAAAAACGCGTCAATACCAACACGCAGAAAATCTCAATAACTCTCGAACAAAAGAAAAACACTATAAACTTCCCAGTAAAGTGAAATCCGATCATCACGATTCCCAGATCTCCCCTTAACAACAAAAGACAGCTCGCAGTCAGGCGCTAGTTCCTTCTCCGCTCTCGAGAACAAGTTTAGGAGTGCGAAAATCTCTTTTGCGCGACTTGCAGAATTCGTTAATGGCTGCATCAAGTCTCAAGTGTAGCAGAACATGCAAAAAAGAACTGCCGAAAGTACGGCGGAGAATTTGCTTTGATCTCGGAAAACACTCATACAACCACGCCAGGTAAAAATAAAACGTCATCCCAAAAATAAAGTCATAAATCTGATGACTAACATCTTGATCGATATGTAATTAAAAACCAAGAATTTCTAATGCAAACTTTAAATTTAAAAATTCATTTTTAGTTGAATTTTAAAGCCCAAACAATTTCCTTTCTCGACTGTCCTCAAGTTGGATGGGCCAGTCAAACAATGCCGCCCCGAACAATCCACATGAATGAGGGACCATCTGGATTTCATCAAAACAAAAGTATAAATCAATTTGTTCCGTGAAAAGAACCTTCAGACAACGCCCTAAGGTTAATTCGACGTCAAGTCCTGAATCACTAATAGTCATTCCTTTTCAATCGATCATGAAAAACTCGTTGGAGTATTCTGGAAGCCAGTCAATCTCAAAAAGACGAATTTCCGTTGCGCTTGTTTCGAAAAAATCATTCAAAACGGGTTCCCATAGGCAATAAGCCATCCATTTAGCAATTTTCAAAATGGAAAACGTTCACCAAGCAAAAATTAAAGTTAAATAAATGATTAAAACCGACTCGTTAAACAAATAACACTTATAAGAAATTTGTTCTGATCCAAAAATCAATTAGAAGTAAATCTAATCGGATTGTCTAATTTGAAAAACGCGTTCTTTAAAAAATAAAACAAAAATCTGTATCAAACTATGAAGAAGTTTTTTAAATTTCGAAAACTAAAAATGCCAGCAAATGTGCAATCCATCGAGACATTGTCCGAGCAGCTGGCTAAGACTCGTCATTCTTGACTTATGGAGATCCGTCAAAATCCCCAAGCTTTTAATAGCTAATGCCCGGTTATCTTTTAGTCAACTAAGTTCGATCGGTCAAATTATTCAAATCCTAAAAATAAAAAATAATTTGAATAATTGGTTTGGCGGATCAAATTAAAGAGCGACAGAGCATTTCCGGAGGACAAAAGCCGAATGAATCGAATTGACAGTTTTACAAATTGCTCTGGAATATCCGGTTGTATCCAAAAAACAAGAAACAAAGAAATCTGACAGTTAGCTTTCAAAAATAGATCGAGCTAAGCTTTATTCGCTAAAAAATCTCGACTAATGAACCGGTCAGCGCCCCAACAAAAATCAACACTAGAGAAATTCCATCACAAGGACGTCCGAACAATGGAATTTTGATTAAATAAAAATTCAACTGTTTAACATACTCGAGTCTTCTTCAAAAGGACAAATCAATCAACGGAAGCAATGATTAGTAATGAAGGTTTTTTCTGTCTCTGTGACATTCATTTCCGCACACTTTTCATTTTTCTTCGATAACGAAATCGAAACATCTCCAAAATCATTGGAGAGAAATTAAAAACTAAATTTGGGTCATTCCATGCTCATTAGGGAAATCGTCTCTCAATCCCAACCAAATACGACCATTATCCAAATGGGAACAGAACTTACCCTCAATTCAATGGCCTCTTCTTGTTCCTTGGTTCGTTTAGCGAGGTAATCCTTCTCAAGTTTCTTCATCTTCTTCGCATTCAACGTTATCTGTCCAGCAACGGCAAAGAGGAGTTCATGATCATTCTCGTAACGTTCTCTGATTTCTCTTTGGAAGTACTAAAGAGGGATTCTTATGGTTGGCTCATCATAAATGCAAAAATTATACACTCACCTTGAGCATTCCCTCCATATCCAGCTTCAGCAACTCCACCCGGGCTTGCTGGAGAATAGCGATTGCCACTCTGAAGATCGCGGAAATCCCATCAACAAGAAATAGGTCCATTATTCTGTTAGCCAACTCCAGAGGGAGTGTGGTGGTGAACAAGGTAAGAAACCAGGAACTGGCGTACATCGACGTGTCGAATCCCATGTTGTTGAAGTGAGTGTATAGGTCCGGCATTTGTTCTTGAACAATGCACTCCAGTTGGAACATGCACAACCCGAGTTCCGTCATTGCTGGTTTGTAGAGTTCTCTGAGTCTGTATTGCTCCATGAGTTTGATGAAAACAGCGAAAGCTTCTTCTTCGGGCATCTAAATAAGTTATATATCAACCCTGAATCACAAGAGATATCAAACCTGCAAAAGCAGTTGCCCCGCAATGAACGCTGATCCCTGACAATACCCGACTTCATGGTCATGCACTGCATAAGCTTTGATCACATTGAACAGACTTTGCTGTCCCCGTCCGCCATCCTTGAAGAATTCCAATTCTGGATATGTTCTCGGGATATCTCGCAATATGACCTTCTCATAAGGGGAAGGGTGCCGGAGGTACTCTGTGTAGAGCTCGTGAATAGATGCAGCACTAGCTCCAGCTAGTAATTGCCAGGTAATCGTTCTGAAATGCTGAGGTACTCCTCGACGAACGAGTTCCTTGACGCAATTAGGTCTTTTCTTCATTTCAATCTCCCAGGACTTGACCAAATTTCCCCATATCGTCCAGAGATCGATGTTCTCGTCATCTTCTTGTTGGCAGTTGCTTCCGTGTCGTGATGAACTCGCATCTTCGACGGATCTCGTTGGGGATCCACTGGAAGACTTTGCTGATGTCACGCTTCTGGAATCAGCTTCATTTGATCTGAAAGGTGGGAAATGAATATATGACATTAAAAACAACCTAAACGAGTACTTACTTGTTGAGTTCCTCCATTTTGAGCAAGATCGACGTCAACTCACTTGGAGGGTCCTGGAGCTCCCCTTCATGGACTTCTGAATCCGAAGGTGGATGAGTTTCGCAATCAGTGTCGCCTCCTGAAAGCTCGAGGTTCAATAAATCCAAGTTCCAGTTGTCATGGCAATTTGCCAAGCCCGCCACAAAAGGTGAGACCAGGTGTTCTACTTCTTTCTTCTTAGGACCAAAGAACAACGAAATGAGTCAACCACTTTGCCTATGACTAAAATTTTAAAGACAACCAACTTCAAAAATGATGCACAAGTCTCCAAAGGCAAAACTCAATCTCCGGGAAAGGAACAAGTTGACCGAAAATTGAAAGGGAGAGTAAAAAGTGGCTTTTCCCATTTTTTTTTCGCAAAAACCTCTTTTGGAAGTAACTGCTGGAGCAAAGCCGGGCCATATGAAGAAGGCTCAATGTCCACAAGAACATGTTGACACTAAACTAATGCCTACACCGGAAGACGTCTGTTTCTCCCGCAGAAAACCGAAAGTTTATTTTTCATCGCGTGTCCTCGCTGGACATGCATAAATAAATTTCTCTTGGAAATTGTCGAATTTCACCCCGAATACAAATTAAAGGAAATTGAAACGTTAATAAATATTTCGTTATAATTACAAATCAGGATTTACGAAATGATCAAAGCACCCGCAGTGAAATTGATTATTTGGGCGACAAGGCCCACGTTTTCGAAATCTATTTGTCAGAAGACAATGAAGAGAGAAATCAACTCTAGTAAAAACTGGATAGTGCTTGGAAAAGTTGAAAATAAAAATTCCCTGTACGCTGTTCATTCTTTCATTAGAGCTGTCAACTCCATTTCCAAAAAAACAGTGCTAGTACATCCATAGATAGTGTTCAAAAAACTTGAAAATCAGAAATTTTCAGATACCATCCATCCTTTCTATTGGAGCTGTCAAAGCCATTTTTCAAGAAAAACCAGCTCCAATGAAAATTATGGATATTTCCTGACATATTCGGGAATGTGAATTTCCTAGACACTATCTATCTATATTGGAGCTGCCAAGTCATTGTCCAAAAACAGCTCCAATAAAGCCTTGCATAGTATCTGGAAAATCAAAAAGCCAAAATTTTCCAGACCCTATTCAAGTCTTTTGTTCAATATGCTGTTCTGTAAAGAAATAATTCTCAAAACTTTTTCGTCGTCGGAAAATCAAAAATGAAAAGCCTCAACTTTAAAAAGGAAAATAAAATGATTTTCTGCGAAAATAGATCTACCCAAAAATGGATCCATCCTTTCGTTCAACTTGTACTTCCTAACGGAAAGATGAACAAATAATTAAAACGAACAATTGTGATCCATCATAGGGGCGCGTTCGAGAAGGCAAAATTCCAGAGCAAATGAAGCAGGAATGAAGCATCCGGCTGACTAAGAAGTGAACAAACAAACTAAGAAACCGATTTGATCGATTGATTGCTGGTTGGAGTTCTTCTGTTTCCACGTAGTTAAACAAAACTTGTCGGGGGAGGAAAAAGTATTTTTATATACAATAATGTTCTGGCCACTCGACGCGGAATTTGAGGTATTTAAAAAAGTTGAATGCATGAAGGTAGAGAGGACCGGTACACAGCATTGGAACAGATTATCCCCTGAGGATGCGGTAGATTTAAGTTTTGGAAATACAAAAATAATGATTGGAAACAAAAGACATTTCAAATAAAGTTTCCCCAAGGCAAAATCAATAATATGACTCAACGAAAAATAAAAATCAAAAAATTGACTGCTAGCTGGCAAAGTGACCAAAAGCGATAAGCATCCAATCACCGCCGATAAATATTTTATTGTTAGGTAGATTGAACAACTTTTTTGCACTTATGCATTGTTGACACAACGATCGATCGAAAAAACGAAATAAATCTGGATTTCGCGGTAAAGGGAGCAAAAGAAGTAGGACAATTGAAAATACCAAGGTTAACTTACTAGGTTGGTCTTTTAGAAAAAAAAATGATTGATAATCTTTTAGCACGTACAAATACAAATGAAAAACTAGATAGTGCTGAAAGCTCCGCATTTTTGTGCTTTCTAGACACTATTCGAGGGTTTATTAGAGTATTTAAGTTTATCACTTAAAGTCAGTCCCAATGAGAAGCTGGATAATGTCCAGAAAATCCACTTTTTGAGTTTTCCAGACACTATCCAAGAATTCTAATGAAACTGTCAAAATTCCTATTCTAAAAGAGAAAACAGTGTCTAGACAATTTTAAAACAGACTTCCTGGACACTGTCCAGTACTATTCCAATTACATTCCAAAAACACAAACTAACCGCCATAATCACTCTTGTGGACACTGGAAACAGACTTGACCTGTTCGTGTCTAGTCATGTTGCCGGCGGGCGAGATGGCCGGACTAGTCGGGATTGACAACGACTGTAGGAAGTCTGCTTCCTCTTCTTTTGGGGATCGATGATGGGGCCTGAAAGTTTTCAAAATAAAAAATATAGAAAGAAAAGACTTAAAACACGACTAAGTGGATCAATAACATCTTTTACTCATCTCATGACTTTCCTTTTACAGAAAAGAATGGATATATCTGATCTTCTTCTTAGAGAAGGAAAGCCGCGGGTGATCACATAGAGGCAATAATTGGAGAAAAGAAAAGATTCATCAATTTAATTTGACAGGTACATAATATTTTCTTTTCCGAAGAAAACAAGATAATATTAGTGATGATTAATTTTCGTACAGTTTGGTGTGAATTAAAGCTGTAACCTATCCTTAAAAATTGGGGTTCCAAAAAGAGCGAAAAGATAATAAAATTAGAATGAATTATCGAGTCTTCCAGTCGAGAAAAGGACGGAAATACTCAGAAAGTAAGGATAAATCCGCCGTCTTTATTAGACAAGAAAAACAACTCCAATAAATCCATAGTGTGTAGTAAATGCTAATTTCGAAACTTTTCAAAACAATATTCAAATTTTTACTGGAAGGTTTTTGAAAATTGATTTGACAGTCCTAAAAAACATGAATAGTGTTGAAATAATTCACAAATAGGAACTTTCTGGACATTGTCCAGGATTTTACTGGAACAGGTTTTAAATGGTAGTTCGACAGCTTTAATGAAAAGAAGGATAGTGTCCAGAAAACCCATATCTGTCGAATTTTCCGGATATTATTCTTTTTCATTAAAACTGTTTTTCTTGCTCGCTCGCAGATCGTAACTCATTTTTGTCAACCGGAAAAAATAAATCCCGTCTATCCCTGTAAAGGATGATCACTCGAAAAAACAAGTATTTACACAAAAAATTGAACAATAAGGTATTTGCATTGGCCGAGATAAGGTCATCTTAAATTTGAGTTCTTCATTTAACCGTAAAAATCGATAGGACCGGATAGATCCGATCAAGGACATTACTAGTCGACCTCCAAAAAATGGTTTGCGGAGGAAATTGAGAAAGTTGACTTTTTCTCATTTCTGTCGATTTCGTTTCTCATTATTTCTATTTAGGTCAGAAAGTCTATCAACTCTTATAATGAAAACTCACTTCTCCTCCAACAGAATCTGGATAAAGGCGAATATTAGCTGAAGTTTTTCTTCAAAGTTCAAAGAACCAAACGCATTCCCCATGACAAAAATCCAAAGTGGTTCTTTGAAAAATGAAAGAAATTTATAAATAACTGAGATTGTTATCATTATTTTTTTAAAATACTAAATACCAAGATCTTTGGCCATGTGATAGTCAGAAAGGAGATCCTATCGGTTGAGGTACAGAGGTAATAGGATTCAAACGATCAAGGACAGGGAAACTTGATAAATGGATTGGGATGGAACAGACTCATTAAGGGGAAAAGAACGGAAGTCAGAAATGAAGCAGGAATCGAGGATGCAAGACAAAAGAAAAAAGTTCAGTGAAAAGTGGCTAGTGACTTGGAAATTGAAATGTTTCAGACACTATCTTTGAAGCTATTAAAACTGTCACATCGACTCTCAAAAAACAGCTCCAACAAATTTGCAAAAAATGTCCGAAAAATCCGGAAATGAAAGCTCTCAAACATTATCCATTCCCTCTATTAGATCTGTCAAAATTATTTTGCAAAATCTGTTGTAATGAGAACCATGGATAATGTTTGAAATAGTCGGAAATATGAATTTTTAGACACCATTCATTTTCATTCGACACGTTGAATTACTATCCAAATATGTTCTAATGAAGAACTAAATTGTATTTGGAAAATCAAAAAATGACATTTTTCAGATATCTAAATTTTTCCAACAGTTATCATCACTTAAATCAAGATCCACATACCCAAGTGTTCAGAACTCATTTTTAACTCAAAAACTTACCAAACAGTCAGTTGAGCAAGCTTCTGGAGAGGACTATGTGGAAGAGTCAAATACGATCCAAAGTGTGAAACGCTCATCGGGTCCGTTAAAATAATAAACGCCAAAACTTTCACAGACTGGGAGTCAGCCGAATTTACATCAGATCGAAATGAACAAATCGGAGCGAAGAATAATAAAACAATTTTTTAAAACAATAGATGCTGGATTTTTGACAGTCTCTTCACGAAACAAAAAGGAAGAAGCTGTGACGAGGAAACGTGACCTCCGCGAGAGTCCGACTTGTTTTTTTCCGATCGGGAAAATTTGGATTGAACAGGGAATTAAGAACAAGAAGAATCCAATCTTCCAAGTTGATTTCCTTCTGAATCAGCTTCAATTTGCAGAATCCAGAGATGAGGTTTGTCTTCCAAATATGGAGAAGAAGAAATATTTCTATTCTCGACTATCCATCAACGTGTTCATTGACCAAGATGATTTTTTTCGAAAGTAAACAATGGACGAGGAAGCAAAAGGAGAAGGGCTTATCCAAGGGTCCTCAATAAGTCAATGAGGAAGCAAAAAGACAAACAAGGATCTCGGCCAGGTTTTCCCCTCTATAATAGTTTTCGGACTTTAAAAAACAAATTTAGGGACACAGTCGGTCTTCTCAAACGAAATTAAGAAAATCCATTAATTGATGAGCGTAAAATCCAGAAACCATCACTCAACGAAAATCTTGAAATTGAAAAGACGCGTTTGATCGCAAAAATCCATAAAAAGAACGAAAGAAATCACATTCTTGAAAGGTAAAGTGGAAAATCCGAAGATGATTGACTTTTGATGTGTTCCAAATAAATCAGATTTCTTTTGTAAATTCTCAAAACTTTTATATTTATCGAGACCGAAACAAGCTCAAAAATAACTCCAAAAAGCAAATACCTCTTTTGCTTATTCGTGTTCGAGCAGCTTTTTCAATAAAAAAAGTAAAACTGACAATGACCAATGCACAACACGCTTCAAAAGTGTGGGAGCTTGTTTGATCAGTGATTTGGAGAAAATCTATCTTTGAAATACAGATAGCAGGAATTTTCGAGAGAATCAAAAGTCCGGAGGACAAATAGTAATTTTTCATCCTAACTTTGACCACATAATCGTATGGAGACAAAGTTACAGAATATCAAAGTCCGCACTTCTGAAATGATTTCTGGAGTGATATTTTTTCGAAAAATTTTAAATCTCGATGTTCTGAGTCTGTGGTTTTAAAGGCTTAAATAAACAAAAAAGTGGATTTAAATTAATTTATATTTAATAATTGGACAAGAGAAAAATAATTCAATAAAACGTAGTTGATCATTTTGTTGAACAACGCTCAAAATCTCGAAATTGACAGCTATCGGAACTTTTTGTATTTTCTCCAAGTCTTTCGGACTCCTGGTTCTCTTGACCAGTTCAACAAGAACACAACTGTCCAGATCGCTCTGAATAGAATCACTTCAAGTCCTAACAATCTCCCAAAATCGCGTTTCAAGTTTCGTTTACTCATGAAATGGAAAAGTAACTCTGAAAATTTACCAAAGACAAAAACGCATTTAAAAAGTAAAATTGGTTAGACTAGATTACTGAAAAAATCAACTGGACAAACACCAAACATCCCCGATTGAAGAAATAAGTGCAATTGAAGATTCAGAAAAGTTAGTTCCGGTTCTGTGAAGCCGCGATTACCAATTTCAAAAAGGAAAACCGTTCCGAATCAAAGACAATTTGTCTACAAAAAGGTACTTGACATGTTAGGTAAAACACGCCAAAGAATAATTGTGTTAGTGGAAAAATAAAAAAATTAGCGTTGTTACGAAAATGTTTTGACATCCATTTCCAGAATTTTTAGTTATAGATGTTGGTTCCAAGGTTTTACAAGATTCTAGAGGATTTCATAGACTTGTATGGAATTTATGAAATGTTCCAAAATTCCCCTAAAAATTCTGGAAAACTTCAGAAATTTCCATGAGGTTCTTGAAAGTTTGAGAACCTCTCGTTAGGTGTTGAACAATTTTAGAAGTTTCAATAGAATTTTAGGAACTTTTACAATTTTCTTTCAGACTTTTGAAGTTTCCGTAGGATTCTAGAAGATCCTAAAGTCATCTGTGAAATTTTAGAAAATCCTAGATCCTTTAATGGAAGCTTTAAAAACTCCAGAAATTTCATTGATTTTATAAAATTTCAGAATCTCCCATAGGATTCTGAACTGTTTTAAAAACTCCTGCGGTATTTTAGTTTTTAAAAATTACAAAACTAACAGGTTTTTTATTGATAGCAACCAAACCAACGCGTTTCGACAGGGACTGAGAAGAGAATTTAGGCTTTCTCTTGAAGGAAAACTTAAAATAAATAAACAAACAAAACTTATTGATCTATAGATCGGCTTCAATTAGCTGAAAGTGGGATAAGTATTGAATGAAATGAGTTAGGAATAATTCTATAAAAGGAAAACAACCGATAATGGAAAAAAAGATCAAACACTTTTTGATCGGATTAAATGTCAGTAACCTTTGAAAAAGACTGAGAATCAATATTCCTACAGGGTATCTCCAGAAAAACCACATTTTTATATCGCTCTAATTCGACGGATACTGGATGGATTTCCATGGGTTTTCGCTTGACTTAGCTAAGCTTATCATTTTATCTGACATCAAAGATTATGAAATTCGAAGGGACATTTATATAAACATTAAGCATCAACGTGTTTCCCTTATGTCCAAAGTTGGTATCTGAGTTCTGTTTCAAAGTTTGTTTTATTCTTGGCTAACTTCGATCGGGATTTCCATTAAGAACCTTCATAAAGGTTTTCGTGGATTTATCATTGCCATCAGTTTGGATTCATCTGAGATTCTACCTCTTCCATTGACTTTCTTATGAATATGAAAAACAGTTTTAAACTATTTACGTGATTTTGCATGAATTAAACTTCTTGTGAATGAACTTTCTGATTTCATTGGCTGTGTAATGAAAATGAGCAATCTGATCCATCAATAAATCTTTGCTGACAGTCCACCTGTGTGACTTTGAGTTTTTTACAACACAATGAACATCAGGGAAAATGATTCCAATTTCAGAAGATAACTTTCTAGAATCTTTTACACCTTACACAATATCATCGTGAAAAATGTTCAAAATTTCTTGAAGAATTAACTTGAAAGTACTTTCTGGTTATAATTATTGTAATTTAGAAATGCTTTATTCAATGTTGTTGTTTGTGTTTAGAATGTTGATATAAATTGCAGACATTGAGGATGATGAGTTTGGACGTAGAGAACACAGAACCATTATAGAGTACGAAACCTGGTTTAAATACTCTAGATGAACCGAACATATTTTATATCTAGAGGATTCCATAGTTATCTATTTTCTGAAGATGAAGCAGGAACGTTAACGAACAAGTAGAGGACTTCCTTGTGAGCAGTTACATTGTTTTATTCTACTTTTGATTTTAATTACTACTGTGAAGTATTTTTATTAAATATAAAAGAGCTTAATTTAAAACAGTTTGTTCAGGATTGGAATATTTACTGCTTGTTGTAGTAACGTTTGGCGGTGACTCCGTTCGCGGTCATGAACTGTAATATTTTCATTATTTGAATCGAATGCTCCCTCAGAGAAAAATGGCTATTTATCCGGGAGACAAAGGGGATTTAAAAGAATGATATGAACCAATTTGGTTTTAGTTTTATTAGGGAAAATTATCTGTTATCTTTCTCCTTCTAGATCCTGGGACTTATCTTTCAAAAACTCACCATAGCCATAGTCTTGGGATCCTGAAGTTCGTACCAGTAGAGTTCGGCCTTGGCTTCTCCATCTCCAACGGGGTTGTGGTCTTCGTAGAGTTTTCCATCCTTTTCGTAGAACTTGATCTGAAATGACAACAGCAATAGTATTGTATTTCGAAGAACAAGGAGTTAAAAGTAATGCAATTTTTAACCCTACAGCAAGAACTAACCTTGTGCTGAGCGGAGTCGATGTACTCTCCTTGGAACTCCTCTCCGAAGGGAACGTTCTTCCACTCAACGTCCTTGGTGGTGGTGTCAATTTTGACATTGATCCTTCCAGGACCGGCTTTCTCGAAGGTCTTGGTGATGGAAGCAGCCTTGACGAGCATTCTAGTGAACATACCGTATCCTTTTTCGGTGAGGTATTCATCAAAGTTCTCGGATTTTCCGAGTTCCCATACTCCCAAGAATTTCTCAGGGAAATCAGCGGCAGTAGCTGCGGCAACAACGAGAGCGAGAAGGAGGAAATACAGCTTCATCTTGATTCAGAAAAAGATCAACTGAAGGACCAGTTTTTCTTTTTGTTTTTATGGCAAACGAAAGACCACGCCTTTCTCCCAGAGCACGGCCTTAGTCTTTATCGTGGCAATCTGGCCGATTGTTTATTGCTTGTTTGCTCTGAGAACAACGAACAAGATTTGTACTTCGGCATCTGGGAATTGGTTTGCCTAAGACTTTGGAGGCAGCTGCTGTTGATAAATGGGCCAAAAGGGGGATCACAGCAGATGAACGAGAACATAAGAAGAAACTTTAGAGCGATTCATCATCGATGGAAATCTGGGTGGTATCAGAAAATAAGGGAATTTCGTAGACTGCGGATGAAATTTCTTAGTGATTCCAAGTGATTTAGATAACTTTAGGTTTCTCTAAAAAGTAAAAAATAAGGAAATTTAACAAACTTTGAGTAAGATTTCTTAATTTCAATAATAATTTTAGGTAATGTTGGGTTTTAAAAAAGATGAAGTCATTTGACTCTGGTCCTGGAGCGAATTATTACCTCACTTTCTTCTAACTTCTAGATATTATTCCTCATTCTTTGTTATATTTCTTATTTTCCATATATCTTCTATCTACTATACACAAAAGTACTCCAAAATCATCGGAAATAATACCAGAAGTTAATCCATAGTTCGCCCCAGAACCGAAGTTGAACTGTTTGGTCTATTCTTTCATTTCCTTGACAAAACAGATTACTCTTGGAACCACATAAAAGACGCATCTGGAATGGAACAGCGACCAAATGACTTCAAACCTAAAGTTACAGCTTTAATTATTGTTTTCTTGGTTTAAAATTTATAACCTTCTCGAAGACCATTCTAGTCGCATTTCGTACTTATTTTCAAAAATATTCCTAAACTTGCAAAAATAATAAACAAAAAATCCATCCCACAGCAAGAGATAATTTATTGTTGCTAGTGTATCAAACAACCATAAACATGTTCATTTTTAGCGTTATTCAAGAATGCTCATTTGGCATCAAGAATAGATTTAATTTTTTAACATATTTATCTTCTTCATTTCTCCCTCCAGCAATAGTCAACGAAACTCAGAATCGTTTTTATATGTCAAAGTTGACTATTGAATGTTTTGTTACAAAAAGTGGTCTTTATGTTGCAAGTTCCCAAGCCCAGACTCTAGTTTTTGTGTCTGATCGGAAGATTAAAAATCTCAGTGTTCTTATCACAGCTGTCATCTTCTTCCTTCAGGCGATTTCGAGAAAAAATTAAAAGCTCAACGAACATGCCAGATATAGTTTTTATCGAGTTTAGCACCCTTTAAAAAACAAGGTATAAATAGCAATTCACAGATTTCTCAAGATGTGAAATTATTTCTTTTCTTCTTGAATTTTAAACCATCTACGACAAGTGATTCCAGCGTGTTCCATTCTCTGAAAATGAGATTACTTTTAATAACAAAACTCAATTTTTACCAAAACGAGGTAGTCGGTTTCCCGAGTGTAGTAGTAAGTTTCTTCTCCTCCTTGGTCGAGACGAACGTGATGTTCAGTCAGAATGTTCCCATCATCTTGAAGTCCAAAAGTGATCTAAAGGTCGTTAGACTACAACGATACTAACAATGAATAACGAACTCTATGTTTCGTGGAATCGAGACCGAGAGCTTCAAATGGTTCATTCAACGCCCAATTCATGTACTCAGTGTTTGCCTTTCTCGAGAGATTGATCGCGTTGTACTTGCCTGGTTGCTCAGTAGATTTTTGGAAGATCTTGGTGATACTAGCCATTTGAATCATCTTGCGGACAAACCAATTGACTCCTAGAAGTTCTGTTATAAAAATTAATTCGATAAAAAACCTCACCTTTAGCAGATAAGAATTCATCGAAATTCTCAGATTTTTCCAACTTAAAAGTTCCGAAGAACTTGTCCGGAATTTGATCATTTCCCGCAGCCATAACTGGATTCTGCAACCCAACAATGGCACAAAGGACGAAAAACGAAAAACCAAAGGTATAAAAAGCGGTCATCTTCACCGACTTTACAGCACGTCTGATCGCCAAAGGGGCCTTTTATTCAAAAAGAAAACGGGGAGGTCTTAGACTTCACATCCCAGACTTTGGCAGATGTGAAAAAAAGCAATAGAAACAAAGAAAATCAAATGAGGAACTGAGTAGCACCGGGCAAAAATAATTTGTACGAACGTTCTCCGAGTAGATAATGATAAACGTGCTGCTGTAGAATTGCATCAAATGGTGTGGCATGATGCTCCACTTCGAGGACTCCCGTAACATTCTGCCCGGTACCCTTATTAACGAGTTTCAATCTAAAGTAAGCTGATGTAAGATTTTCAAAACCAGAAAAAACAGAAGCATCAGATGAGGCAATAACGACAAGAGACTCTTTGTGTAGTTGTTGGCGCAATTTCTGACAAAATACAATAGCTTCCACCGGATCTGACGATATCGACCGAAAAGCTAGGGCATTATCGATAATGATAACTGATTTCAATGAAGGATTGATAGAGTTCAATACTCTCTAAAAATTCCCAATCAACCATAAGTCTGTGACTCGTAAACAATAGCAACTACCTCTTCCAACTTTTCTGGACTCGCCAATTCCAGCACTTCCCTCCATGGGACAAAGTGAAAGAGCTTTGGATCTAGTCTTATTGCTAGTTTTCCGCAACTGGTCCTGAGCATTTCTTCTGACTGATTCAAAGACACGTAGACGACGTTGGCTCCTTGTTTCACGAACTCAGAAACAAAATGCATCAGGATCAAACTTGGTTCTCCCTCTGCTTCATGTTCTACCAGCATTAAGCCTTGACCCATCCCGAACAACTTGTTCAACTCCGCGAGCATCTAAACCGAGCTCCTCAATCCTCCTTCCTTTGTTCTTAGACAAAGTAATTACAGCATCCAACTGTTTTAACAGCAAATAAAGTTATTCAATATTTTTATGATAACAAAACAATCCGCAAAGCAAACCAACAGTACAATAAGGAAATTAATAGCCGAGCTCGGCCAACTGCTTGTCGTACTGAGCGATCTTGGGGGCAGCCTTTTTCAGGGCTTCTTCATGAAGCTTGCGGTTAGTCTTCTTTCTCTCAAAATGGGCAGCAGCACGGACCTTACGCTTGGCTTCCAACTTCTGAACAATGTCACGATATTGCCATCCAACTTCATGGGACAAACGGCCAACTGAAAATAGATATCAAGTCCTGAAGACGCTCAGCTATCAAAAAACTTACCAGTGCAGAAATCACGGCCAGGCTTCAAGGCAACATGACGCATGGCATTGGGTTCAACAAGTCTGGGCTTAGTATCCAAAGGTTGAGGAATACCATCATAAGTACGAAGACGCTTGAGGGCAGCAGAACCACGAGCAGTCTTGTGAGGAAGCATACCACGGACTGTGCGCCAGAAGATCTTGTTAGGAGCACGGAAATGGAAAGGTCCACGTCTAGGGTTGACGTTGCAGCGTTTGCGGAGGAAGCTCAAGTACTTCAGCTTGGAACGGTGGAAATTTCCGGAGATGTTGATATCCTCGCATCGGACGACGGAAATCTTCTGACCGAGCAAAAGTTGCTTAGCCACGGTACTGGCCAAGCGACCAAGCAAGTGGTCTTTACCATCGATAACAATAGGCTTCGCCGAGAAGCTCATGTCGACCCTGAATCGATATATGAAAACTTGGGAAAAGAGGTAAAGCTCGAAAGAAATCCAGCGAAAACGCGAAATGGTTAAAGTTCGATGTAAACAGAATAAAGTCGTATAAACAGCAGTCAGATGTAACAATATCACTATAATTAATCAGAAATCACCGAAAATAAAAAAGAAAGACAATTTTCAACAGAATGCAGAGGAGAAAACAGCGAATTCAGGAGAGAAAGAAGCTTTTGGGCTGAACAACGAACAGCAGAGAAGTGCAGCAGGACTGCAAGGTTTTCGTTGCGGGAGTCGCATGCGGCAGCCAGTGAACGGGATCCACTAGGGCGCAACAAAGGAAAATGAATTTCCGTCAGTTTTTCCTCAGCAATTGCTATATTTTGTGAAATTCATAACAATTATGAAATCCATGTATATTAATTAGGATTAATATGTAAATTTGACTCGAAAAAAAGAAAATAAGCGATGTAAAATGAAATAGGTTCATTAGCTGGGAATTAACGTAGTTTTGCAAATTGATATAAACTTGCATTTTTAAGAAAACAATGAAGGCTCAAAATTAACGTCAACATAACCATTGATGAAATAACTATGAGTTCGTTGGTGGTTTAAACGTTGGATATAAGCATTTACCTATTTACCAGTGTGATTTCCATATGATAAAGTGGCAATGCTATAGAAAAATTTCGGGAATTCACTAGACTGGATCATTCACGCAA
This sequence comes from Halicephalobus mephisto, assembly GCA_009193035.1. Lineage (NCBI taxonomy): Eukaryota > Metazoa > Nematoda > Chromadorea > Rhabditida > Panagrolaimidae > Halicephalobus > Halicephalobus mephisto. The sequence goes on along the minus strand of SWDT01000081.1, from coordinate 237,038 downwards.
ATAAGACGATTTCATTATAATTTCACGGAATTCACGTCACCATTAACTCGTATTCTCTACCTTCATCAGTAAATAGAAGACAAAACGAATCACAATTTCAACATAAAATTCCTAAAAAACTCACAATAAAAGTCTATGGTCTCACAGGTCTCAAAAATGATGGTCATACATTCTGGCCTATTTTGCCAGATTTACCTCTCTTTATCATTTCATCTCAGCACGAAAACTACTCGTCTTGAATCGCCCTGTCTATTTGGCAGTCTACCAGATTTGCCCTTCTTCAGTACTTCTTCTCATCACGAAAACAATACTTGTCCTGAATCGCTCTGTTTAATTAGCGTATTCTCCCAGTATTATCTCTTTTTACTAATTTGTCTCATCACGAAAATAACTCCTGTTTTAAATCGCCCTATTCAATTGGTGTATTTTCCCAGTATTATCTCTTTTCAGTACTTTATTTCAGCCCAAAAACAACAATGACTTTGAATCGCTCTATCTGGTGGCGCGTGTTTCGAATTGTGTTAGTTTGTACATTCCGACCATGGCGGTTGTATACGATGAAGTGAGTTTTATAGTTTATTTAGGATTACTATATTACTACTACTTTTAGGCCCAACATAAATTACTAAAGCAGGTGTTCCCACCGAAAGATCTTCCGATCATCAGGAAACGCAAGTATTTGCTGAGAATGGCTGTGATTATTTCTGCTACCTACGCCTATTACCGGCAATTACTACCAGCCGAAGCTTTCAGACGGAAGTTGCTCTATCGTAGGTTTTTGTCCCGTTATTTCTTGATTGTTTGAATTTCCAGAGCACGAAATCCACTTGTTTAATAGCGATCATCCTGTCGGTGACAAGGAAAAGAAAGCCTTCACTAATCTCGAAGGCCCAGTCTGCAATGGTGAAATACGGGAAATATACTTTGCTGCGTGTGAAGAGCCTAATGCAAGAACCGTTGTTGAGGCGCTGAAATTTGAGTTCTCCTACACCCAGAATGTGATGATTGCTCAATTGTAAGTTTTGGCACTAAAATTGAATCTCATACCGATTCTTCAATTTAGTCCCAATTCCACCCATATCCGTATCGGTGACATCGTTGATTTTGCCACCGACTTTGACATTCTGATTTACCGTGTTCGTACTGTGTGTAGCTTATTGAAGGATTTCGGGAAGACAATGATTGCTGGAGTCATGTGTACCTTTACAAGTCGAAGGACCTCACTTGACCCCATTACTGGCTACAATGTAGAGAACTTCGATGACGTCACAACGAGTCTGGAATCGTTACCTGTTGGTTACGTTCCATTATCAGGTGATAGGGCTGAAGCGTGAGTAGTGTTTTTGTGCCTTGTTTCATTTCCTTTTTTAGTATGGGGATTCGGCTTATGACTCGTTACTTTGAGGAACCATCAGAAAAGGTCTTCAAAGATGTTGAACTCCAGATGCAGTACCGTGATCGCTGGCCGCCCTCTTCAGCACTTTCCTCAAATGATGAAGTCGAAACTCGATCATCAAGCAACGGCAATCGTTTTTTCCCTAGGAGTCGTGGCACTGGTCCAGTTGATGGTGACGAAAGCACTGTTCTTGGTGGTCGTCCCCTTGTTGAGAGATCCAAGCAGTCGGAGAGCATTGTTCTAATTGAACACAATGAAAGTGAAGAACATGCACGAGCAGCTGAGGAACACCCAGAGAATAGTGATTATCTGGATAGCCCGTTGCCACCAGATTCTTTGCTTGATTTTTATAAAGAGGGGTCTGTGAGTTCATCACTATGTGCTGAAGGAGGTTCATCATCTCCTCCGTCTGACGACAGTGACGATGATCGTGATGAAGGTGCAGAAAAAATCCAAAAAGAACAGGGAACAGTTATGATAAATGAGCAAACTGAGGAACTGATGTCCGTGCGTAAACGCTCTCGTGGTTCCTCTGAGGAATTGCCTTCGAAGAAACCAAAGAATACGGAGTGAGTAGTTATCTATTAATTCCTATTCAATTTTATTTTCCTAGGTACGTTTTAATGGAATCAAGAGTAGTTTCTAGTTTGACAATCAATTTGGACGAAGATGGCCAACTGGTGTGCTATTGATTCATTATCACTACACTTTTTGTTCCACCCTATTTAAGTCTCCGAATTTCTAGTTTTATTCGTCTTTACTTTTTGAATAAGTAACAGGTTGTTTACTGTTGTACGGAAATGTCAGGGATTAAGAAAGTTACCGTGTTTGGAGCCGGATTGATGGGATCCGGGATTGCCCAGGTTGGTTTCACTTTTAGTCTTTCTTGAATTTTATGATTTTAGGTTTGCGTGGAAGCTGGGCTGAGGGTTGTGCTTGTTGATACTAAGATAGAAATCGTCCAAAAAGCAGCCAAAGAGATGGAAGCTAGATTCCGAAAACGAGCGATCAGAGAAATTAAAGATCCGACAGAAAGAAGGAAATTTGTCCAAGAATTGATGGGAAGACTGAGAATGATCGTAAACCCTGATCAAGCTGTAGTTGACTCAGATCTCATCATTGAAGCGGTAGTGGAAAATCTAGCTTTGAAACAGGACCTCTTTGCAAGAGTCGAGAAACACGCTCCAAAGCACTGCCTCTTTGCGACCAATACCAGCTCATTATTGCTAAGAGACATTGGAGCGAAAATGCAAGCGCAAGATAGATTCGGCGGGCTTCATTTCTTCAGTCCTGTTCCGTTGATGCGACTGGTCGAGGTTGTCAAAACTGATAAAATTACTCCAGAAAACTTGGAGAAATTGAGGTTGTTTACCGAAGAAATTGGCAAGAGTTCAATCATCTGCAAGGACACTCCAGGTTTTGTTGTCAATAGACTCTTGATCCCTTTCCAAAATGAGGCTTTTGGACTAGTTGATAGAGGGGTCTGTTCTCCAGAAGACGTTGATAAGGCAGTCACTCTCGGACTCCAATTCCCCATCGGTCCCTTTGCTTTGGCCGACTTTGTTGGACTGGACGTCGGCAAGATGATTCAAGACGGATGGAGAGAACACTATCCAGATGAAGTAAAACTGACCAAAAGTAAGATTTTGGAGAAGCTTGTCAGTGAAGGGAAGCTTGGAAGGAAGACGGGAGAGGGATTCTACAAGTATAAATCTAAAATTTAATTGGATATATTGTAATTGACGAGATTTTGTGTGGAAAAACAGTTATTTGTGAAAGTAACAGGGACGGAAATAAAGAGATTCCAAACTACATAGTTCGTGCTCTTGACCGCTTGGAGGTTTATTCCTTGTGTTTATCAGTTGTTCTTTGTCCTGTTTTCCTACTTTACACAGGTTTTTGAAATTTTAATCTTTTTAGTGCCTTGCGAATTCTGTAATAAGCGGTAAGAAACCATGTTTGCAACTCCTGCTTTGAACCAAGCTGTTAGAAATGTCACTGTTATTGGAGCTGGATTGATGGGATCTGGGATTGCCCAAGTAAGTCGTTCATATATCAGTTTTGTTCAAAATCAGTTTTAGGTAAGTGCTGCGGCCAACTTGAATGTGAATCTTGTGGATACTAATCAACAAGCTTTGGAGAAAGCCAGAAAAGGAATTGAGGTTTCGATCCAACGTGTCGCTAAGAAGAAACATGCTGACGATGCTTCTGCCCAGAAGAAGCTAGTTGAAGGAGTAATTAGCAAGATTAACACATCTACCAATGTGGGAGATGCCGTCAAGTCTTCTGATCTCGTCATTGAGGCTATTGTTGAGAACATCGATGTCAAGAGAAAGCTTTTTGCTGAAGTCGAGGCTAATGTCCCTACGTAAGGACTTTGGAATAAGAAATATTTCTTACAGCCATTATTTAGGACAACTCTCTTGGCGACAAACACTTCTTCCCTGAGATTGGTCGATATTGGAGCGAATCTGAAGCACAAAGAACGCTTTGGAGGACTTCACTTTTTCAACCCTGTCCCTGTTATGAAGCTGCTCGAAGTCGTCCGCTTTGACGCGACTTCTGACGATACCTTCAATAGACTAATGGAATACGGAAAATCTGTAGGCAAGGTTACTGTTGCCTGCAAGGACACTCCTGGATTCATCGTGAACAGACTTCTTGTACCTTACTCCTTCGAAGCCTTCAGAATGGCTGAACGCGGGGATGCTTCCATCAAGGATATCGATGTTGCAATGAAGCTGGGTGCCGGTTACCCGATGGGTCCCTTCGAGCTCGCTGATTACGTCGGATTGGATACTCTCAAATTCATCATGGACGGATGGGCCAAGAATTACCCCAACGATCCTACTTTCCAGCCCTGTGAAATGGTGAACAAACTGGTTGATGAAGGGAAACTAGGCCGCAAGAGTGGAGAAGGTTTCTTCAAATATTAAATTGAGTAGTTACTCTATTTTAGATTATTTATAATAATTTCGGAATTACTAATCCTCCGTGTTCAACTATAACTGATTTATGTTCGAACGAAAACAGAGGAAGTAATTTGCAAATGAAATAAATTCACGAAGGCTTAATTTGTGTTTTCACTGGAGAGTGAGAAAACGAAAATTGCGGTCGCGCCTTCTAAGAAACGATTCTTTGGAAGCGAGTTGAGGCAATTGAAAGCCTGCCGACTATGTTGCTTCAAGTTATTTCTTCAAGAGAATAATGGCCATGAATGGACAATGATGACCAAACGCTTTTCCGGAGTTTAAGAGAAATTGGTTTCGTTAAAAGAGTGCTTTTCAGCTTAGTTGTTCGAAGTCAGCTCCAGTAAAAAACTAAATAGTGTCTAAGAAATCCAAATTTTAGGTTTTTAGAGACATTATCCAAGGTTTTATTAGAAAAGTTGTTCTATAGTGCCTTAGGGTACTCTAATAAATAGTTGAACATTGTCCATAAACTTCCCTCCATTTTTGGACATTCTTCTTTTCCCATTAAACTTGCATTTTTGCAAACCGTGAGTGCTGTTTTTCGTTTATAGTTAAAGCCCCTCCTGACTAAGAAGAACAATTATCGAGTAGGATGCAACAATGAATCTTGAGCTGCCTTTTGTCCTCTCCCAGAATCGGCAGATTTACAGCCTCCGGAGCGTTCAAAAATAAACATAAATTTCCATCTTCAACAAATGTTGAATTTGAATTTGGTCCTTTTTCTTTATTCCTGGCTGCAAGTATTTTTTACGCCTGAGTAAATCATTTCCGAAGAAAAGTGTGTTATCCAAACACGTGAAAAATAACTTTTCTAAGGATTTTTGTTCTCCAATTTTCTCTATGAAAAAAGATCCTCTTTCATCTCATTACTTTCGAGACAGAGATCCAGTGGCTCTCTCTGAAATAATGAAAGAGCCATATTTATTGCTATTTTCTGCCAAAAAATTCCGTGTTTTATATTATATTTGTCTCTGTCTCTCAGAGCCGGCCATTGTTTGCTTGTTTTTCAGAGATGATAACGGTTTTGTTCTGCTTGAATGCTTGATTATTTTTAAAATCTAGGCTGCAAAGAAAATGGAGTTTAGTTACTTTTGGGGTTTTCAATATTTTATTATCATAGAAAACTACGTGACCAACAGTAGGCGGAAATTTACTTCCATAGGGTATCTACTTAAAGCATTACTCAGTAGTCAAAGATAATTAAGCTTATTGAAGAGGAAAATGAATAATATTTACAGAACTTTGTAGTTTAAAATTCTCTAGACATTATTTAGTATCTTATTTGAATTATTTTTCAAACATTTGGCAGTTTCAATGAAAATAAAGATAGTATTTAAACATTTCAGAAGTTGCAGTTTTTTAAACACTATAACCCTTGTTCATTGGAGCTGTTTTTTGAATAGTAACTTTTACGGCTCCAATATATTTTGACATAAAATTTTACTGAAGCTATTTTTTGAATAATTAATTTAGTGCTCTAGCAAACAGGCTCTAGGGAATTACTTTGTCACCTTACTGTAAATACTTTAATTATTTCACTAAAGCTGTTTTGAATCTTTTTATAGAATCATGTTTTATTCAATTTAGCCATATTCGAGACTAGCAGGTGCATCAACCCTATCCCGACTAGTTTTCTGTTTATCAAAAATCCATCCTTGACCCTCTTTCACAATGTCCAATTCACTCAGAGCCGGGGAGAGTGCAGATCACTTGCAAGTAGAACTTTTTTCAACTCTCTCGGGATATCTTCTGGACAACAAGTCGCGTTTTTGAAAGAAACAAATTTAAAATTTTCTCTCCTGTCCACGGTTGTCAGCAGTCATTTTCACGGAGGGCAACTTTTCACTCAATTTACGGACTTTTTGCCATGAACAGAAGACGAAAAAACGTCAAAGAATAGCCATCACGTAGCTTGACGACTTTTCTTGAGTTTTTGTCCATTTTATTAATCGATTTTTGTAAATTGGTTTTGTTGTTATCTAGAAATCCCTTCGGGACTACTTTGGCTGATTCGGTTTCATTATGTTTAGTAGAAGAGTGACCATTTAAATATAAAACGCTGTTTTGTTGGAGTAAACGACGAGTTTCCTTGATTACACAAAATTGTGTTCTTTTATCATTTTTGTCCCAAGAGACATTTTGAACTGAAAACACATGTTTTTTCTCCAATTCCCAATTGTGTTGTTTTTGCCGGAAAACAATGTAAAAAGGAACAGTAAAAACACTCCGAAAGTCCCGCTTCAGATTCTCCAGTTGAACTTTCAACTCAATTTTTCAAACTTTTATTGTTTATATTCAGTTTTATGTTTCAGCAATTGTTCAACTCTTAAAGTCCCGAATTTTGAGGAACTCCAAAAGCTTGTAAATTCAATTTTCTCTTCCGAGTTCGAAGTCGGTTTTGCCTTCTTTCAGAATTCAATTCAAAATGCCGAAAATGGCGTAGATTTACGCTTTTCGTTAAAAAGGAAAATTATCTAGAATTCTAACCTGGTATGTAATGGACTCTAAAAATCCCTGGAAGCCTTTAATTCAGCTCAGATTTCTTGTCCAATTTGCCGCGTCAAGTGCCACTTGCCAGTTCGAGCTTCTCTGGCGTGCGAAAGTGGAATTCGTTCCTCTGGTTCTCACGAGTTAAGATTGTGAATGTATCTGGATCGGAATTGGGAAATAGAAAGTGTACCCTAACGGACGAGAGATAATCGTATGATAATTAAATTTCATAAGTGTAGGAAAGAAGACTTCTGGGACAATTACCTCCTTCCTTTGAAATTTCCAAAGTTCCTAAATCCCCAAAAAGAGGTTCCTCATTTTTTGCTTTTAAGAGTTCCACCAAAAACCCCTAGCTACATCTACGACAGATTTCATGGAATTTTCAGAATTAATTTTGACGTGGCAATTGACCATAAAATATTCGTTTTTGAACTTTGAAATGTAAATTTTCATGCCATTAATCCCGTCGCGAATATTGTTTATTTACAGCAAAGTAAGTCGTTAAAGTTACAGAAACTTCAGTCACTGCCCGTTTCACTTCATGAGGACCATCATCTCCACCGAAGCTTTTCCTAATTAACCCAATTTACTTTCTTCACTTACTTAGACCATGGCTAGTTTGGTTTCCAAGGGGAAGATCCCTGCCCAACGATGGAAGGGAGCCCCTCTCCATCACGGGACTATACCTGGACCGAAAACCTTCTTCGCAGATCGTAAGTAATTTCAATAATAAACTCTAATGTGCATCAGTTTCCTAAACTAATTACTACTTTTTGAAAAAAACGCCTAGCTGTTAGAGAAATGCATCTTTAGTTTTTCGAAAAAGCAAGGCCAAGACTAATTGGCTTTGGCCTCTATCCTGTTTCTAATCGTGTGCTGCTCATCGGCACATCTATATTCTTTTGAGACATCCAAACTTGAAGCATATACTTTTAAAAAACTTCGTCATTATTAATCTTTGTAGACTTCTGGAACTAAAATCCGAAACAAATTATTCTAGAAGTTTTTGAAAATTTATATCAAAATAACTTCATAACGTCTATTTCTGATTTTTATAGTAATTTTATTTTCAATTGTCGTCCAAAAACCTTTGAATTTTTGCATCGGGCCTTGTAATCACTATTTAATTTTTCTTTAAAAATAACTTTTATTGGAGCAGAAATTAACTTCAATAACGGACTGGATAGTGACGAATTACTTCTCTGAAAATTTTGGTTGTTGTTTGGTGTTTTCTTACTGATGTGGAAAAACCGCTCCAATAAAAGTTATGAATAGTGCCCGGAAACTTCGGAAACGAGAATTTTTTTAGTGCTTTAAAGTGCACTGGAGCTGTCACAAATTATGCAAAAAATCAGCTCCAATGCAGAAGAGGGACAGTGTCCAAAGAATTCATAAATGTGCATTTCCTGGGCACTATCCTTGGATTCACTGGAGCTGTCAAAAACTGCAAAAAAATCAGCTGCAATAAAGCACCGAAAAGTTGCAATTTATAAATCACTAAATATCATCTCTTTTTCCTCCAGCTGTTCCTCAAGTTTAAATTGATGACCACCTATTCCGACTTTATTATCCCCTTAATAAAAATTGCCAGATCTCTTTTGTCTTTATCGCACTCTAAACAATTAGCCTCTAGCAAACCCGATAAGCTCGTTAGTCAATCGCCTTGGATGCAAGTCTGAGAACATTTGTCATTGTCATCGTTAATTCCATCTTGTTTTGACTCGGATTTCTCAGTTCAATTTTGACTTGTTATAAGCTTACTTTACATGAAACTATTACTTTCAGAGCCTATGTCCGGCCAACAGAATATTTTCGGATGGATTCTGTCCATCTGTGCCTACATCATTGTTGTGATCACTTTCCCCATCTCGGTGTTCTTCTGCGTCAAAGTCGTTCAAGAATACGAAAGAGCGGTGATATTCAGACTAGGAAGGCTCATGTCCGGGAATGCTAAAGGACCCGGGTTATTTTTTATAGTTCCTTGCATTGATTCGTACAGGAAAATTGATCTCAGAGTGGTTTCCTTTGATGTACCACCACAAGAAGTAAGTTAACTTTTTAAAAGAAGAATTATCCATTAGATGTTTCTTACTCTGTCATATTAGGGTAATAAAGGGGTTTGGAATCAGTGGAGATGACTAGTTGGGAAATCACTATGATTAGAATATTACAGTATAGTTAAGAAAACAAAAAACAGTGAATTTGAGTAACTTTAAAAATTTGAATTTCCCAAATAGTCTAAGATAGATTCGGAAGTTTGAACTTTTGACGAATTTTAGAATATTAAAAAACTCCAAAATCTACAGTAATTGCTCTGTATCATTTCCAAAATCCTTTCATTTCGGATTGTTATAAAAAACTTAAAATTTCAGCCAAATTCTATTCTTCATTGTATACCTTAAAATCCGAAAAAATCACTGATAATTAAATTTGGAAATCTCATTCAAGACCCTAAGTTGACCGTTTCAGATTCTTTCCAAAGACTCCGTGACCGTGGCTGTAGATGCAGTTGTTTATTTTAGAATCTCGAACGCAATCATCTCAGTGACCAACGTCGAGGATTCTGCCCGGTCCACGAAGCTTCTCGCTCAAACAACCCTCAGGAATATCCTCGGCACGAAAACCCTGGCGGAAATGCTGAGTGATCGAGATGCCGTCTCGCAGCTGATGCAGGCCACTCTGGACGAAGCTACTGATCCCTGGGGAGTGAAGGTGGAACGAGTCGAAGTTAAGGACGTCAGACTGCCAGTCCAACTTCAAAGGGCCATGGCGAGGGAAGCCGAAGCCACTCGCGAAGCCAGGGCCAAAATCATCGCTGCTGAGGGCGAACAGAAGGCTTCCAGAGCCCTCAACGAAGCAGCCGAGGTTATTTCTCAGAGTTCATCCGCTATCCAACTCAGATATCTCCAGACATTGAGCAGCATCAGTGCTGAACAGAATCATACTGTTATCCTACCGTATCCCATTGAACTTGTTCAGAAGTTTCTCAAAATGGCCGCTGGCAAGTCAACCAAAAGTCATGCTAGCTAAGTCACTGTAATTAGAAAAATAAATTTTACGAAATAATCCCGGAATGAAAAAAGAAATAAAATTTTGTCTCAAAACTATTTCTTGGTGACTATTAGTTGAAATGAAAATTTTTTTATCGAATTTATTTCCCTAAAAGATCGGGTTTTTTGTCACGTTATCGTTTTCATTCATGTTTGGTTTTCTACTTTATCTAACTTTTATGGCTTTTTATTTTCGTGATTTTCCTGTGTATCCAGAACCAGAACTGTCAATTTTTCGAAACCTTTGATTTTCGAACTCAAATTGTTTCTAAATTGGTTCGAAATCGAAAACTCTGTTTCAGGACTGTTTTTTCAGCACAATATGGACTTTCCTGTACTCTCAGCTGACTTTTAAGTAAACTAAAATCCATGGAATTTTTGTAATAGAATTTACGATATAAAATTACTGAACCATCTTGATCTTCACCGATATTCAGGCAAAAATTACACTGAAGCTCTCTTATTTTGTGTTTTCCTTACTCAAATCACCGGATGATGATCAATTTATGATGAAAATTATAAGTTTACTATCAATTTTAAACCTTTAAGCTTACCTCATCTGAACGAAACAACGTGCAACAGCTACTTTGCCGTTGTTCCCAGAGGAAACTGCAGTTTTTCGGAGAAAGTACGTGTTTGGATGTCTTGTAAACGTGTGTTCATATATTACTTGTAGGCTTACTATGTACAGCAGTCGAAGCCAGTCCATTTCAACGCTCTAATTGTGTACAATGACCCTTATCAAGATCCAGTTCCTATGTCCGGGGCTCGGTTCGCAGACAAAGTCAGAATTCCTGTGGTCATGGTTAACTACGACTGCATGCAAGATTTGCTATTCAGATATAACCTCAACGATGGATATATCGTCACGATCAAGAAAATCCCTGAATCTTATGACTTGCTAAAGTATTTTGTGACTTTTAAGATGATTATTTTATCCTGCGTCATCATCCTCTTCATAGCTTTAGTTATTAGACAATACAGAAATAGAATGAGACCGATGAAATCCGATTCTAAGACACTCTTTCTGGTAAATTCCCAGAATCCCGGAATAAAAAAATCCGCTAATTTTACTTAGAAGACTTGAAAGGGAGAAAGTGAGCTTTTAGAGTGTCAATTTAGAATCTGTTTAATTTTTACAAAATCTTTTCTCAAGGTGAAAAAATAATAATTAGAAGATAATTATCAAATTGACGGAAGTTTGGACGATGATTTAATTAGTAGTGTAGCAGACTAGCAATTACGAAGTGCAGGCTTCAACCTGGTACTAAAGGTCAGTATGGTAGTATCTGAAAAGTTTCTTCATTTTGACAAAGTATTCTACTTCTAAAAATCACACTATTTTAAAAGCGGAAATGGGCGTTGTAAAATTGTTCCGACAAGAATTCCCACGATTTTCGGAACCTGAGGTTTTACATTTGGTTCCACAAGTTTTCGAAATTCCAGGAACTTCAGCTGGTTCAAAATTGCTTGGTACTTATTGAATGAAATGTGAAACTTGCCCTTTTTATGCTAGACTTACCTTCCTCAAAGACCCGGTTTGCTTATGTCACGTTTTCGCTTTTATCGTTGTCAGATTTTCTTTTAATTCTACTGCCGGGCTTTCGCGTTTCTAGCTTAGAATCCATGACAACAAATGTCGTAATAGCAATCCTGTGCTGAGAAAGGACATGTCTGGAATTTAAATCAATAGTTTTTTCGCTTTACATTAAGTGTATTAATATTTCATCCTTTGCCTTCAGAAGGACAAAAAGTACATTTCCTTGTCTTTGACGCGCTTGTCTTTCGAAAATGCACTAAAATTAGTCCCCATTCTTCCCGTGCCCTCTGGCATTTTTTATCAGTCTTTTCTATCAAAAATTTGACGTTAAAATTGATTCATTTTTTATAATGAAGAGTGAAAAAATATTTTACGACCCTGTTTTGGCGGAAGGGATAACATTCGAAGGTTTGTTTTCCTGTCAACTGTCAAGAGCGGTCGGTGCTCTGCTTGGAATGACCGCAAAACTCGTATCAATTTTCCTTAGCTTTATAGCAGAATTTGATAGTTCTATTTATATATGAAACTATTAAAAACGTAAAAATACGGCTATGTAAATGAAAACAAGAAATTGATATATGAACCTTTATTAAAAGTACCTCGAAAGCGCAGTTGCACACTTTCGCACGTGATAAACAAGATTATCATGTTTTTTTACGTGTTGTTCTGTATAAATGTTGATTATTTCCCCACCTCCTGACCGACGCTAAAGAGTTGTTTTCCCTGACCGTAACGAGCAAACAAGTCTACCCCGCTTCTCTCATAGCCCCGGAGACAAATCGATTTCCATCAATCACAAGACTCGATTAGATTTCTTCTGACCAAGCTGATTCGTGCGCGAAATTGATTAAGTAGCTTCTATTTTGGGAACGTGAACCTATCGAAGGAAAAACTCTGTTTTGACTGTATCGATCTCCCTAACAATTTCCGGGTTCCATTATGTCCTCTTAATTAACATTAAGGAAATTCGTAGAGACGTAAATCTCTCTGGAATCCCAAACGGAACCTCTGGGGTAAACGAACAAAGACCCAGCAGTCAGTGTTTCCAATTTCTCTGCATCCAGGGCTCTGCTTTATCGATTGGTGCGGGGATGGACTTGTGCGTGCTCCCAGCTGATTTTCGAGCGAACCGAAAACTCGTGAAATTTTTGTGATCGAATTTGTTTTTAATTTAAAATTATTGATCGGATTTAGCTCCTCACCAATGTCCAGGTAAAAATGATACTGCGACCCTCTTTATTTTTGATTTTATTCGTCCAAGTCTCGGGTTATGTTTACGCTCAATTCATGGTGGAAATTGTAAGTTGTTATTGATTTTATGTGGAAGTTATATATGGATTTCCTTGCAGCTCGAGCAAACATCCCTTGGAGGACATAGACCAGTGTTCAGATGTGAAGCTACTGGGGCTAATTTCGGAGAAGATGTTCTTGCCTTTAGCTTCCGGGTGAACTCGGTTGGCTGTGCCTTGTCTACGATTCCAGAAAACGGGTGTAAATCCGTAAATTTACCTCATCTGAACGAAACAACGTGCAACAGCTACTTTGCCGTTGTTCCCAGAGGAAACTGCAGTTTTTCGGAGAAAGTACGTGTTTGAATGTCTTGTAAACGTGTGTTCATATATTACTTGTAGGCTTACTATGTACAGCAGTCGAAGCCAGTCCATTTCAACGCTCTAATTGTATACAATGACCCTTATCAAGATCCAGTTCCTATGTCCGGGGCTCGGTTCGCAGACAAAGTCAGAATTCCTGTGGTCATGGTTAACTACGACTGCATGCAAGATTTGCTATTCAGATATAACCTCAACGATGGATATATCGTCACGATCAAGGTGACCCCTGGATATTACGACCTCATCAAGTATTTGGTGCCTTTTGGAGCTGTTATTTCATTCTGCCTCATTGTCTTACTTATATCCTTGGTCATTCGACTTTGTAGAGATCGAAGAAGGCTGGCGAGGAAGAGATTATCGAGATCCAACTTGAAGAAACTTCCTGTAATAAAATTCCAGAAAAACTCCGGCATGTACGAGACTTGCGCTGTTTGTCTGGAAGACTTTGAAGAAGGCGAGAAACTGAGACAATTGCCATGTAAGCATGGTGAGTTTCCCTGGTCCAAGTTTTCGTTTTGTGATGAATTATTGATCATTTTTAGCCTACCATATGAAGTGCATAGATCCCTGGCTGACAAAGAACAGAAAAGTTTGTCCAGTTTGTAAAAGAAAAGTCGGCCCTAGCAATGGCAGCGATTCGTCTGATTCTGAATCAGAACGCAGTCCAACCACAACATCAATGAGTACTAGTCAAATTAATCCCACTGCTATTGTAACAGGAACTTCTGGATCCTCAACAAGAGATTCCGTTCCTCTTCTCAGATATGAACAACCTGTGAGTTTTACTGTTGTCGACAAAGCTGATATGTGGATTCGTTTCAGATGGCAATGTCAGCAGACTCGACAAATTTCCGACTGGATTTGTCTAGAATTGGTAACGAAGCAGCAGGTGTTCCTTCTTCTGCCAGAACAACTTCAATCGAGGAAGTTCCTGGAGAATCACAGCATTCCCCGGACCAAACTGAAACAAGAGTTCCTCCAATCCCGAGATTCTTCAACCGAATGAAGAACTTTGTTCGTCGAGTGACAGCTACTGATTACAATCCCCATACGATTTTGGACAATGATCTGAGCAGTGTTAATGAAGACGATGTTGAAGGAGTTGCTGTACTTCCTCACCGACGTGATCATTCAAATGTGAGTTTGGCAGTTCTAAAATTGATGAATAAATTTTTTACAGTTGTCGAATTCGTCATCTCGAAGCTTGATTCTCGAACCTCTTCCTCAAAGATCCCATTCTCCAACTCCTCAAAGTTCTGACTCAGAGGTAGAAGTCATTCCAAACCGTGAACCAGCTACTGGATCTCCCCCCAGAGAGAACCTAACTCCCCCGCCTTCAGATCCCCACAATGTTTGACTTGTACTTATTTTGAAGTTTAGTTTTTTTATGCAAACGGGCAGATTATTTTTTAAATTTTTTGGTGAGATGCCACTCGCCCTATGTACATTGATTATTTCTACTTTGTGATTCGCGATGTTTTTTGCTTTTGCTTTTTGTTACTTTCCAGATTGATTTTGGTAAAGATGAGATAGGAGGGATTGACGTGAATGAGGTGAGGGAAGAATTTGATAAGGGAACAGAGAATGGATAACTGGTATGATACTAGTTTTTTGGAAGAAATTTGGAAGGTTGAATTCCTGATGGTGTATTCTATGACGAGAATAGCTCTTGAAACAAATATGTTTTTAGTTTTAATTGACTTAAAAACTATTTCCATTTTTGGGATTTAACGTTTGATTTTTCGTTCTTTGATCAACTTTTGTGTTTGACCTGATGGTTTTCTCCGTATGAGACTCGGAATCGATTTTTGTCAGCTGATCTTTAAATATTGTTGTTTTTTAGATTTGGTTGTTATTTAGTTTGCTTGGACATGTTCCATTTCCCAATTGCTCAGAACAATAATCAAAATAATGATTTTGGTCCAGCTCCTGTTATTCTGGATCCGATTGTGGATTTGGAGGATTTGAAGTACCATGTCGAGAGGAATCCTCAAGATCACGGACAATTTTCGTTCTCCGTTAAGGTTAGTCAGTTTAAAGAGAGTTAGAAATTAATGTTTTTTGGACTAAAAGCAACCGACGTAGAATTGGTCTTCTGGACTGAATATTGAATTAATAAACAGCAAAATTATTTTAGTTCACCAACGTGAGCCAACGTCAGGTGTACCGTAGTCTTGACTATGAAGACGATGCTAATCCGGCACTTGTCTGGGGAATCAGATGCGTACCCTTAGGGCACACCGCCAGATTCTACTTACTGAGGAACAGTCTCCTGGTGGGTTTACCTATGATTACTGTAATTGAGTTTCCGTTATTTAGGAATACATTGAATTCGAATATGACTTCACAATCGTCTCTGGTGATGGTGCTTTTGAGTCGGGTTATGGTAGACGGGGATTCATCAACCCACACACCATTTGCAATGAGTTCCTGGATCCGGGTATCGACATTCCAGTCAACAGCCAGAGGAACTGGTTCGTGATTACTGTAAAAATAAGACATCTCAGAAGAGACAGAGATTACTGGTTTACCCAACCGGGGGTTCCTACTCTTAGACACCCTCTGATCCAAGCAGATCCTGAGCCAATTCTAAACAATGAAGAAATCCAAGAAAACGCTATACTCGAAGCAGAGCTGGAAGTGGCTGCTGCAAGTGCTTCTGTGGAGAAACTCAGACATTTGGATCAGGATGTATTTGAGTTCCCTTCTTTCTCGAAGCGGTTGCTGACTCTCTTCACGGAGGAAACTTTGTCTGATTGCGAAATCAAGGCAGGAAGAGCTGTGATTCCCGCTCATATGGCTATATTAGCTGCTCATTCCATCGTATTCAGATCAATGTTCTGCCATCGATGCACTTTAGAGTACAAGACTTCTACAGTAACCATCGAGAAGTTCCTCCCAGAAGCTGTGTTGGTGATGATTCAATGGTTTTATACGGGTGAACTCGTGCCACTCGATAATGACGTGGCGTATCACTATCTGGTTTGTCTTTGGATTACGATAAGAAATAGATTAGTGTTCCTCAAAAGTAGGAAAAAACAACTTCAATAGAAAGGGGATAGTATTCGGAAATTGGAACTTTCCGAGCACTATCCAAAATTCTACTGGAGATGTTTTGTTCTTCGACAGCTTCATTAAATATCTGGATAGTGTCCAGAAAATCCGGATGTGAAAATGTTTCGGATACTATTTGCACGTTTAGCGAAGCTGTTAAAGTTCTCCTAAAAAACAGATCCAACAAAAGAACAAAATAGTATTTATAAAATCTGCATTGCTGAATTTTCTAGACACTATCTACAAGTTTGTTGGACCTGTTTTCCTGATGAAATTGGCAGATCTAATAAACCTTTGGATAGTGTTCAACAAATTCTAGAACACATTTTTGGATGCTATCGAGTTGTTCATTGAATTATTCTTTGGAAAGCCTGATTTCAGTCCGTATCTGATCGAATCTCCAACAAACCAGACTTTACATTCCATCCGCTGGATTTTATCGACCCTAACTTCGCTGCTTCCCTCCGGCCCACAAAGCCCAGTACTCTGGACACAGAGGTCGTCATAGACGTGGTCCAGCTCGCCAACAAGTACGCTCTCGATGACCTCGAGTACCTGAGTGAACAGACGCTGGTTCAGAGAGTGGACGAGACGAATTGCTGTAGATTATTGTATCTTGCTTCCTTGCTTCAGCTATTCTCATTGAAGATGAGTGCAGTGAATACTGTAAGTGTAGATTTACTTAATGGTTACTGTAGGAGAATAACGAAATTGTATTTTTCCAGATCCGAGAGAACAAAGAAAAAATTCTGGAGACAGACGAGTGGACCGAACTCGTCGCTCTTGATAACGAGCTTGCCGAACACATTCTCCAGCAACTGTAGACTGTGCAATTACGTTACCGGGTAGTCTTGCTTCTGTTCTATGAAAAATAATATAATAAAATAAATTTCACATGTCGAATGTTATTTTCGTGGTTCTCGACCTTTGGAAAAGTAATTTTGATTTCAGGTGCTACATTTGGTAACTAACGTCGGAATAACTTATTTTACTAAAAACGAAAAAGTATTTACTCAGAAACGGAATTTTTTCTGCAGAGGCGGGGTTCTGTGTCCAAAGCGGTAATTACACACAAGCTCCTAACTAAGAAAGGTTTTAATATTTCGAAATTATATCCTTACAAGATTATGTCTGATTTCTACAATGCCAGCTTTATCTACGACGATTGGACTCCACCACAGGAATCACAGCCTCCGTCGTCAAATTACATGGTTTATTTGCTTGCGGTACAGTACTGGATATCGATAATCTGCTTCTCTAATTCCTTAATTTTCTGGTTTAAAACTATCAATGACTTCCTTGTGAAATTGAAGTCTACAGTAATCAGATTCACTCCTTGTATTTCGCTCTTCATGTTAACTGGAGTCATCTCATCATTCGCGAGTATTTTACACTTGCTTTACATGGCCTTCTTGTGGAGACCCAATGGTAAGAGAGGAAATTAAATTAAGATTTATTGCTTCTTATGATGCTTGGAAAATGGTTTATTAGTGTCATAACACTCATTATCATGTAGTTTAAAAAGAAAAGTGAAAAACGAATGCCAACCTACTAAAATGGAAACCAAAGATCGTATAATTTTCATTCGGAACAAAAAATTTCCGAAAATTTCACATGGTCTTGAATGAAAACTATATAAACACGAGTTTTCATATCGATGGATTAATGTTCATTTCTTAATTAAAATTAATTCAGCATTTTCAAGAAAAAATCTTAATTTCCATAGAAAATTTAAAAAATATGAAAAATGAATTTAATTTTGCAAAAATAATAAATTCAATACTGAATTTTGCGTTGATTTAATTTTCGGAGAAACTGATGACATCCATTTTTATTAAATCGAAAAAGTTAAAAAACAGACTTTTTTTCTAAATTCTTCGGTTTTAATCCCCTCCTCAGATCCATGTTGATTACAGTAATCATTCATGTCTTGCAGAAAATCTTTACCAAGCCGAAGTCATCTTCTGGACAGGGATCATCATGCAGTACTTCCAGCTGATCTGCTCGTGTGCCCTGGGCCTCACGATAATAGACCGCATCTTCCACATGCTGACCATCAACCACTACTCCGTCCGTCTCCAGAAACTTGTAGCCTATTTTGGTGTCTTCATATCTATGACTACCCTATTGATTATTTGCATTTTTGCCATCAGCACCAACATCCCCAAAAGTCATACTCCAGGTAAGTACTTTCGGTAGTAAATTAAATTATTCAATTTTGGTCCTGACATAAACAATGATGTCATGCTCTCTAACTTTGTTTTTAATGATTTCTGAATGCTGGTTTTTGATTATTTTTATACTTATTAGACAGATAAAATGTGCCAAGTTCGACAAATGTAAAGAGAATTGAAAATGGGTTCAGAAACCATTGAAAACAGAGATAAAAGAAATAAGGATTATTCGTGTCAAAATCAAGATTGAGTAACATTATTTTTTAACATTTTTGCTTTTTTAAAATGGTAGATTTTATTTAATTATATCCTTATGTTTAGCCATAAGGACCCCAAATAAGAAGCATTAGAGAATGATGTAGGACAATTACTGTAGATATTTAGGTTTTTTAATATCTAAAAACTACCAATGTTTTAGCTTTTTAAATATTCTCTAGATTAGAAAATTCAAGTTTTTAAAGTTACTCAAATTCACTTTTTTCTATTTTCTCAACTACATCATAGCATTCCAGTTAAAATAGATTTCCAGACAATTATCTCACCAACTTCGAAATTACTTTTTCGTTTTCAATTTTGACGAAAAACAAAAAACAGTTTGACGTAATTTTCTGGAATTAGCTCATGGCTTTCCCACTCGTTTGAGTTTTGTTTTCTCAAGCTTGGCATTAATCTAAGAATAATTATTCACAATGGTCTCAAGAAGAAGTTTGATAATCATAGTCATAAGCTACAGTAATTTTTATTAAAGCAATTTTTTCAGCTTGTTTCACCACCAGTTGCCAGATATTCATGAAATCAGGCCAATTGCTGCTGAACACACGAGGAATTGTGGCTGTTTTAAATTTCACCTTAGGATTAACCTTCTTCACGACCTTGAAGACCTATGTTTTAAGGAACAAGGACTTGAGGAGAACTCACATGCAAAAGTCCAGGAAATCCGTAAGTATTTCTTTGTAAAATTTATTTAAAAATAGACCTGGTTATTGAATTTTGGTCCTGACACGCAAAGTGGTCTCGTAGGTTTAAGTACAATTATTTAATTTAAAGTTTTTATTTCCGGGTAACTTTCTTTAAAATAATATTTTCCGGCTTTTTTATTAAATTTAAAACATGATTAAAAACAATCGGAAAACTTGCGTAAACATTATTCGTATCGGGACCAAGATTGAAACAATTTGCTTTTTTTATTTTATCATCTTCTTATTTTTAATGATTTTTATCATATTTTTAGAGAACAAAACTAATTGCCTACACGATCATCTACGAGACCCTCTTCCAATTCCTGCCCCTGGCGATAGCGTTCTTGTCCAGTCATGCTTTCAACTTCAATGTTTCTTCCTTATTTGGAGCCTACAACATTTTCCTCACTTCTCTGCAATACGGTATAACTTCAATCTACTACTACAGGATTTTCAAAGGACTCAAGTGGCGGAGAAAGCCTCAAGAAATCCAATGGGCCTTCACGACGGAATTCCCGAAAGACAGGATATCCACTGCTCCTGGAAGACTGAGGGACTTTCTTACTTGATTTAGCCAAAGTAAATATTGATTACGCTGTTAATAAAATCAAAAAATGAATTATGGCGAAATACTGTGTAATGTAAGTAACTGTTACCAAGAAACTGTGACATAAGTCTACGAATGGACTTACAAATTAACCTTTACAGCTAGGAAAAATTTTCGAATTTTTCTATTTAAATACTACTTAAGGGGGTTGGATTTATATATTTTAAACATCATTATTTTGTTTTGAATGAATGACACAAACCCAACAATAGGCCTAATTTGGTTTGAGGAATTACTTTAAAACTTCGTGGCCCACAGCTTTTGATAATCTTCATGCCGAGGTTAAAGAAGAAGATCAAGTTAATCAACATCGGTCCTGACACCAAGGATTCGTTAAAATTCTCTAATGTTTTTAGCGCTTTTTATTTGTGTATTTTTAACTTCAAGAAACAGATGTATGGGAAATTATAAATATAGAAGCAACTAAAAAACCTTCAAAAATCAAAATCGATATAAGAAAAAATTAAATATTTTCCATTTCAAAATAAAGATCAATAACCAAGTGTTATTTTAAGTCATTTTAATTTTACTTTTTTTAAATAATAAGTTGATTTAAGTGATCATCTCCGTGGAATTTTTAAGTACAAATAAACCAACCCGTTTGCAAATTAGGTATTTTTGTGTTATGATGTCTGGAAAATTGTTAACAATTTTATATAAATTAACCTTGAAGAGTGGACAGAGGGTTTTGTACTCTGTATGCTCTGATTCACAAGTTTCTAGATTTATTCAGACAAAAAATAACTCCACAACATTGATTGCGAAAGCGTGCAAGATTACGAAGTAATGCGAAACCGAAGTTCTCACGTAAGTCACTTCAATTTTTAAAGATCTCTAAAAGTCCACATGAGAACCACTTTGCAGAAGTTCATATGATTTTTAAAACAGTTCGACTTTAAACCATTTTTAAACCTTAGAATTCCAGAACTTCCCCCTGGACATCTATGAATACAGGTATACTTTCGAAATCACATCCCGACAATTAAAGCACTTGACTTGAATACCCAATAATGGTTTCTAGAATCCTCAGCATCGCGAGTGGTCATTGGATCAAATTTCCTTTTTCAAATGTTTTTGAAACTGTAAAACCTCCTCCAGGTTTATCCATGAGGATTGACCAAAAATGTCCTTCGCCTCGGGCAAAACCAAACTGAATCCTTTCCGATCCGGATCCGACAAAACCATGTGAAATGTTATCCAAAAAATCCCGCGGAGAGGTCTATTTCTCGATGAACGGTGGTCTCCTGCTTTCACTTCGGACAATTATTGTCCTGCTTCTGTTCTTGCTCGTGCGGTTTTTGAAAGACAGCTATCGTTCTTTATTCGATTTCTTTGTCTTTTGTCCGGCTTTTCTCTCATTTGGGGTATTAATTACTTTCATCGGGTCTATTTAATTTAACTAAAGTGTCAAATTTTAGGTCATGGATTATTTATTTTTAATTTCCACTTTATCATTCAGTATTACGGTAGATGGACTTGCGATCAATTTACTCGAGGCGAATCAGCTAGAACCCCATCTGCCTAATTACTGTAATGACTCGGCCTTGCTCCTGGAAGCGGGGTTGATGAAGTCGCCTCTGGGGCAGTTCCTTGGGTACTCTTGTTCTGCCGAGTTCTACCACTGCAGGTGGCAGAGTGATGGCTTTAGGACTTATAAAAAGTTCTGCAAAACTGGTAAGAATGGACACACTTCGCTCCAGGACCGGAACTGAAAAAATTCGAGTTTCGGAACGAACATTCGTCAAAATCTTTTAAAAACTTTGTTCTAGAGTCACAAAAATAAGAAGCGTAACTTTGAATCTTGAAACGAAAATTGATAAAAATTAAAAAATATATTCCAAGACCAAAAAGTTAGGAAAAATGTAATTTTTGGTCTCAAGGGGAAAATTCCACTTTGAGACACAGAAATTAGATTTAAAATATGACTTTAAATCTTGAAAATTTGCAGAAATTAGGAAATAAATAATTTGGTTTCAGGACTTGTCTACGATACCTTGGGGACTCAGAACTGTAACTTTGACTTCAACATCAAGGGCTGTGGCCTCAGGTCTGATGGAGGTATGGCAAAAAACAAATCTTTTAAAAATTAATTTTATTAATTTTGCAGCTGATCAATGTAAAAAGGAAGAATTCAGCTGTCCTCTGTCAGAATCCTGTGTCTCCTTGGCTCAAAGATGCGACGGTAATTTCCCCACCGTAATCTTACTGTAATTGTCAAATTCTTATTTTTAGGCGTGTATGATTGTGTTTTGGAAGAAGACGAACAAAACTGCCGTGAGTTATTCTGTTGGATATTCTGGAAATGGATCATGTACCCCCGAGCCGTTTTTGCTCTCGAAAAAAGAAGTTGCACTCAGAAAACGGAGGCACTTGAACTCGAAAACTCGTTTTGACCAGTTCATCTCGAGTGACAACTAATCCTTTCCTTTTCGCGCTTAGGCTCTATTGCAAGAATGACATTTTTAGGATTGAGTATTTTTCTAGAGAAGAATCTTGAAAAAACGCAAAAAAACTTATCAAATTTCAGCCATGTGCTCCGCTGAAGAATTCCCATGTATCATCAGCGAACAGTGCATTCCGTCCTCCGGCAGATGTGACGGAGTTCCCCAATGCAACGACGGCACAGACGAGATGAACTGTGAAGGCTGCGGGATGGGGTTCTTCCACTGCTTGAAGAGCAACCAATGTATTCCCATCAACGAGAGATGCGATGTAAAGATGTTTTTAAAACCAACTTAGATGTAATTGAATTAATTTCCTTCAGGGTGTTCCCCAGTGCTCCCATGGCGAAGACGAACTTCTCTGCAAGGTCGTCAACGAGAGATTCTACATCTGCGAGAATCGACTCGATCAGGTCCCGATTGCCCAGGTCTGCGACAACATCGAAAATTGTCCGGATGGCTCAGATGAAAAGTACTGTAATCAAGCAGCAGTAGCTCCTCATACTAACAACCTTATGTCGCTCCAGAACCCATTTGCAGAGCTGATGAACCAAGCGGTCCAATCAGGATCCCCTCAGGGTCAGTTCTCTTCTTTGTCCAACTCCCCGAATGAAGACTACGAACAAGAAGAAGAACCCGAAGACGAGGAGCTTCCAGCAAATCCCCTGCTTCCTATTGCGAAGTTCAGTCCTTTCCCAATTCTTCCAACAACCCTTCCACCAACTCGTCCACCGACTCGTTCACCAACCCTTCCACCAACCCGTCCAACGACTACCAGAAAACCGAGATTGACAGTGCCCCCCAATACAGTATCCGTCGTTGTGGAACCTAATACAAACAGCTCGATGAAGAAGTACCCTTTCAATCCTCCTGGGAACAGTCAGAATCTGGTTCCATCAAGTGTAAACATGGTCTCGGTCACAGTCCCTCCAGTCCCGACCACCTCCCGACGTGGGAAACCCGTCGAGAGCATCACGATCACCACAGCCGCTCCCAGAGTCTACAGCACACAGACGCAGCAAGTGGTTCAAGTGACCAAATCAGCTCTATCAACAGCCGCAGAGTCTATGGATGAACTCGATCAGGAGCTAATCCAGAAACTGAGTGCTAAATTCTCCAACAATGGAAGATTCTCTCCGAAGTAAGTCGCTTTCCCACACTTTAATTATAGAATTCTAATATATGAGAATTTGCTTTCAGGGACATTCTGGCGAAATTGGAGTCGATCCTTAACCAAGAACCCAACATCCCCTCTTCTACTGGCTCCATCGCCCAGCATTCTCCTATCCGATCTCCCCAAGTAAAAATGTTAGTTTCCACCCCTTCTAACCCATTGCCTAACTCTCGCTTCTACTCTAGGGTCAGGGTGACGGGAAAACCTTCAGCGCGGAAGTGGCGCCCCTCGCTTTCGAATAACCCCGCCCACAGGACGACTCCAGTCCCCGGCAATGGACAAACCCACATGCCGGTGCAGTTCAGACAGAGTGATGACTCTACCAGTCCTAACCCAGTCCCTAAGGCTCTGAAAAAGGGTACTGAGAAAGTAGGACGAGTCCAAACGTTGAATAAACACTCGAGAATCCGACCGACAGAAGCCCCGACTCTGGAAGCCGATGAGACTTATTTCACCTACGATGAGCATCCATGACCTTCAGATGAGAGTAATATCGAGTTGTAACGCTAACTAGGCGTATAAAAGTGCCAAAGATTATTTAAAAAGATCTTTGAAATCATTCTGGATCGAGATTTTTAAAAAGTAAATAAATGTTCTTGTTTTATATAAAAACCCACAGCTACAAGGTCATAAAAGTTATAAATACCCTAATAAGATATGAATTGTACGAAAAAGTAAAAAATAAAAGAAACAAATTGCCCGAGGCATTTGTGAAAGTTCAGATAAATCTTTGGCGTTTTGTTCCTTTTCCTTTGCTTTGTCACTTTCCAATTCATCAACGTTTTGGTCGTTCGTTTTTCATTGATTCTTATTTATTTCGGTTATTTACTTTCAAATATGGATACTCTTGTCGCTACCCAACAATATATTCACGAGATGGCCAGATTGGCAGGTCCTGGAATGAAGGTCCTAGTCATGGATAGGGAAACGGCAAGTTCACTGCTGCATATTAATTTCCTCATTCCCGTCTTTTCAGACAAGCATGATAACGTGTGCAATTGCGCAGAGTGAGATGATGACCAAAGAAGTTTATTTGTTCGAACTTATCGATGTACTTGCTGAGCGAGAACCCCTGAAATTCCTCAAATGCGTTGTCTTCCTCCGGCCGACTCCAGAAAACCTTCAGTTGCTTTCAGAGGAGTTGAGAAATCCAAAATATGGACAATACTACCTTTGTAAGGTTATTTCATACGGTTCCGACATATGAGTTCTTTTAGATTTTTCGAATATTATCAGTAAAGCAGATTTGAAAATTCTTGCCGAAGCCGATGAATACGAAGTTGTCAGAGAAGTTCACGAATTTTATATGGATTCTATTCCCCTAGCTCCACATTTGAGTGTCACCGCAATGCCTCTATGTTATGAGAGTACTTTTACTCTGTCTCTGCCGAACTTCCGGAGGTGCATCCAAGCTCTCCTTGCTCTCTGTCTGCAGTTCAAGAAGAAACCAGCCATCCGTTTCCAGAAGTCCTGCAAAGATGCTCAGAGGCTTTCTGAGGAATTCGTGAAGATGACTGTCAGAGAAGATAAATTATTTGAATCATGCAGAAGCGACACGGTGATTGTCATCATGGACCGAAGTGAAGATCCTGTGAGTCCTCTTCTGAATCAATGGACATATGAAGCAATGGTTCACGAGCTGATTGGATTGAAGAACAACAGAGTCAATGCTCCGGAGGAAGGCCTGAAGAACATTGTTCTTTCTGCTCAGCACGATGAATTCTACGCGAAGAACAGGTACCTCAACTTCGGAGAGATTGGCCACAACATCCAGGTTTTGATTAATGAGTATCAGAAGAATTTCAAGACCCATCAAGAAGTAGAATCCATAACAGATATGAAAAGGTTTATAGATCAATATCCTCAATTCAAGAAAATTGCAGGTTTGCTCCCTAATTGTGGGACTATTTTGACTGTTTTTTTCAGGAACAACTTCAAAACACGTTCTTCTCGTCAGTGAACTCAGTAAAATTGTCAATTCTCAAAATCTTCTGGAGACCTCCGAATTGGAGCAATCTATTGTTGCTGTTGGTGACCATTCTCAATGCTTGGACAAGCTGAAGAGGTTATTGCAAAATGAGAAAACGACGAATTTGAATGCTCTACGTTTGGCAATGCTGTACGCCTTGAGATGGGAGAATTCGAATTCTAATGCATTGTCTTCAATCACTGATCTCCTGAAGAAGAGAGGTGTGACCACTCGTCAGATTGAGTCAATCCAGACATTGTTGAAATACGCCGGAACTAGAAGGCGACATAGTGATCTCTTTGGCACCAAATCAGCAGGAGAAATCATGAAGAGAGTAATCAAAAACGTAAAGGGGGTTGAGAACGTCTACACACAACATGAACCCTATATTGCTCAGATCATTGAGCAATTAATGCGAGGAAGACTGAATGAAGCTGCTTTTGGTGCTTCTGATCCTGTCTGTCTCAAGTGAGTTTCTTTTTGCATCCACTCGTAATTGTTTTTTACAGTACTCGCTATGATAACATAGTTATCTTCATTATTGGCGGAGCAACGATGGAAGAATCTGCCTACGTTAATTCAATCAATGAAAAACGACTCACGAACCCGGGGATGCCCAAGGTTCTCCTCGCTTCGACGTGCATTCATAACACAAAATCATTTATCGACCAGTTAGTCCAATTAACTCCTGAATATTCTAATGTGGCGAGCTTTGCATCTGTCGCCTAACCAAGGATCTCAATCCTTTATCAGTGTCAATATCATACTAATGTGTAATTTCCAGAGATAAAAAAGTTTAACCGTGCTTTTTCTCGGACTTGTTTTTATTTGATGTTTTCTGTCCAGATGAACTCTCCCCTGAAGGACTTCAAAGGTTCCCGAAATTTGCTCTTCGATCTACCTGCATGAATATTCTAGTTGACGACAAACAGGAAGGTTAGTGGGGCATTAATGAAAAATGTTTAGGTGCAATTTTTACACATTTTAGTTCTGGTATCTTTGATGATTCCACTGATCTTTTTCCTCTTTCAATGTCATCAATAATCTTAGTTTTCTTAGTATTTTATCTATAAATTGAAATCCGAGAAACTGGATTCATGGAAATTTCAAGAAAAAGAAGCAAAAAAATCAACTCGTCCGCTATCAATGCAGAATGATATATTAGTTTCATTTTCCTTTTTCTTTTTGACATTGGTTTCCAAATTCTATTTTATTTAAATTTGTCTAAATTTGACTAGAATAAGAAACATCGCAAATGGCACGAAAGCGATTTTGACAACAATATAACAAGAAGAACCCGGACATCACGTGCAGACTAATGAGAAACCGTGAGGAACAATCTAATGATAATCTGTAAGCCAAAAATGTTTTGAAGTTATTTTTGAAGAGCGTCTAAAAATCAGAAAATTATCTAAATACTAGTTGGGTTTTCCATCAGTCACTTTTGAACTCAAAAAACTGCCCAATAAACCTCTGGATAGTGTCTAGAAAATACTAGTTTTTAGATTTTCAGAACACTATCCGGGTATTTAATGGAGCTGTTATTTGATCAACAACCTTTCTTTTTACACATTTTTCAGATGTTTTCTCACTTATTCCCCCTAAATCTTATTCTCCAAGAAAGAAACAATATCCTCGATGATCCTCTTCCTTTGTCTGCTTTTCGGCATATTCATAATCCCGTGGAAAGCTCTCTCGTAGTGGAACCACTTGACGGGGACATTGAATGACTCCAACCTTTTTCCATACAGAACTCCCTCGTCCCTCAGAATGTCTATTCCAACGGTAATAATCATCGCCTCAGGTAACCCCTCTAAATTCTTCCCAAAAATAGGATTCAGATCTGGGTTTAGAAGGAAGGGAGAGAACAATTGAGACAGTTTAGGATCGGGATGAGGGGTCTCTGGCTCAGTGTAGAGGTCCTTTTGTTTGAAGGAAGACGGTAGAAGAGAGTGGCTTGTTATTGCTTTGAATTCCTTGGACTCCCGGATCTCCTTAGGGACATGTTTGTTCTGATTGATCAATTGGATATTCTTTGGATTAACTTCGATGCCCAAGTAGACTAAAACCATTCTGGCGAAAATTCTGGGATTCAACAGCCCAGTTCCCTTGTAGGCGTTCTCGTAGTATTGGTAACTAGGAGATTGGAAGTCTGTAAAATTCGTGGCGGGATAGATCAGAACTTGGCTCTTAACATAGTGTGCCAATCCCGCTCTCAACAGCCTCTGGCAGATAACCGCGCTCAAGTTCCCCCCGGCAGAATCTCCCATGATGGAAATCTTGGTTCTGTCGATGTTGAGGTTCCGGTACTCTTCCTCGTAAATTGTCTTGACGACTTTTTCACATTCAAGTATTGGACTAGGAAAAGTGACTTTTGGAGCTAGTTTGTAGTCAATGGAAACTACAGTCATTCCTGTTTTGGCGATAATTGCGTACATTGGTCCGTCGTAGTAATCTACAAGAAGTTCCACTTAATTATTGCAAAAAACACTAATGGATGAACTCACTTGGCCGCATGAGCATCCAGCCTCCTCCGTGGATGAAAATTAATAACGCATCGGACTTCCTCATGGATGCATCTGGAGTGTAGATTCTGCAGGTGACGCCTGCTATTTCGCGGATCTGGATGTTGCACCATTTTGGAGGTTTTCGTTGAAAGAAGTAGGGGAATCCTACGATAAACCGGGAAAGATAGATTCTCATTTTATTCCCAAAGAGAAGTTCAACGAGGTCACCCTGGAATTGATAATTGAAGGCAAAAGTTTGTCAGCAGTAAGTCAGTTCTAATACTGGGTGAGGATAGTGTCCGAGGCATTAGCAAATAAAAGTTTTATATACGCTATCTAAAGATTTATTGAAACTGCCAAAAGAATTATCTAAGAACAGATCTACTAAATTTAAAAATAGTGCTCAAGAAACCTCAAGTTCCACACTTTATAGATACTATCCTATTTGTACTGGAGCTGTTTTTAAAGAATGTTTTTGACAGTTTCAGTGAGCTTTTAGATAGTGCTAGAAATTTCTCAATTTCTCAATTTCCTAGACACTATTTTATCTGGTAGTGGAGCTGATTATTTTCAAACTTACAAAGTACTCATTTGTTAACCGAATAAGAAATTCGAAAATCTGGATTTTCTGTCGATCACAAATATGGTTTGGCAATGGGATGTACAAAGCCGAAATAAAAAGCATCAAAAATGCCACAACGGAAATCAGTACGGCAATCATCATGGCACTGATATTTACGAAGAATGCTCCAATTGATAAACTGCTCGGCTGCAAGCCGACCTAAAAACAACTTTAATTTTAGAAAATTAATGATTGATTCTTCATGAACGGTCAAAAATACAAAAATGGATGATCGAGAAGGAGTAAAACTTGTTCTGATAATTTTATTGACGAGAAGGAGAATTCTGAGGAATTGTTTCCATTTGATCCTGATCACAATCGGGCGGAGTCCACGAAAGGAAGAAGATCCGGTCATAATGGGTAGATTTATAATTAACGCAGTGTTTTCTGTCCTAGCATAGATCCATAAAAAGCGGAAAAGGAAAACAATCATTGAGTAGAATACAAAAACGTGACAGCAATCATGAATTTGATGAGAGGGATCAAAGGTTGGAGCGAAGGAGCCTCATAAGGAGAAAAATTCGAAGAAGATAATGACTAGTGTTCAGAAAAACTGCTGTATTTTAATTGTTTAGATACTATGCAAGTAATTAACTAGACCTGTCAATCACTTTCCAAAAACCAGCTTTAAAGAATCGTGAATAGTGTCTAAAAACATTGAAACAGGGGATATTATTCAAGAAATTAATTAGGTTGTCACTTTCGGAAGATTAGTCGTGACAAAAATCAGAAATAATATTTAAAAAATTCCACTTTCTAAATTTTCTAGACACTATCCTGTAGTTTACTTCACCTAGTAAATTCATTATTCAAAAATCAATTTCAATGAGAATTATGTAGTGTCCAAAAATCCTAACTTTTGAATATTCTAGACACTGTCCAATAAACAGCTATAGTAGTAAATCAAAAAAGAAAGTTCTACAAACTCTAACGTCATGTTTGAGTGAAAAGTCTGGATCGATCAAATTTGCGTCAATCGATTAAATCCGACGGGAAACTCTAGTACAACTATCCATGCGACCAAATAAGAGGGTCAAAACAAAGCCGTAGTTTAGTGGATATTTTATATTGGAGAAAAAAGTGACCACATGTTGGAGTTTGATTCTCTTATCTTTGACTCTAGCTTCAACGCAAAGACGTGCTTTAGGTGCCTTGGAAACGAGAAAAGTGGAATTTTTGTTTGAATATGATGTATACGTTAAAAACGCTCAAAAGACCAAAATTAAGCTTGTAACGTAGTTTGACAAGGCTAAACTGAGACGTTTTTAACCATCTGGTCTTAAATGAAAAATAAAAAAAACACCAATGTGCTAATACCAAAAAAATATTCATGCAATTTCCACTCAAGATCGAAAAATTTTCATTTGTGGTTTTGGAGAGGAAAATTAAGAATAAATTTTAAACTATTAACATTAGAACTGATATCCATGCAATTCCCACCCAGGACAATGAAGTTTTTAAAATTCATATTTTTCCCAAACGAAACCGAAGTGCACGTGAAATCCGTAAATGGGTCAAGTATCATTTATCCTTCAAAAGATATTTCTCACAAAATAATAAAAAATCCAAAACTTTTAATTTTTGATAGTTTTCGAATTTGTTGATACCTCATGAAGAATTCAAAAAATTCCACAGATAGAAAACGGATAAAGAAACAAGTTTTTTGAATCGACTCACCGTGATCTTGCCTAACAGCCTCGGATCGACTATGTTCGTTAGAGCGTCTAAAATAAAATCTCCATACACGAATTTCGACGTCAGCAGTACAGCTATCATCGTCCAAATAAATTTCTAGAAAACAAAACCACAGTAGATCCAGGTTATTCGGCAAATTCCTGTCGTGACGAAAGTCCTCTGAAATTTTATTCTTACTTTCTACGATGTTCAGAAGGTCATGAAATACAATGTCAAGTAACTTGAAAAAACAAAAATAAAATTTAGTGTTCTTATTGTGTGAAGAATTTTTTGTTTTATTCTCTCAACTGAATCAATTATCTCAAGGTTTTCTCCAGAACAATGAACTTCCTGTGATTTTGATTTGACGAATAAAAAATGGAAAAATTGAAATTTACAGATTCAAGGTCAAGTTGGGTCAAGTTTCAGTTCTCGAAGAAGATCCGGGGAACTAGTTTTGCTTCCTGGTCATTTGTCACAGATCGGATCTTCTTCAGATTCTCCCAAAACGAGTTTCATTTTTGCGGTTCATGTTTGTTCTAGACAAAAAGAATTCTGTCTGTTTTCGAAAAAGTTCCTTCTAGAAGGTGGATGACGTCACGGGAACCTATCACCTGTGAATCAAGAATTCGGCAAAAAGATAAGTTTTGAAACATTTTGATGGGAAGTAAAAATAAACCTAATTTTGGTTAAACATGGCCGTCATAGGCGATCACAACTGGAGGATGATCTATGGTCAAAACTCGATTCCGATCAACGACTGATTTCTGATGTAATTTTGGGAGCTTTTATAGATTCTTTACCTGTTCAAAGGACGTGTTCTTTGGAATCTATTAGTAAAACATGAAGTCTACATTTTGATCGATTTCAATGTTGAACAAGACTACAATGATTCACTCAACGATAAAGGAAACATGAGAGTCGAAGACGATAAAAACAAAATCGATCATCCAAAATTCAAGGAATTTTCAACAATTGTAATTCATTTACTAATAGTCTAATCACATTGTTGCAAAAACCAAAAATGGGTGTTGTTCACGGAATTATCTCGATGAGAATTCCCACAAGATTCTAGAAATAAAAGTAATATAAACGGCAACATCGGTTTTCCGCAATGATTACTTCTTAATCATTTATATTTCATAAAAATCACCATGACCTTTTATATAAAGTTGTCTCGACACAATCTCAACACAAATTAGCAGAATTTGGTAGAAATTAAAGTTGTCTGTAGCCTGTAGTTTTGATTTTAAGTGACAATTTAGTGATCAATTGTTGGAACTATATTTTGCCGATATGAATCTAAGGACTTAAATTGAATTATATAAAACCTCTGTCCCTCTTCTAGAATTGAGAGTCGTATATGGAACTATTAACAGATATCCGAAGAATCATAAAACCAGAGTAATTCCTATTTGTGTTTTTTGTGTGATATCATAGTAAATCTGTGCACTTTAATGTTTGACTACCTACTTTCGAAGTGTAATACAAATAAAGTAAAACAACTAACCTTTTCTTTATTCCAGAATCCATAAAACAAATACATAATGCAAAGAGTGAAAAAGGCAGTTATTATGCCAATGGTCATCGTTAGAACCATTGATTTCGAACTAATTCGAGTTCGAAAACAAAGATTTCAAACAATCAACGGTTCTGATCATCACAATAAACAGATTCATCGTGATATCTATTGACTCCTCAGATATTTCCCGGATAATCGTTGAAAAATTTCCTTCGTTGGTTCAGTAGAGAAGATGATTATTTGATTCATCAAAATGTAAATCAGATACACACATTTCTGGGAAATCCTGACATGAGAAGAACTCCTGGAAAAAAATATATAAAAAACAAATTTCAAATTTAAAAGTCTCGCTTAGGACATTTGCACTACCACTAAAGGACCCTGATCAAAGTTATGATATTGTTCACTAGGTAGTACTTTTTGTAAATAAATTAATTATTAATGACGTCATTTACAATTGGAATTAGTACGAAAAATGAATCAAGTGAATTGAGTAATGTGGAGGAATAAACAGAGCGAGTTTGTTGTTTATAAATGATATTAGAATTTAAATAATTCCCCATTAAATTACAGTATATTTCATCCAACTCTTGATACAAATAACTTTAGTTAAGGAAATCTACTCTATTTTATTTTTAATTTATTCTAACAACAAAGTGTTTTTAATGAAGTTGTTGTTCAAACTTTAATTCAATAATTTGGTGTCTGGGTAGACTTCTGCCAGAGAACGAGAACAATATCGTTTGTTGACTGCTTGTTGGTGATACTGATTAGCTTCTTCTAGCCTCTGCTCAGGGATCTTATAAGGCCCTTCTATGGGTATCTCGTATTTATCGGCATCAAGACCGCTTTGCTGGCTACAAGATATCTTCACTAAAATTATCCAAAATTGAGAAGAAAACTTACAAGTCTTTTGAACAAAACTCGTGATTAAAGACAATGTCAAGTTCTTTTTTTGCAGTTGGTTCAAAGTTGAAACTTAACTTTAACTGTGATTCTTCAATTCATTTTTCGTCTTTTGGAATTGGTTGATTTCGTAGATTATCTAACTTCCAGTTTAAGTTTCCTGAGATTTATGTAGGCTTATTTGTAATTTTTACAGTAGTATCATTTTGTGATTGTGCATTACTTCTCTTCAAATTTTTGAACAAAAAGATGTTTTCGAAATTGATCTGTACATCGTTGAAGACTAAAGCCAGTATGAGACAAAAACAGACGGTGTGGAGAGAATTCAAGACTTCTATAGAGATTGCAGACAGAATATTTTGTAAGCCAACACTTAGCGGACTGTAAAAGGACGTTTACCCAAGAGCTGCGACTAACTCAAAGCAAAGTAAGCAAGAAACAATAAAAAAAATAAACGGAGACCAGTCTAGCTTTGAGTTATCCTATTTTCTGAGTTTCCAAGTTTCCTTATAAAGTAAATTTCAAATTCCCAGATGAATATGAAAACAAAGGGTTTTAGAATATGATCTTGCTCTTTATTGAGAAATAAACTTGTTCTTGCTTTATTATTTATTATAGTTTTAAACTTCTGGAATACATGTTGATCTTAATTTCCGGTTAATTTGTGGGAAATCATTGAATTTACTTCAAAAAATTAGATAATTAAGTCTAGAAGTAGCCTTAATCCAAAAAGTTGAAATTTCAGTTCTAAATCTTGAGGGAATCCCATATATTGATTGTAATAGTAAATATCTTTTTAGATTTCTTCGATTCTGATGTTTATATCTTCATCCAGAGAAAGAAGACTTATACTAATCACTACAATGAAGGAATCAACAGTAATGAGAACCGTCAAGTCTATTGGAGAGTCCAGGACCCTGTTCGAAATGAATGATGCTGAATTCTGTTTTAATATTTATTTCATCTTCAAAAATGACAATAATAGATTATCAACTGACTCTTGAAGGATTTGGTTCCATGTCTCTCTGGACTAATTCCAAAATCTCGTGGTCTGATCTGATATATATTTTTCTAAAAAATGCCGATTCCCTCTAGAGTGGATTTTTCTAGACAGTTCCGGTCTAGTTCGATATAGATGTTTTAAAAAAGTTCCGGTTTGTCTCTCTATAAGATCTTAGAACCGCTCTAGATGGCTTCAAATCAATTCGTCAATCTTTAAATTAGACGCTGATATGAAGGATAAAACAACCTGGAAAGATTTGGACTAATATAATGAGATCTAATTCAGAAACAAGTTTATGGAGGAAAATATTGAATATTTTAGAAGATCTTAGTCAAAATTAAGAAGGCCCAAATTAGGGATGCATTTATGTGAGAAGTTCGTAGAAGATCCGAACCAATTCAATAAGATTTAATCCAAATACAAATCGATGAAGGAAGAACATCCAATATTCTCAAATACTTTATTCTAAATTGAGAAGACCTGAATTAAGGATGCATCTAAGTGAGGTAACTGCAGAATATCCTACACAAAAAGGCGTAACTTTCGGTCCCATAGCAATTGTGAAACGTGACACAATCGTCACATTCTTCATAAATATTAGACATCGATGACGACAATTGCAACTCAAGCGTGATGATTTCCATTTGTTACTGTACCAAAAGTTGCGTTTTTTGTGTATAGGAATATCCTGATCAATTTATCGAAAATTAATTTACAAACACTTTAATACCCGAAAATCCTCAAAAAGTCCAAAAATTACCCCTTCTAGAATTATTGAATAATCATGAATCGAATTATCTTGAATAATTTACGAAATTAACTCTGCAAATATAATGAAATAAAAAATATTCGACTTTCGATAAAAACAAATTATGTTGACATTGGAAAAATCATATGCTGTTTTCTTATTCTTTTGGACATAATGATGAATTTGAGAATTTCACTGACAACTGCTCGAGGACAAGCCGTTGCAGACGACGGATCAATCTTGCAACTGCTATATAGCTCTCCGATAAATTACATATTTAATTCTCCTAAAGCCTAATGACAATCCAACTTGATTTTCTGCTTTGAACTCATTTTTTCTTCTTCTTATTTTTTATCAGTGAGCCCAATCAAAACGAAAACAGTTATTTCCCTCTCAAAGACCTCTGAAAAACTTGTAAAGGTCAAATCGCCAAATAAGATTAGACAACTTTCCTCTCAATTTTTCTTCTTTTTACCTGAGATTTTTTTGATAAATTCGTTTTAAAACAGAGATCATGATCTCAAAGTTCGAGGAATTTGACACTTGTCATCAGTTGATCAGTTAACTTTAAAGTCGCCGAAAAGTATCCTAAAAATTTATTTTTAAAACTAACATGATTCATTACATTAATTTAATTTTAATAATATTTTTAATTATTTCAAAGATATTTCCAACTATTTTAAAAATAACTTTATAGTGAAAATTTTACGAAATTAAAAATAACTGAAAATATTTGTCATTTTTTAGCAATGAGTCGAACGATCTTCGGAACAGAACGCCAAAGTCCGGAAGTTGCTTTTAGGATAGACAAAAGTCCCTAGATGTTGGATTTTCTAACCAACACCACTTCTAATCTTATCCTTTCTGATATCGAATAAAACTATTAGTTTCGCTAAACCCTACAAAAAGGGATTCCTCAAAATCCATCCAGTATTTGTCGAATTAGACCGACTTAAAAAACGATTTTTGAGACATACTTTTAAAAAATCTTTATTTTTATTTTTTATTTTCTCCATAATAGATGTTTGGATTTTTCGTAACGTGACTTCTATGTTATTAAAAAAGCTTTTATCGTATCCGTGAACTAAACCTGGCGCATTTTCCCATGTTAATCCTGCGATTTGTTTTTTGTCTTTTCAGCATTCGTTATCAAGAAACCAGCTAGAAAAGAATCTAAATAAAACAGGAACAGTGCTTCAAGCTGTGTTTGTTCTTTCGACCTTTAGCCTTCTGTAAACTTCACTTTTATCAGTTTTGGTTCTAAGACAAAAGATTAATTTTTAATGGTACAATTACAAAGTCAATGGAATGCCAAATTTCGCCTGAGGCACTTGGATGTTTCGATGTTAATTACTATTGATGTTTTTGGAAAAATTCGAAATTTTTAGGGAGATTTGAAAGCTAAACAAAATTAAAGTCAATTTTTGAATTCATTTTTGCGAAAATCAAAATTCTTTGAAGAAATTAAAGTTTTCAAATTTCTATTAAAATTAAGGAAAATTTAAAATATATATTTTTGGAACATAAAAATTGAAATTCTTAGAAAAATTAACTTTTTTAGGAAAATTAAAATTCTTAGAAAAATTGAAATTATATATTTTGAAATCTTCTGGATTTAATTAGTGAAGCCTAATAAGTTTCTTCCGAACCACGTGGTTTTAAGAAGATTTAGTTTGACGCATTTTCGGTTTTTCCGGAGCAAATATACGGCTTTCGGGGGGTCTGGATGTTTACTCTGATACGTCTCGTATCTAGTTCAATTTGAAAAATAATTTTAGTTTTTGAGAATTTTGTTTTGACTAAATCGATCTCCAGATTTCCGCACGAATGTTTTGGATTCCGTTTATCCGACTTCTGGCCTAAAAACCATTCGTCTTGAGACCAGTTTGGAGCAACTAGACTCCTCCCATCAGAAGTAGCCCAAAGTTGTACTTAATTTCCCAAGAATTGTGTAGTTTTAATGGACCCAAGCAGTTTCCATGGTGTTCGTTTTTTATTAAATGGTGTAATTTCAATTTTTTATGAACAAATTTGACCTGCTTAGATTCAAAGAGGATTTCCCTTGAGGTCCTTCGTCGAGAACAAAGCGGTAATTGGTCCAAAATTCTTCACGGAATTTAGAAAATTTTGCTGGAAGAAAGTTAAATTCCCCAGTTGTTTTTGTACAATATTAGTCAGTCTTTATAAGCTTTGATTTTTAACTTAATCTGGACTTTTTCCAAAAATAAAACACCTATCTTTTTCCTTTTTTAGTTAAATCTTCTTGTTTGGGAATTTTACGTTTGACAAGGACTGGAAAATTTGATTTTCCTGATAAAAATTTAATTTTCTCTAAAAAATAATAATTTATGAGGAAAGGTTTTTCTTTGGTATTCGTATAATTCTCAACAAAAGGAATTATTGACGAGGAATGCTTTCTTTGATTTTATATTACTTGATGTTATAAGCAAAAAAATTTAGTCTCGACGGGGTACGTGGGTGTTGAATTTTCGAGTACATATTAATAATCCCATATATAGTCATTAATCTTGAGACAATGAGGGGTCTATACACCATATACTCTAATTTAAAAGTGTCCAGATCCATCTAGGAGGAATAATTCCCAGAAATTGACCACAAAATCGTGTAAGAATACGAAACAGCCCTCGCGCAAAGTCAATTTTCTCACGTAGGCTGGCTTAGATTCTGAAAACCCTGAAATTCGCGTCAAGGTAGTTTTATAAAAACGTTCATATATAATTTCTACAATATATGGTTGATTATAAAATTATACAAGAATACCGAGTAACCTTCGCGCAAGACCGAATCTGTCGCGTAGACTACCTCGTTTTTAGAAACTCCTGGAAATTCGCGTCGACACAATCCTACAAAAAATCCACTTTTTATTTTTGATTTGTTATTGGTAATTTCTAGGTAACAACCTTTGCCGGCTTTGGCCGAGCTCAGAGCTCCTTTGCTCTATCGTCAAATCCAGAGAACCCACTTGTCGGTGATTCTTCACGTCACTTTAGGTATAACCATCACATATCATCGGCTTATAGACAATGGGTAGGTTTGTTTAAAGCATTTCCCACGATTAGCCCTAGCAGAGCTCTTGCGGTTGTTGCTGGAAATGGCTCCCTCAAGTATGGCTAGGAAGCAGATAGTTGTGCGTCCTTTCCATTGGCACCAGGCCAGACTTTCTTGTCAACGAAAAACCCAGTCTTATCCATGCTTTTTTTGAAATTTTATAAAAAATCATTCTGCGCGCTTAATGCTTGTTTTTTTTCGGGGATTTTTTATCTGTAAATTTTTTCTAAAATATCACAAGACATAAGGAGTGTTTTATTCAAAACAAAGCCGCTTTTTGTTATCTAAAAATGGTGTCTGGTTTATCGGCGAGAACATTTACACTTACTGTTGCCGTTTGATCTTGAAGATTTCGGAGAATGCGAACGAACATTATTAAGGCTTAAGGCAAACATTCGTGGGGATTAGCAAAACTTATCTCTCACGTATAGTCTAGTAAATTTGAATAAATATCCTTGTTGCCTGAGGGATTCTTTTCTGTTTTTATATTTCATTTTAAGTATTTCTTTTTCAGCTTTATCAGGATCTGAATTAAACAACAACTGTAACACGGGCAGAGCTTGTCACACCGACGACTCTCAGGTTGGTTTCCTATATTTATTTATATATTCATTATTTATTAAAATTCCATGGGATTCTAGAATCTCCTAGAGTCCAGCAGAATGCTCTAAACCTTTTTGAATACATTAAACCCTTGTAAAATCCTCTAAATTTCCAACATCCAGAATGACCGATTCTAGGAGGTTTCGTAATTTCTTTAAATTCTTTTATCAACAACTTTCGAAATCGGAATTTCAAAAAAGTGAATTCTACTTTTTAATAGCATTATTGTTGTTTACTTACTTTTATTTTAGAAAAAGTGCCTTGCTCAGGACTCTAAGGAGTCCTCGACTTCGGATTACGGGAGCGGAGACGAAGCTAAAAGCATCCAAGAACGAAAAGAATCATACCATCCGTCTGAGATTCTTGCTTCTACTCTAGCTAGAAAACCTTACGAGAAGAGCAAAGTTTTCCAGATGACCACTCCTGATCCGGCCCATCCTAATGGAACTAATAGGATTTACAAACTGGTGCTCACAGGGGGTCCTTGTGGAGGAAAAACTACTGGTCAAGACAGGTTAGCAACTTTCTTTGAACAACTCGGTTGGAAGGTCTTCACTGTTCCCGAAACAGCCACGATTCTACTTGGTGGAGGAGTCAAGTTTGCTGAGCTGAGTTCGGAGCAGGCCTTTGAGTTCCAGAAGGACCTTCTTTTGACCCTAATGAAGATAGAAGAGGTCTTCTTCCATCAAGCTGAGCTCATCAAGGACAAGAACGTGCTGATAATCTGCGACAGAGGAGCCATGGACCCCTCAGCCTACATGGATTCTCAAAACTGGAACCAGTTGCTGAAGGAATGCAAGTTGGTTGCCAACGATATCAGGGAAAAAAGATACGATCAGGTGAGATTTTCATTAATTTGATAGTTAATTAAGTACTATCCAGGTTGTCCATATGGTGAGTGCCGCGGATGGAGCAGAGAATTATTACACGTTGAACAACAACACTACTAGAAAAGAAGGACTGAATCAGGCGGTATCTCAGGATAAACAAACCAGACTTGTGGGATTTCCTTTCCAGGAATTGTTATGAAAAAAGAATCTTTCAGGCTTGGATTGGTCACCCTTATGTCGACATTGTTGATAACGCTGATTGCACCAAGTTCGACGACAAGATTCTGAAACTCTGTCAAGTCGTATGTGACCGTGTGGGAGTCAACTACCAAGATCGGCTTTCCAAATATTCCAAGAAACGAAAGTGGCTCATCAGTGGAATGGCCCTCGACAAGTTCCCCAAGTACGAAGAATTTTCTGTCACTCACGATTACCTCCTTGCGGATCAGCCTGATCTGCAGGTCCGAATCCGGAAAAGATGTCAGAACAACCGCTCAACTTACACCATCACTACTCGTCAATTCCGGAAAGGAGAAACAATCGAGACGCGGATGCAGATGACAGAAAGAGAGTATCATAAATACCTACCGATGAAAGACAGTTCGAGAGCCACTCTCCACAAGAAAAGACGGTGTTTTACCTATGGCAACCAGTACTTCCATCTGGATATCTACGTGAAACCTTATCCTCCAGCATGTCAAGGAAGACAACTTATGGTTTTGGAAACTTACACCACCAAACCCCCAGGGGACCCTGTTCCGGAACTCCCTTCTTTCCTGAATGTGGTCAGGGAGATCACCAATGATTCCAACTTTAGCATGTACAACCTGGCCAAGACTGGGACCCCTCCACTCAAGTTTTGAATTCCAAGTAATCTGGGCTTATCTATGACATACGACGTCTCATGAAATATGTTACATTCTTTAAACCCGAATCAGTTGAAGTTTAAACATGAAGATTTTATTTCGAATAAATTTTAAAAAAATTCCCGCAAAATGAAAACAAGTGGTTTAGGGTACGGGAAATAAATCTTGAACTAGTTGATTTCCATATTCATATTTCAATTAGAATGGGGTTGTTCAGAAGTAGCGTTTTGGAGAAATTAGTTTTTATAGATTACAGAAACAAACCAAGCTGGTCGATTTTAGTCTCAACAGGAAAAGTAAATTCATTGCTTTTACCTTATTTCATATCTTCTGATTGCTCATTTTGAAATACTTTATATTCAGGAGACAGGAAGACAAAACCCGACAAATGTAAAAAATAAAAAAGCAACCAAAAGTAA
Organism: Halicephalobus mephisto; assembly: GCA_009193035.1. Lineage (NCBI taxonomy): Eukaryota > Metazoa > Nematoda > Chromadorea > Rhabditida > Panagrolaimidae > Halicephalobus > Halicephalobus mephisto. The sequence goes on along the minus strand of SWDT01000081.1, from coordinate 196,830 downwards.
AAAATGTTAGCAATGAATCTATCATTCGCGTTGGACCAAAGTTGAATAACTTGATCTGTTTCTTTAGCAATTCTTACCCAAAAATTCGCGAGACTAACATTCCCAAAAAGTACTTTCTGAATCAACCTCTTCCAATTAAAATCTAAATCTTAAAAATCAACCCATCCAAACTTTACCTCCATATCGGGGAGACCCTATATTATTCCCCACATTCCCTGTCTAAAACTCGTCGTGTTGATCAGGCTTCTTTCCTTCTGAAGCACTTTCAGAATCCCCAGCAAGAACTTGTTTAATTTCGTTATCATAATCCTTCCATTCTCCAATGATTCTGACAGCGCTATCAAGTTTAGGTTCTTTCGTTTGAGGATTGTTGCACTAAAAAATCAACTTTTCATGTATCAATTCCAAAAAATAAACTTACGAGATCAATAGTTTTGGCTGACTTCTTAGAGCCATCATCACACCAAGTTTCACACCATAACCATTCCTGAGGAAGACTCTTTATCCTAACTTGATGAATCATATTATTAGGTAAATCCTGGTCCAAATTTGCTAAGCTATTAGGATCAGCAGACAAACCTTGATATTGGCCTCTCAATCTATCTCCAGCCGCGATTTGTCTGAACTTAACCAGGTCAATCACATAAAGAGCTGAGATGTGATACTTCCTTCCAGCCAAATGAGTAGCCCAATATCCCTTCTTCCAGAATCTAAATCCTTCCATAGAGGTTCTCGAGTCACAGAACGGCGTAAACCCATAAGGAGCTCCTCCTAGATCCAAATTCATAAGTTCCATCATGTCCGTTCTTACAACTTGATCCGCATCCACAAAAATAATCTTCTTCACATTCAACGGGAACAAGACATCAAGGAAAAGAATCTTATAGCCCCACATGATTCTCTGTTTTTCCGATTGCTGATGAAGCCATCTCGGCCACTTGTACTCCACAAGTTCATACTGGAATCCATATTTGTTAGCAAGTTTCGGAAGAGTAAGTCTGAATTGCGGCGATAGATAATTATCCAACAGCCAGAATTTCACAGGATGTTTGGTATTCTTCATCACACTTAACATCATAATCCTCAGGAATCTTTCATAAAGATGACCCGATGCAAGAGAGAAGATATTAATAATCTCATGAGATTCTCCGCTTTTCAATGCACTTCCCAGATTAGACCAGATAGAATTGTCTTCTTCACCTTCTTGACCGCCATCTTTACTTTCATTCAAAAGAGATTCATCTTCTTTCCCTTGTCTCTTAGTGACTAGAACTCTCACAGTTCTTCCTAGGAAACTTTCAATGAGCACATGGATCTTCTCATTATCAAGAGATCTTTCAGTCTCAGTGTTGGTGTGATTCTTGATTTCATAAATATCCTTGCTTTTCCCTTCACGAAGCTGCAGAATCCAAGCTCCAGGACTTGCTTTCAACTGGAAGTATCCCAAATTAGCCATCACAATAGTATCATACTTATCTGCCTTCTGTTCCGTCCCCAGAATAAACTGAAGACCTCTAGGAGGAGAACCAGTAAGATCATCATAACAATGTCCTTCAAGAAGAATATGTTTCAATTCAAACTTTGCAATTACATCATCTTTCACATTTTGCATTTTAATATTGTCTAAATCATACTCTGCAAAAACCGGTTGAATCATCCAAGCATCAGGAGCGATAACATTCATTGTCAAAAGCTGTTTAGATGGTAGGTCTGTGAAGGTCACTGTAGGATTCGACACTGCTCCATTCGCATCGAAACTTGGTTCTTCTTTGATCGCATATCTGTAGAATCTCTTCAATGGCAATTCTGACAACTTCTGTTTCGGATTCATGACAATCTTCATGTCACAATTGATCACTTTCGTCAAAATCTGCAACACAGGAGCAAGTCTTTGGGCTTCTTTACTCAAAGGATCAACAATAGCCACAACATCAAGAATAGCTCTTTTTTGGTCTTCTGCAACAAGATTTACAACACTTTCATTGTCATTATGAAGTTGAACCCATGTTCTAACCTTCTTTGCTGCATATTTACCCATAACAGCAACTGATCTAACAACAACATCACTAGATTTTCCTCCTGATTTTTCAACTTCCCATCTGTCAATTGCTTCTGCAACTGATTTCGCTCCTTTCTTTTCTGCGATTTTCTCTGCCAATCCAAAGTCATCAACTGCAAAGTTCTCTCCCTCATCTAATGGTCCATAGACTTGTCCATTAATAATAATAGCACGATCTCCCGGTTTCAAATTGACAACCTTCCTAGCAAACATGCCTTCTAATTGAAGGTGGTCATCATTCAACTGCTTGAATTCCCTTTTAAAAGAATCCAGATTCATTCCATGAACGGCTATTTCTTCAAAATCTCCTGTTTCAACAACCTTCCTCAGAATCGATTCTTTTTGAAGTAATTTCGTCAACATTTGCTTTGCAATATTGTTCGGCAAAAGTCTCCATAATCCATGAATTACCTTACTCGCGGTTTTCTCCGTAGATCCAGTCGGATTCTCACTGTTATGAATAATCGAGATTCTTGTGTTTGGAGACTTCTTCAAATGCTTCAATGCTTCTCTTAGGAGATTCCTTCCTTCTTCCGTATCATAATCAGCAACAATCCAAGCAGTTAACCAGTGAGTTTGTTCTTCATCCGTCTTCGTTAAATACTTGGATTTCTCAATGATACACTGAGTTTTCTGTTCATTATTCAATCCAGCAAACTTCGCCGGAATCATAGACTTACATGGGAGAACATCTTGAACAAGGAGATAATCAGCCGGACTAGCTAGCAATCTTGGGTTTCTCCTCGGAAGGACATCTGGTTGAGACATGATCCAATTCTGAACGTTATCCTTGTCAGTCAACTTCCCTGATATCACAGCTCTCTGAATCGTCGGTGTTTGTTTCATAATCGTCGTCAAAATACTTTCATCAAGTTTATCCGGTCCAATTCCAGCGTCATCAAGAACAATTCCATTGACCAAAACTTTCGGGAGACTTCCAATTCCACTTTTTTCAACAAAAGCTTTTCCTTGCTGAAACAAACATGGCTCATATGTCAATTATTTAAAAAACATACCACTCTTCCTGCATCATAGTCACTATCCTTTCCGAAAACGTCATCGATTTCTTGATCAGGGAAAGTTTTCTTGAAGAATTTATGGACGTTCTCCACTGACGGCCTTCCTCCAAAAGTCTCAATGCACTTAGTCAACAGGTTGATAGCTTTAGCCGAGTTCTTTTCACTCTTGGCAAAGTTGAAAAGGTTCAACAATGCGATTCCAACGTCGTCTTTTCCGGAAACTTGTTTGTCATCATTGACGACAAAAACAAAACCTATTCTCAGAGGTACTTGATGGACAAAAAAGGTGTGAGCTGTCTTGATCAGGTTCAAGGATTCTGGAGCAGCTGGATCTACTACAATAATCAAAGTGAAGAGATTTCTGGCTATCGGTCTGATCATCCCTGGGAAATATGGCTGAAGCATCAACTTGACCGAATTTCCCCACTCCTTGTAATGTTTGTCCTTGTCGAGGTTGTTGATGTACTCCGGATAAGCTTCTCTGTAGTCGATAGCATAGCCACTGCTCTTGTCTTCGGAGAGATCCACGTTGAAGATGAGGTTCAAGTACTCTCTTCTGAATCCCATCTCGAAGAAGGCGGCAGAAAGTTTTTCTTCCTGGTTGATGACGTCGACAAGTTGGAAAATATCCAATGAATCTACGTCCACATTGATTCCATTGATGTACAGGGCGTTTTCTCCTGCTGTAAGTTGTAAATCCTGTTTGAAGAGTTCCTGGTTCTCCTCGACTTCGGTCTTGAAAGCAGCATTCACTGCTGTCTGGACCAAAGACCGGGCTCTTGTCGGGAAATTCTGACTGATATCGATCAGATTCTGGATGGCTTCTTCTGGAGGCCCGCTTACGATCTTCTGAGCTGCTTGGAGAGCAATGTCGCTGACTTCCCATTGCTTCAGCGGAGTCAGTTCCTCTAATTCCGTCAGATGAACTTTGAATTGCTTCAGATTGTCCTTCAAATGAGGGTGATTGGCTTTCAAAGTGTTAAAGTTGAATCCATGGATGTCGTTGTCTTCTTCTGGATTTTCTGGTTCCTCTTGTTTTTTGTCGTTGGAGTCATCGACGGCCTTGTACTCAGTGTTTTTGATTGCGAGTTCCACGGCATATCCAGATAACCCGACTTTCGCACTATCTTCAGCTTGGGAATAGTGTCTAAAAGCATAGACAATTTTCCCTTTCTTTGCCAGAGCCTTTGCTGTTTTGTGGAACCGGGCAAACTCTTCAGATCCGAGTTCTCCGTAGACGACTACTGTAGGCAACTGGCTTGTATCCGTCCCAAATGGAGCGGGGAAGATGTGGTCGATGGAGTAGAATCCGATAGAAGAACCTGGGGTTCCTTCCTTGCTGGCTAATGCTTCCATCAAGTCAACCTGGCATGTCTGTTTCCCGTTGATGTCGGCATAAGCTGGGCATTTCCTGATACTTTCTTCAAATCCCTCTGCAATCTGCTGGAACACTTGGATCCTCGGAGAATATAACCTCAAGGACAAAGCTAGCTTCAGAAGATCGGATCTAGAGGCGGAAAGGACAGAAACGGCTTGTTTCACAGCTGTCTCGTACTCCTTCTCGTGGGTTCTGTTCCTCCACTCAACTGGATTTATTTTGTCCACAACGAGATCGACAAACTCCCAGAAATGAGTATTTGACTCTTTGGCGATAAACTCACTAAAACAAAAATCAACAAGACGGACTTTGATATATGAACCCACCTAGTTTCGGCTAGGAAAGACGTATGACTCCATTGAGCATCTAACGAAGTGATCACAGATTTCTTGGCTTGCACAACCTGTAGAGCAGCGCCTACCAGCAGTAGGTATACTGCCAGAGGTTTCATTGAATCTGCTGGAAGAGTAGGTAAAGTGAAATCAAGTCAAACCGGAAAATTCGAGAAAAAACGCGTGTCAAGGTCGGAAATCGGGAAACCATAGCAACAGATAATAATTAGCAATTGTTGATTAATACAATCGGAAATGAAATTAGAATATCGATATTTATTAAAATTCTAAACATCACAAAAACCGAGACGGTTAGAGGACGTAGACAACCGAAAAAAGCCCTGAGGGAAAGTTCAGCAACAGGTATTCATATAAAACTATCATTACACTTTTGTTTTATCGATATCTACATGTGGAATTCACGGATGAGGACGAAGAAAATCCAGAAGAGTGACGACGAACAACCTCTTCCTTTTGCCACGTCTGGCAAATCAACGTCAGTTTTCCCACCTTGGTCACTGTTTAGCCAGTTTTCTTTTCGAGAGTAATTTGAGTTTCGTCCTCACTCTGCCGGTGTTCTTCTTTTCTCGCTGACTTTATCCGCGTTTTCTCTTTATCCCGGTTGATTAGTCACATGATTCTCGACGTAAACAAGGTGGTTCCCATGTTGGATCATAACAGGTATCGTGTTTATATATGAATTCGCTCGGGGAACAGCGCGAATTGGTGCTTGAGATTTTTGAAGAAGTCTAACCTTGAATTTAGTGACGAGAACTCCATAATGGTGGTAACCAAAACCCCCAACTCCAAGGGGAAAGGCAGTGGTAAATATGAACGGATGAGCTACAATGTGGAGCAAGTCAAGTCGGCGGACGAGTACAAGCAAGCCTTGGAGAGCTTTCAGGAGCCCGACCCGGTGAGTTTTCTCCTTTTTAATGTTTTGCATTTTTATTCTATATCCAGACTCAATTGACACGAGAACGAGGAATCTCTACTCTACATCCTAACCCACTGATCGAGGAGTACTTCAATGCCGTTGCTATGACCGGAACAACGATGGTCAAATGGTACATCGTCCGGAGTCCCTTCTTGTGGAAACTCAGTCAGGTTCTCGACGATATGAGAATAATCGAAGAGGAGATAAAACCCGCAGTTTACATGGACAAAAGGATGACTTCAGAACAGTTGGATGATCTTAAGAAATTCATCATGGATAGAGCCAAGTCGTTTGAAAACGCCCCATTCACAATCCAGCGACTTTGTGAATTACTGGCTCTTCCAACTGTCCACTACAGGATTGCGGAGAAGTTCTATCGTGCTGTTGAAAAGAACATCAATGTCGTTATGGAGGTTAATGAAGATGGGAAAAGGATTACCGGTGTCGAGGAACCTCAGTTCGTTGACGATGATGCTGCTTCTAGTATCTGTGAGACAGACGACCACATTGAGAAACACTTTCTGGTTTGCGTCGATGAAGTTGACATGCCATTGGAAGAACAGAAAAGAGCTAGCATGGTTTGCTTTTATTTTCGTAACTTAATATTCGGTACTTTTAGGAACGCTCGGACTCATCGGAAGATGAAGAACACAACAGAAGTCCTTTCAAATTCCCCGAGAAACTTGACATGCCAGATCGACCGGAAACTCCCCCACCAAATGAGGACGTTATTAGACTTTCTTCAGAAGATGTCCCTATGGAGCAACAATTTGGTCCGTTCAACAAGAAGAAAAGCCCATTCAAGGAGCCTTCCATCGACATGTTCTCGGACGAAGGTGTCCAGGATCAGAAGCCATCAACGAGTAACGATGGGTTTGTTGCCCCGGAACTGCCCACTCACAAAAGTCCATCCGCCCATAAGAGAGCTTCTTCAGTCGACAGTGGCGGAGATACTCACATGAGTGATGAGGAATTTAAAGATGAAATCCCCGCCAAGATGCCGAAAGAAGACATACAAGAACCGATGGATTCGTAATTTAATATCAGCTTTACTTTGTTTGAACATATTTGATTTGCTCTACATAATTTAAACTAAACTTAATTCATTTATAATCAAAATCCTTAGGCAATGACGAATTATCGTTCTAAGTTAAGCATTAAGAAATTTGGCAGCTTAAAGTTTGGTAGAATCGGGACTTTCTGTGACAGCACGACTTGAAGCTTTTTCATCTAATCTCGCGCAATATTTTCGGTACAAAGCAGTGGTTATCTCACCGACAAGCAAATCTCCACCATTGGTTTGGATAAGTCTAAGCAAAAATACTCCATCAGGTCGAAGGAAGTCTCTAACAAAACCATTGATAAGTCTGGAATCTCTTGGGCTTTCCCTTTCTGGAATGGCACTGGTGCATCTGAGGTATTTTGCGACGAAATCTCTACGCCATTTTCCGATTCCAGTGGCAAAAAGCCAGTAGATGAACGACAGAATCGAAAGGACTCCAACTAGCAGGAACCAGAACCAGAAGAAAATGAAAATTTTCTCGTTGAACATGTTGATCATCAAAACACATTGGACCGTCCATCGGTGGATGTTGGAGAGGACACGGACGTTGAAGTCACAGAGCGTCACTCTGGGGAAATGACCCGATTCTGTCCACTCTCTTCCATTGATCAAGTCTTGAAGGATCCCGACTCCCCAGAAGGTGTACTGAGGCCCAAGGAAGGCGTTCAAGATGAAGAACTGGAGAACCACGTTGAGCACGTAGAGTAGTTTCGTGAACAAGTAAAGGGAAGACAAGAAAACTCCTCGACGCTTTCCAATTTGGGTCAACCAAGAAGAATTTGCTAAAAATGGAAAATTAAAATCCTGAAATATATACAAAATTTCCGAAGGATATCTAATCTGAAATCGTTTCAATCCTATGAAAATTACTGAAACCTGATTCTCCATCCATAGGAATAATTTCGAAAATGATTATTTCCTAATACTAGAATTTTGAGGTACTTTTAGAACTTTTTAGAATGTCGTTAAAGATTCTAAAGGGTTTGAGAACTTGACAGAAGGTTTCAGCGTCTTCCAGAATCTCATGGAAATTCTTGAAACCTTCCAGAACAAAAAGAAAATTTCTACAATATTTGAAACCAAGAATTCCAGTTTACAGAAAAATCAAAAATTCGCGTTAAAGTAATTTCATAATGGTTATTTTCGCTTTTTCTAATAGTAAGGCATTTTAATGAGAAGCAAACTCACAAGTCTTCAACTCTTTCTGCATTTCCAGAGCCTCCACCAAGTGGGCAGCAGCCTTATTGACCTGGGCAGACCTCGTTCCTTTGTCGAACTTCTTTTTGACTTGAGCGGCATTGTTCAAAATGCTCTTTACGTTGATGCCTAAAGTAACCACAAATTAACAAACATAACCAATGTAATAAGCTTAATAATATTACAAGTAAAGTCATTCAAAGCCCTCCAAATAAAACAAGGAGCCGCAAACAAAGCTCCCTGAATAAGGATCACTATAGGGACCCACTGATAATACGCAATTTTCCCGTCATCCCTGTGTTTGCTTATGCAGAACTCCTCGTCTCTGCCTTCATTTTGACATTCCCTATCGGGATAGTAATAAGTGTTGGTTCCGAAAAAGCAAAAAAGCTCTGCATAAGCGTCCCATTGGGAGGGGAATTCCGGAGGAGTCCAGCACTGAATCGGACGGGTAATATACAGCATCCCCAAGTTGGATATTCCAACAACGAACAATATCAAAGGAGTCCAATGATAATTGAGTTCATCAATAGCATCTCCACCATCCGGTTCATACTTTAAAAGTTTTAAAATATCTGTAGCCAAGAAATCCATAGAAATAAAATCAAACTAGAGCTAAATCTATTTTTTCGTTTTTCAAAAAAGCCACCAAGCGATTGCAATTGCTGAAAACCCTCCCAGCAGGTCGTAAATTTGCGCAAATTCTGGTCCTGAATCTATTTCCCCATTTTTCGATCGATTCAATGTAGCCAGTCAGAGTACTAAACTTGGACAATGGCTTATGTCTGGGTAAACAAGAATATCTGAATAAAAATCCAATAACAAACCTGTGCTAAAGTTCATAGCCTTCCAGATGAACGAGGGAAGATAAAAGAACATAGCTTGGAAAGCCAAAACTAAGGGGACCCATTGGTAGTAAGTGATCTGGATCTTCTCTCGTTGAGAATAAGATGAATCTATTTCTTCATCGATCGGGAGGAAGTAAGAACCAGAAGCGAAGCAGTAGGTTTCTGCGTATCTGCAACGGAATACACGTCAATTAACTAAATCATTAAAAACGATCAAATTAAGTAGTTTTAATCCTGACACAAAAGATAATCGTACTATTTTTAAGTTACTTTCTGATTCCTCGAAATTTGCTTCCCTACGGCAATTGGTCCCCAATTTCAGAAGACTGGTCTGATTTCGTTTTTAGACCAGTCTTTCTGGTATCTAGATTAGTTTAACATGACAACAAGTGGCCAAAAATCGATCTAAAAAAGAAGGAATTTCGAAACCAGCGAGAGTCAAAGAGAAATGGAAATTCCAGAAGATCACATGTCCTGTAATTTATTTTTCACTTTCTCAAATCAGTTTACTCGGTATTTGGATTAATCTAGCATAGTAATCAAGTAACCAAAAAGATGATTTTAAGAAAGTTCAAAAAACGCGAGTTGAGGAACAGATGCCCCAAAGGAGTAACTATCCCACAGCTACTTTCTACATCTTCTGAACATTTTTTCGGTTTTCATCATATTCATTAAATAAATGAAATTATAAACTTCAATTTAAAAATATTAAGAATCTTCAATATTAATTTGTTTTTGATGGAAAACCTAAGCATTCAAAATCATTTCGAATAAGCTTCATAATAGGATCTTTTTTAATTGTTTTTGATTTTCTATCAAAATTAGGAATGTCGGTTGCACGCAAATACCCTTAGGGATAGGATTAGGTTTCCAGCGTTTGGGATTTGAAGGTTTATGTCTGAATTATATCCAATCCCGGGAAAATTAAAATCAACAATATTTCAAAAGTGAAATGGACCAAAATTCACTATTACTGACGTAATTGTTAAAAACCATCCATTTTATTTGAAATTAGTGTTAAAACAATAGAAAAATTTTATTATAGAATTCTTATTCAACTTAGCATTCATTAATCACTTTTGACGAAAAAGATCTGGAAATCTAAATCCTTTTTCAAAGTAGATTCGCACCTAATTAATCAAATCATCAAAAAACATCAAGTTACTCAACGTCGGTCCTGCTGTGGGAAAATAATTTCACTACTTTTGAAATTATTTTTTATTTTTTAAGTAATTTTTCGATTTTCTTTATACTCATTAAATAAAATATAAACTTTAACTTAAGTTTATTAAAAACGACACAATTGATCTAAATTATGGTACTGCAGTTAAATTTAAAAATATTGTTTGTGTCGAGGTCGAAGTTCACTAATTCGATGTTTTTAAATAATAACAAACTTACTTTTCCCAAGCCCCCGTGAACTCCGGAGGAACCCAGCACTGGATCGGCTTCCCGACGTACTGGGTGGCAGCCAGAGTAAAGGCGGCAAGAGAGATGATCGTGGCCGTGTATTGGTAGTTCAGTCGGTCGATGATGTCATTGGATTGATAACTCCGTTTGATTCTGGAAATGTACGGAGATAGGGCTCCAATCATCTTGGCCCAAGGGAGATCTAAGGATTTCGGGTTCTGGAAAAGTAAAAAATTCCAATCGAAAATTGAGAAGTCAAATTGACATGAAACACGGAAACGATCATTACTCGACACGAGAGAACGTTGAATGATCCCCGACAAATTTAAAATTCACATTGACTCGGCGCAAATGTGTGTTCACGTTGGAGCGTTTATGGATCATTTTATGGGAAATAAAATACAAAAAGTTTGGGCAAAAGGATTCAGAAAAGGTTAACAGTAGGGAACAAGAAAGGTGCTGTAGGTGCAGGACACTCCCGGCAGAAAACTTTCTTAATTCTAGTTTTTTCTTGATTTTTAATTAGTTTGATGTAAAAAAGATAGAAAATACACAACAATATGTAGAAATGAAAGAGATGGATTTTAGGCCAAAAAGTACAACATTACGATGGAATTCATATATCGACTTTTTGCATAAAATAATTAACAACAAAAATCCACCATCCATTCAGATATTCGGATAAAATTTATCTCCTTCCAACATGAAACAGACTTGACAGATCCAGAATCGAAAATCCCAAGGAATGGAAACAATTCAAAAATCCTCAAGTACCCCGAAAATCATTTTCAATTTAATTTAATTCCATTATTAAAATCATCAGTTTTCCTTTGGAGTAGACATTTTCGACTTTCGGAATAAAAAATTGTAATCTCGAAAAACAGACCAAAAGTGAGTGAGTTTGACTCACAGGACGGAGCAACGTACGTGTCCTTGTCGCCGATCAGAAGAACAAGAGACGAAAGGGAATAAACGGTCGTCAGTCGACTCTCAGTAGCGGAAACAAGTTTTCAGGGACTTCCACCAAAGGCAGTCCATTTCCGATTCAATTTTTAACTCTCCAAACACCGTACAAAATCTTTCCTGTGTCCTAAGTAACCAGTTCAAGTTACAGTAGTCCTTAAAGGTTTCCCACTCAAAACGAGAAAATTGGGAATTTCTTGTAAATAACAATATCCTAATTTTAATAAATCAATAAAATAAACCGTCCAGACCGTGACAGAACCGAATTTTCCTCCCGCGTCGACTGTCATGGAGGCCAGTTTTGTTTCCTCTCCAAATCAGGCGGACACACTCGTAAAGGAATGCTCGGCATTGAAATCCCTCTTCCTTCGGCGCATCCGTTTTCGCTCACGGCCAGCCGACTGTCGAGGTCACAGAAGTGGACATGAATAGATCCGACGGAATGTGGTTTTTCCTATCTCACGCTCTTTGGCGAAACGTTCATTGTGCTAACAATCTCGAGCCTGTCCACTTTCGGCTCAAATTTTTGCATTTCCTGTTTCCTCATTATTACTCGTTTTATTTTCCCTTTTTTCATCCATTTATGTTGTTTTTCATTACTAACGTGTCTTCTAACTACAGAACATGCTTGGGATATATAAAAAGTAACTTTAATCTATTTTATTTCCAGACCCAATGACTTCGAGGATATCACGCTTGTGGCAACCAGGAAACCCCCAAAACCGTGTCTTTTTCCCTGATTTCTGGATTAGAGTGGTGGAAACTCCGAAGGTAGGCTACAAACGACTACCTAAGAATGCTGCCAAGTTCGAGGTTGATCCTAGGTTTGCTTTTAGCCAATTTTACTACATTTCTAATCCTTCAATTCCAGAATGTCCAAATTCGATGTCCGTGAATACCTCGAGAAAATCTACAAACTTCCAGTCAGAGATGTCAGGACACAGGTAGTGGCCGGTGAGATTACGTGGAATGCGCCTCTGGATGTGGACAAACGGAAAGCTCTGTGGAAAGAGGAAGATCGCAAGTTTGCCTACGTCTACTTCAGCAAGGACTTTGTCTTTGACTTCCCTGTTCTCTTTGGCAAAGACGAAACGGAAACAGAGATGGAGAAGATGAAGGAGTTCTTGAAGGACGACAGAACCAACGAGCGTTTCGTCAATCGGAACAGAGCTGGAATCGGAAAATGGTTCGGAATATAGATGGTTGTTTGTTATGTTTGGATTGTACATTAGCTTATTAGAAGCTACTAGGTAGTACTTCATAAAACCAGATTCATTGGCAGTTTCTATTGCTTGTGGAAATTTGCTGTTTGAACTCGGGTCTGCGTCACAGATCCAATAACACCCTCAACTTGAACAGCTGATCTTGTTTTCCCATATTTAAAATCGCCATATTCTCAAGTTTCGTAAAAACTACGCAATTTCACATTTTTACCAAAATATTGAGACTAATTCATGCTTGACAAATGTTCACGTTCCCACGCCCTGGATAACCCCTTTCCCACGGATCCCGATTAGTATTTTTTTCTAGTCTTGACTCCATACCCGGAACCAGAGGATTCCGAAGAAACGGAGGTTAACGTTGGTTTTGTGGAATTTCGAAAATTCATATCTGTTATTTTCGGTTATTTGGAATTTCAGATTTTTGAAAATGACGTTTTTTAAGTTCCTCGCAGGTGTTTTGAGGCTAATGTTGAAATCGAATTAGTTTTTTAAAATAGTCATTGATTACTTCGCCAATATCTGGTTAAGTTGGTTTTAAATGGGATTGAAGTTTTACTTTGAGGTCAATTTCCGATTTTAAATAAACTGATTCATAAATATTAAATTTCAAGAATTTTCTTATTTTAAAATTCCGAAAACATTCTAATTTTTCCCACCTTAAAATTGTTAATTTATGTAGTTTCCCAAATTTAAACATCGAAAACATTCGTGACCAATTTATTTTTCTTGAAAAAGTACAGGCAGTAAATCTGGATAAATAGCTCGTCAAATTTAAGTGTTTTCCTGTCTTTTAGCACCTTTATGTCCATGAATTTGACTCTGGTCCCGAGAAAAATCCGAATAATGTTCAAGAAATCACAAAATCAGAATTTCTTAGACATTATCCTGATGTTCACTAAAGCGCTTATTTGGATAGTGACTGAAAAGCTTTAATTTTTGTCCTCAGTCACTATTCTCACTCTTTATTGGAGCCGTCAAAGTTACTATCCCGAAAACAGCTCTAATGAGACGAGTGGATAATGCTCGCTTCTAGCTTAAACAGAGTCACTATTCAAGAAAAGAAAACGGATAGTGACTGGAAAGCTCCGATTTGAATGAGATTAGCCGTCATCCATTTTCTCACTGGAATTATCGTTTAGATAGGAAGCTCGACATTTTCGATAAAATCAGGAAATTATGTCAACTTCCTGTCACTATTCGAATAACTTTAATGGATACGTGAATCGTAAGTCAAAACGTTGATGTCAGTTGAAAGTAGATACCATCTATTTTTCATCGCAGCTTTTTGAGCAGCGATTTGACAGCTCCAATAGAGAATGGGTAGTATCCAAAAATAGTCACTATCTGTAAGTTTACTAGAGTTATTTAGATAGCGTCTATAGTTTTCCTATTTCGTGAGTTTTCCGACACTATTCAATCTCTTATTGAAAATATTACAGTCACTATTCAAAAGTATTTCATTGGAGTTGTTTTTGGAGGACAATTTGACAGCTCCAATAAAATATTAAGATAGTGTTGGAGTAATTACAAAAACCGAATTTTTTGTACACTATCCAAATATTTCATCGGAGCTGTTTTTGCACGGCTATTTGAGAACTGGAATGAAACTCTTGGGTAGTGCTTGAGAAATTACAAAGTGCGAATTTCTGGACACTATTCTATAACTTTATTAGAGTTGATTTTTTATTTTACAAAGGCTTACAGTACTATAAAAATCATCAAAGTTGACCCAAAAGCTTTCCTCAATACCTCTATAAAACTTTAAACCTCGTTTAAACGAATTCAAAAAACAAACAATTGCTTTGACTGAATGACTTCTCGATTTCATTTCTGTTTTTTGGTCTTTGTGTCCTAATATGGAAAAATATACAAATTCTACGTCAATTGTGCAACAATTGCCCACTCCCCCGATTTTACAGGAAATTCTGTTTCTTTTTCAACTGTAATTTTTAGATTTCATTCATTTTTGTTTTGGATGTACGGAAAACAGGAAACTAATCCAGTCTCGAAGTGCATCTTCTGCAGCCTTATCCAATTCCCCTAGGAAAACAATTGAGGGAGAACCGGAAAGGAAGAACCCGAGATCTTGTATCGAAATTCGAAGAAAATTGAACTTTCATCCTTTACCCCGAAACTTAGAACCTCTGACGCTCTTTCCGGCCAATTGGCTCCCTTTTGTTCTTTGCGCTACACTGAACTCCAAAATTATCCAGTTGAATCCGACTCCCTTTGGCCTGGAACAGAGTCAGAAAGCATGAAACACTTTTTGCTTTCTGGTTGTAGAAAACAATGCTCAGTAAAATATTACTTTTCAACTGTGGATTCGTGGTTGAAAATAGACCTCATCAGTAATCAGTTTTCAGAAGTTGAGAACAATGGGATGTCAAAATTCGAAAGAAGCTGACAAATTTGATCATCTCGACAAACAAATCGAGGAAATCCCAAGTCCTGCATCAGCATATTTAGCCCTAGCTTTGTTAAACGTAAGTTTGCTCAAAATCTAAAAACTCCTCCTACAAACCCAGAGGGAAACCCCTCCAGGCAACCCAAAAATTAGGAAAACTGAAAATAATCAGTTATTTAACGGTACCTTCGAAAAAAAGTACAATCTCTGCATATCTCGTGATCAACTTTAGTTTTATATTATTTCTATCTTTTTGATAACCCACGTTTGATCTTAGTATTATCCCTTTCTCTGCGTCTCCTCTTTTGAATGATATTTTATTTTCTCTACCTTCTTTATTCCTCTCTCTTCCTAGCACTCTTTTCTCTGTACTTTTCTCAAATTTCTCGACGATTATGATTAAGTTATGTCTCTTAAAACAATGTAATAGGATTATTTTAAAGATACACGGAAAATTGATATATGAACTCTTCAATTCTAGGCAAATAAAGCCGCTTCTCTCGTTGCCAGTGATCTCTGCCCTGATCAGCTCGAGAATGGTGTTGCAGAAGAACTCATCCGTCGAGCCAAGAACGACGGCCAAACAGTCTCCGTCATCAACAATTGTCTCTATCTCGACTACAAGTTCGTCGGATTTATGCCCTCAGGGGTGTCTGTTTGATTTTCACCTTAATCCAAAATCTTCGCAAACGGGAAGTTTATTTTTAACAAATGATCTCTATTCAAACAAATAAACTGTTCAAGAAATAACGATTTATGAGCTTTACCAGATTGATTATGGATTCTCGGTAAAATTTACCCTGAAATAAATGTTTACTCTCGACTCTGAGGATCTTCAAATCCGCCAAGTCTAACTGAAACTACAATGGCAAGTACCTTTGTTGGGTCGTCGAGTTGGCATGGACGGGACTGGAGTGGTTGGGGATTGTGGCCTGGGCGTGAGCATTGACGAAATGATTCCGCATCGCCCTCTGGAGAACTTCGATCTGGGCTTTCATTTCTTCCTGGGCGGACACCAGACGTTGCATCGAAGTATGCATCTCCGTCATTAGCTGAAATTAAAACAACTGTAAAACCGTTGTTGAGGGAATCTTACTCTGTTCATCTGCTGCATAGATGTCTGGGTGCTCTCTCCAAAGACGCGAATCTTGTTCTTTATCCGGCGGAATCTGGAAATTAATGGTAAATAAATTATATAGATAGCACGGAACTGGATTCGCAGTTGACAAACAGTAGAAAAACATCTATAAACCACAAAATGCATAGAAAACAACGAATTCAGTTGCTAAATAATTTAAAAATCTTCATAAATAATAAAATATATATAAAACAGTGAATTTACAGTTGTTAAACAGCAGAAAAAACATTTGTAAATTATAAAATATATTTAAAAAAGAAGATCCCAAGTTGGTAAACAGCAAGATTTCTGTAAAGTACGAAATATAAGAAAAAGTAGATTCAAATTATAAGCACAAAAATTTGTAAAATACAAAATATATGAAACGTAGTAAATTTAATCTGCAAGTACAAAAATTTGTACATTATGAAATGCATGAAAAACAGTATATTTATGGTTGTATGCGAATGATTGTCAGTTTTTTATCCTGTTATGAATCTGCTGTTTCCCAGATATTGCACAACCTACAGATATCGCTCTCCTATTTATAAATCTTGTCCTGCTGTTCATAATCTGTGAATTTAGTGTTTTTTCGTTGTCTGTGAACTTTTTCTACTTTTTCTCCCGAAACTAGAACAACATTGCAATTTAAAAAAGAAAACTTACTCATGAATGGCCTTCAGGAACTTTCTTTGGTGTTGTCTGAGCAAGTGATCAGGAGAGTCATTTGATTGGAGGCACTTGTAAATGTGCCATGTCTTCTGAAGCACCCTAGCAGCAGCATCCTTATGTCTTTGGGTCAGTTTGGAGTCGTTCATGAAGTTGTTCACGTTTCGTTGGCCTTGTGAAAGCAGAATTTTCCTGGAGATGACAGCGATGAGGATGGAGGAAATTATGGCGCCGATAACGCCGACGGCGATGGCCACTAATCGGCCGGCATTGGTCTTAGGAACAACATCACCGTAGCCATTTAACATAAATGAAATTGCTGAAAATGAGTTTTTACATAGGACATGTATTGGAACTGTTTTTTGAACAGTGCCCGAAAAATTGAAAAGAAGAATTCTATGGACAATATTCTTTGCTTTCTTCGGAACTGATTTTCAATAGTGCTTTGACAGCTTCAATGAACTAATGAATAATGTCCAGAATGTCTTCATTTCCAATTGTTTCGGGTACTATTCATCTTTTACTGGAGTTTATTTCGAAAATACTTACCGATGAACCACAGAGCATTTGAGTACAGAATCGCGGGTTCTTCGCCTCTTCCCACTCTTTCACATTGTGCAAAGATCCAAGCAGTCACTATCCAAAATATCAACGTGAATACGGTCAGAAACACCAGAGGTTTCTGATCCAGGACAGTCTTCATGACGAACGAAAAATTCACTTGAATCCTGTTCAACGCCGCCAGAGTCCTCGTGCTGGCGTCCTGGAACTGCTTCGAGTGAAGGACGCTGAATCTCCCGATGAGATACACCCTCCCCAGCATGAAAAGCGACATGATGTTGTCCACAGGAACGGGTCTGACAGAGAACACGTGGTCTCTGTATCTGGAGGGCTCGATAAAGGTCCAGTTCATCGTCCACGACCATGGAAGCGGACAGATCATGCAGATGAGGAATTCCGCTGTGAATTGGATTATCCTGGTTCCTGTCAAGACAACTCTCCAATCATCTGCTCCACAATCAACGAGATCAAGCTAAAAATGTATTTCAAAAAATAAATCAGTCATCCAAAAAGCAGTTCCAATAATTTCTTGGATAATGTCCAAAAAATCCCAACTTCCAAATTTCCTGAACACTATCCACAACCTTTATTGGAATTCTTTTTTGAGTAACCAAAAGAAGAACTAGTTACTATTGAAAGAGAAAAAATGGATAGTAATTGAGAAGATCCGATTAAAACAAAGATAGACACTATCCATCATCTCATTGGAACTCTTTTGAAGAAAAATCTAACATCTCTAATAAAGATCTCAGATAGTGTTTAAAAAATTACGAAATATGAATTTTCTGAACACTACCCCGTAATTTGTCAGAGCTGCAAAATTCATTATCTAAAGATTAGTTGCAGTAAAAGTTCGAAAAATCTCCAGAAGTTAAAAAATCAGAACTTTAGACATTATTCAAATTATAATTTGAGCTGATTGGTAAAATAAACTCACCAAAACTTCATTGATGTGGTAGTGGACGATTTCAATTAACAGTGCCAGAGTGGAGAACCCTACCAAAACTCGAAACATCAAAGAAGCTGGATGATTCTGAAAATTCGAATTTCGATTGTCAACCTTTTGCGAAATAAAAGTGTCCACTGAACATACTTTTGTGATGCCAAAGGCGGCTTGACCACACATTTCGACATCAAGAACCATAAAAAAAATTCCGACGAGAGCCAGAACGAGACATCTGTCGGTTATCTGTACTCTGGTGTTCAGTCTCTGAGATCGTTGCTTGTAGACCATCTTCACTGCGGATTCATCTATAGGGACACCGTATCTTGAATTATGTCTGTTGAAACCCCCAGGCCCCTTCATCGTCTGGTTCACAGTCAAGGTTGTTCCAGAGGTCGGTTGGAGACCTCCATTCTCGATCAACGCGCTCCTGTCGAAGGACGATTGCCTCGACTCCAGTCCCGGGGACCCTACACTGACTTTGTTCAAACTCAAGTTCATCTGAGAACCTGTGTCTTCTACAGTAATCACCGGATGGACCTTGGGGGTGGTGGATTCAATGGAGTCATGACTGTAGTCGATCCTCGTGTAGGCAGGGGGCATCTGGCCCAGCTTCTTCCTCGCCGATAGCAGGTTTCGAAATTGCTGCCTCGATCCATTTAGTCGAAGAAAATCCGCGCTCACCTGGAAAGGGATTTTTAAAACATATTATTCGAAGTTTATCATTTTTTAAATTATTGTCTAAAAATTACTTTTTAGAATTTATTTTCCGAAAGTCATCATTTAAATTTTGTTTTTAGAGTATTTTTTCGAAACTTCTGAAAATTTATTTCCTCAGTTTTTATTTTCTAAAATTTATCACTTTTAAATTTATTTCTATAAATTTTTCTTAAAAATGAATTTTGGAAATTTATTTTTTTAAATGTCAAATACGTGACTATTTCAACTAGACGCATTGATAAATGGTAAATTGTCTTTTTTAAAATACTACACTAATCCGAAAAATCCGTCTCAAAAGATGTTAATGGTTTTTTTAAAAATAATAATTAGATTTTATTTCCTCAATTTAGTTTTACACACTTGGCATATGGAATTCGAAGAAAGCATAGCCATTTTGATGCCGAATTTGGATTGTTGAACTGTCACTGGACTTGCGAAAATTGGCATAATGAGCTTTTAGTAAAGAAACAGATATTTTAGTAACTTTGGTCTCAAGACGAACAATGGTTTTAATTTAATCCCAGAACAATAACTTTGTTATTTTTAGAGAATTTTTAAAATTCAAAATTAAATTTGCGTGTCTTTCAAGAAAAATTAAAGATTCAGAATATGTAAAAGATACTGTAAGAATGAAACTACTCTTCGTGTTGAGACCGAAGTTGGATTATTAGGTTTTTAAGAATTAAGATAAAAATTAATCAAATTAAGCACCTCTTGGATGGAAGACCCCCGGCGTTCTCGCGAGTGCTGCGCGGCAGCCATTTCGGCCTTGAGATGAGCCACGGCTGGATCTGCTGTTATGGCCGCTATTTTTCCGCTAAAATTTTCATCCCTCCTTCTAATAACCACGAAATTGGTTTTTGGAACGAAAACAGCAACTTTCGGCCAAGGAATGTTGAATATTAAATATTTAGAAACCAAGCACCTTAGGCAATGAGTAAGAGAAATTAAGCAGCAATGGGCTTCCCTTCGTTAAGGCCAGTAGAAATTCCTTTTAGCACCACTTTTGGGCCAAGGAATTTTTGATACACAGAATCTGAGAACCTCAAAAGATGAAAAATAAACAATTGTACAAAACATTTGAGACATTCGGAAAGTTTGAGAGATTAAGTCTGGGAATAGCTTCGGATGAGAGGCGTTTTTAGAGTAAAGCATATACCCAGAAGGCTGGTTATCAAAAAGTCAGTTACACTAAGGATATCGGAGATTGTCTGGGGAATTTAGAAGTCAGCAGTTTCAGACATTACTCCAAGATTTATTAGGGCTGTTTTCATAATACTTTTGACAGCTCTGATAAAAATAATGAATAGTGTCTGGAGAATTTGAAAATATGAATTTCTTAAACGCTATCCTTGGATTCACTGGAACTATTTTTCGATAACAATTTGCTAGTTCTGATGAAACAGTGGATAGTATTCGAACACTTTAAACATTGGGATTTTTCAGACACTATCCAGAGATTTACTGAAGTTGTTTTTAAGAATGGTTTTGCCAACTCCAATGAAAATTTCAATAATGTCCAAATAATTTAGAAACGAAAACTTTAGGAATTTGATCTTTGAGTTCTTGGGAAAGCTAAAGTTAATGCAAAGTAGAGTTTGAATAAGGAAGCCATATAAGATCTTAGAAATTCTGTTCTTGAGGTTTTTAGGTGTTATTCACTAGAGTCGTCGTTATCCAAAAGAGCTTCAGTTGATCATAAGATAATACCAAAAAAATCTGAAGATATGAGTTTTCGAGCTCCTAATTTTTTGTTCATTAAAGTCATCCATTCACCAAAAGAGAAGTTTTTTTAGAGAAATGGATGGTGTTCAAAATCGAACGTTCACATTTTCTAACCACTATTCCTAAGATTGCCGGGGTTATCGAAATCAAGATTCACAAGGTCAGCTCGAATGGAAAAGGTGGATAGTGTTCAGAAAATCAGGAAACTTTAATTTCCTGGACACTATCCTCGGGTTTATTCGAGCTGTCAATTTTCTAAAAATAACTTCAAAAATACTATAAGAGTATCTGTAAATCCTCCATTTCAAATATTTTTAGATATCATTCATAAAATGGTTTGCTAAAACCAATTAAAAGAAATAATTCTCCACAATCCAACGTGTTGACTCCGAGAAGGGCAATGACCTAAGGAAGTTGTCTATAAACATCTTCGAAAGTCGATATGACACCCCTCAATGGATTATTTTAAAGCTTTTGACTTGTTCTTTCAAGTGGGCTCTTTCTTTCAGAAATTAATATTATGGATACATCGAGAGCAGAGCTGGTAATCTCTACTGGTGAAGCCGGAAAGCGATGCAAATTGGGTCCGGTCTCTAGATTTGAGGAATTCAAACATAGTTCGGTCCGTGTCCTACAGTTTATAGGGAAGTGGAAATAAACGCGGACTGAATATTGAGGAGATGTCTACATCATGAAAAAAGTGGGAATAAAAAGTGCATAAATAAGCACATGAAGACAAGGAAGGGAGTTGAGATAATTCACCCTCTCAAAATTCCGAAAAATATCGAAAGGTTTTTTTTAACTCCGAAATCACATTCTTTTAAAAATGTAAAATGAACAATATTAAGAAATTATCTCAATACAAATTTTTAGAATCCTCTAAAGTTTTAAAATTAGAGGTTATAGATGTTTTAAAAGTTCCTTCAGATTTTGGAAATTTCTAGCAGATTCTGTAAATTTCTCTTAGAATTTAGATTTTCCCACTGGATTCTGGAAAATTCTATGAAATTAGGAGGTTTCAAAAATTTCCATTGGATTTTAGAAGTTTCTGAAAATTTCCACGAAATTCCAAAGCATTTCTAAAATTCTCAATGAACTTTTACAAAATTAAAAACTTAAAACAATCCAGACATTTCAAAGAAGGTCCAAAAGATTCTAAAAATTTTAAGACTTCGAAATTTCCACGAGAATCCAAAAAGATGCTAGAAGCTTCTGCGGGATTTTAGCTTCGGGAAAAATTACAAAATCAACAGAGATTCTTTGTCTTTCAGAAAAATTCCTGTGGCTGTAAATAAAAAAACAGATTAAGGGAAATTCACATTTCTTTGAGTAACTCTAACCCGCAGATGAATGATTACGAAGTAAAAATTAATTTCCTAACTAGACCTAAATTGAGCTGACGCTAAGCCACTCAAATGGACTTTTTTCTTCGGTCCATGGACCCCAATAAACGGAATCCCAAATGGGAAACCAGAAAGTACACCAATTCTCCAAAAAACGGTTGAATAAATAATTCCTTCTGAGGGATAAAAAGTAACCAAGAAAATTCAAAGATAATTGCGAAATTTGTCCAGCAAACGAGATTTAAATTTGCTCAAAAAAACTAATCCCAAATTCTCAGGAAAATAATAAAATTGTTTGAAATTAAACTTTATAATTAAAAACAAACTTTTACGAGTCCGTTGGTTTCGTAGGCGAGATGAGCGTGACCCCCATGACCCCCTCCGAGGTCGAAGCTCTTTCCGTTCTTGATCGAGCTCACAGAAGGCCTAGGAGTACGGTAGTCTTCTTGTTCGACAGATGGAGCAGAGGCTACTGTAGGGCCCTGGAAACGATAAGATTTAGATTTCTTATCAAAAGTGTTTCTTTGGCGTTGTCCTACTCCATGCCAAAAAAGTTTCAAACCACATCAGACAATCAAAACGAAGGATTATCACCACCCATACACAAAGGAGAAGGTTAATTACTGTTTTTTATCTCCTTTGATGATAGGAATCTTTCGTTAAAAATCATTTTATTTAATGTTCAGAAATTATACAAAATAAAAGAATTCTAGTTTTTTAAATATAATTATAACTTTTTAATAATTGTGAATGGATTTTTAAATATTTTTAGCTTATTTTCGACAAAGTTAAAAATATATCCCAGGATAAAAGACAGGTCTTCAGAAGGATGATTACCACCGAAGACGTTTTTTAATTACAGTATAAGGTCCATGATAGCAAATCCTCAACTGGTTTTTTGTCTATTTGGTTTTTTAAAATTTTTTAGTACTTTTAAATTTTTTAAATATTTTGAAACTTTTCTAACGTTGTTAAAACTGTATCAAAAACACCCTTTGGAGAACAAATTTCATCGGTTTTGTTTAAGATTAAAATTTAAGAAACTAAATTAAAAAATTAAAACGTACTAATGACCCTCTGTTCCTGAAGCTCTTCCTTCGTTCTATCATCTCTCGGTAAGTGGCACTGTCGACGGAGAAGTTGTGTCCGTGCATGGCTTTCTTGACGGGGGACGGGGTTGACCCCAGTTGCCAGGAGAGGGCCGGCATGGACTGTTGTTGTTGGACTTGAGGAGGTCCAGAAACTTGTTGATTAGGTCCCACAGAAGCCATTGAGCTGGTGGACGGGCAGTTTGATGGCCGTCTGTCCGATATTGCGTGGGGGCCGTGAATAACCATACAAACTCGAATTCCTTCTTCCTTCCTCAAATTTGGCAAAGTTAAGGATTCTGATGTGTTTTTCGGAGTCAAAAACGAGACTGTTTTGGAATTTTCTGACATTTCAGAATAGCAATATTCCGGAAACACGGTAGTCTGGGGTTCAAAGGTCAGGCAAATAATTGTTTTAGAACCTAATAAATGTAACTGTTAGAGAGGTGCAGTAATGTTAAACTCCTCGAATAACAGAAATCCAATAATATTCAATATTTCTCATTAAAGTTACTATAATAAACAATTTCAAAATAGTTAATTTCGTAATTTTTGCGACTTTGGAGAACACTAGTTTGAGAAAATAAAAGAATAGAGTTTTTTGAAAAAATTAATTGGGAAATCCCAGGTTCGAATTCTAATTGAATGTAATTCTGCATTTAGGGAATTCACTATCCTCATGATGCTCATTTTCACCTTATGAAGGATTTTAAGCCGATTTTGGCACAAGGAATCAAAACAAAAAATAAGTTTCAAAACATCCTTTAAATATAAAAATCATACATTTTTCCACATTTCATACGTTAAGGCTTGATGTTAAGAAATAAGGGAACAAAAAACTTCCAATATGGCCCATAATTCGAAAACGGGTCCCATGAGTATTTTTTAGTTCTAAGAAATTAAACTTTTACTACAAGAAATATGTTCGTTGTGGAGGACATTTTGTTCATAGTCAACTCCTGCACCTCTCTAGCCATCTGAATGTAAAATTGAATCTTGTTAAGGCAGTCCAAACTTGGAGATGCCTTCAGAACCATTCATCAAAGTTCAAATTGGCGTTTCTTCCGGTCTTCTTTGCCGGAGGAAAAATTGCTACAGCCGTTTTTCGAGGTTCCGAGTTAATGTAAGATTGTGGTTTGGATGAAAAATAAATATTTTAAAAAAATTGCGTCATGAATGTAATCCATCCTGATTTGGAATAAGAAAACGGCAATTGCAACGAATAATAAATTAACCGAAGGTTTTCTCGAGAATATGAATACATGAATTTTTAAATTTATACAGTTGAGAGTTAAACAGGTGATGTTTAATGGTAATTAGGAAATTCAAGAAGTAATCTAAACGGATATTAGTGAAAATGAATCACAATTAACTTTGGATAGTGTTCAGAAAACCAGGAAACATGATTTTTCTGGACACTATTCTTGAGTTCATTGGAGCTGTAAAAATACTAAAAACACTTCCAATAAAGAAGGTGGATAATGTTCAAAAATCTACAAACGAGAATATTTTAAACACTAGTCTTAAGATTATTGGGATTATTGGAACCAAGATTCAAAAGGTCAGCTCCAATGGAAAAGGTGGATAGTGTTCAGAAAATCAGGGAACTTGGATTTCTTGGGCACTATTCTTCAGTTTGTTCGAACTCTGGAAATTGCGGTCAAAAAATCAGTTCCAATGAACTTTTGAATAGTGTCCGAAAAATCTTAAGATATGGATTTTCTAGACACTATCCTCGAGTTTATTAAAGCCGTTAAATTGTTGGTAAAAATAAATAGAAAAACTAAGAGTAGTGTCCAATATTCTCAATTTTTGATATTTTGAGATATTATCTTTATCCTTATTACATCTGATGAAGTCCCTCCAAAATATTCCCACCTCTTGTGCCATCGTTAAATTGCACATTTCTAAATACTAGATAATCCACCTTATAAATGAACTCCAAACTTTTGAAAGCATTACAAAATGACGAATTAGCGGATTTTCAAGGATTCCACATGTTGGCCCTATTTTTCATCTCTACGAAGAAATTCAGCAAAAATACAAAATTGCAGGTCATCTTCGACGATCAACAACATACAGTAATTTAAATTAAAAAAACACAAAATAACAATTGCAATTATAAAAGTTTTCGCTGTGAGACAAAAAATCACAAAATATCTTAGCAAGAAAAACAAAAATATTAGTTTTTGCAAATAATCGAGTCTTTAATAACAAGTATCTAAGATTTCATTTCTTCTGGCTTAGATGGAAAAACAAAGAACTAAAACTGACGCCATTTTCGATTATTCCACAAGGGCTGCATCGAGAAAAATAACCTTTTAGCACCTGAGGAAACCAAGTCACTGAGATTAAATTTCGTAATCCAAAAATAATAGGTACAAGGTGAAAAGTTATAATTAGTCATTTACAGACATCTACGAAGGGAGTTCTGGAGTCTGTCCTTTAAGGTTATGGAAATTGAGAAAACGCCAAAGAGAGACAATTATGTTTTTTGGGTTTCTAAATTTCCAAAAATTGAAAAAGACCGAAATTGGCATACTATCCTCCTTCAAAATTTCTCTAGGGTACGTGCCACGTGATATCTGTAAAAATATCCTTGAACTCAAATTCTTTAAAAAATGAAAAAAAATTTCTTCGGAATTTTTAAAAAGAAGTTTCAGAAAATATTTCTTAGAATTTAAAAAATTTTTAATTTTTTAATAAAAAACTTAATCAAATTTCGCGTCAAGAGTAAAGTGGACTAAGGAGGTAATCAATACTCCATTTCTCGACACGAAGATATCCACTCAGATTCTTAGAATGGAAATTTTGTACTTCTTCGTAGGACCCACAGGGACTGAAAGATAAATTATTCAATAAATAAGTTACTCGAGGTCAGAAATAACGGCCCTGAGGCAACCATGAGGTTTCCGAAAACGGTCCTTAAAAAAGTATGAATTTTAAATTTAAAAATTCACCTTTAATTTTGCTCCATTTATTTCTTTCATTTCAGATAATTATTATTTAAGAAATATAAAGCCACAAAGACTAGTCAATTCGTGGCAGACTCTGGGGACAATGGGCTTTCTAGTCCATCAGGAAAAGAGTTAATGAAGGCCGAAAGAAGCATTTCATCTCTATAAACATCACTTTTGAAACAAGAGAGATGAATCAAAATTGTCACGAGTAACTTTACTCCTTCTGGACAGCTCAAATCAACCAAGGCCCATTTCGGGGATTACCTAGTGTCCAGTCCGAATTCCGTCCAATTTTTACGGAACGCTTTCTGGAGCCAGACCGCCACATTATTACAGAAAGTGGAAATTAAAGTTGTTATGATGTCATCTCCATATTAATTTCCAGGACCTTTTAGAACTCGCTAGACCTTTAAATTCGGGGTTTTAATTAAGAATAATATTATTGTACAAATAAAAATTATTTCGAAATCGTCTCAACACGAACTTTTCAACTCTTGAGAACTTCCAGATAACTTCGAAAGTTTCTACTGGATTCTAGGGAATTTCAGAAATCCCCAAAAAATCCTAGAGGACTTCAGAAACTTCCACGGGATTCCAGAATCTTCTCTAAACGCCTAATTGTAAAATCCTAAATTCTTACGAAATCGTCCCAGCACGAATTTTGGGACTTTTTTATTTATTAATTCCAAAAGTTCCCACTAGATTCCATGAGATTTTAGAAGACTTCAGAAGTTTCTAAGAAATTTCAGAAGACTGGAAATTTCCACAGGATTCTAGAATTTTCTCTGAAATTCCAATTATAGAAATTAAACATTTTAAATTCTTACGAAATCGTCTCAGCCGGAATTTTAGAACTTTTTTAAATAAATTTAAAATTCCTCATTAGATTCTACGAGACTTCAGTTAAAAGTGTAAAATTTCATATATTACAAGTTGGGAAAAAATGAGAGAACTTTCTCACCTGTTTCCTCAGCCTCTGGTTATTCATTTCAAAAACGTTCGTTTTCTGTTTCAATTTTACCAATTTTTAAATTTTTCCAATTAGACAAATTTCAGAAGTAGTAACAACAAATTTTTTCAGAAAACAGAAACCAAAATTTAAGGATTTTCTGGATTATCTGTTTTCGAAGGAATATACAAAAGTACAATTTTAAGTTCTCGAAGTAATTTACAAGACTTCAGGATGGGATATAATTTATCGTAAAAAATCAAATTTAAGATTTTACTCAAAATTAATTTTATTTATTTTTTAAAATAAAAAAATCGTGATGAGACATTTATGTTTCAGACATTTACATTCCAAATTTTACAACTTTAATTTAAAAATAAAAAATTACTTCAAATAACTTTGTGTTTTTTCTAAAAAATTTTAAAAATCATTCTAGACAAATTTTTTTATAAAACCCCAGAATCAAATTTTAAATATTCTTAGAATTGAGAATAAGTCTTCAGAATCCAGAATTCTGAAGGTCAACTATTAATTCTGATTTCAGATTCAGAATTAATGGGTTTGATTAGATTATTACAACTACTTTTTTCAGTTCAAACCCCAGAATTGGAATACAACTGTTTGAATCACAAATGTTTGGAATACAAATGTCTGAATCACAACTGTTGTATAACTAGAAAAATACAGAAATCTGGAATTGATTATCCAAGAACGACAAGGAGTTGAATAAGGACAATTATCCACTTGAGATTTGAGGCAGTCAATGAGTAGTTGCCCTGGAGACAGAAACCTTTCTGATGTCGTTTTTCACATTTTTTACAAAAACACGGTAAAAAGACTAAAGGCAAAATTACAGGTGGTTTTTAATTTTCCATCTGGATTCACCAACCCTAAATTTTTGCTTTTATTGATTTTCATTGGTCAAAGGAAATTTACCTTGTTAGCTGCTTTCAGACACTTCCGACTAAAGGTCATCCTTGACGAATTTGTGTCTTATTGATTACTTATATCAAATATGATAATTTACAGTTGATGTGGAAGAATCAACTTTGCTAAAACACAAGCAACTTAAAGAGTGAGGTTCCGGGACGAAAAACCCTACTATCAATGCGCTGGGTTACTGTAGTCGAAAATAGCTGTTAGCTTTACTTTTTTCATATATGGTTGATATATCAAACGATTCCGGTATTTCCCCATCTTCCACGCGATGTTGTGGTGAAGAACTCCAGATATCAAGTAGCCGCGTTACTGTAGGTTGAAATTGTGTTGAGTGTTGTTATTGTTATCATCGTTTTCGTTATTACTTTTTCTTCTTTTTTTGTGTCATTGTTTATATATAAAAGAGTTCCATCTCCCCATTTTCCACGCAGTTCCGGAATGAAAAACCCTATTTATCAAGCAGTTGCGCTATTCTAGTCAAAAAATGGCTGTTTGTTGTGTTGATGTGGATCTTCGCTTATATTATTATATTTACTTTCTATTTTTTTCACTATTACTTCTATTAAAGAATAAGGCTAGCTTTCTCGACTCCACACACATAATGACAGTATATTTAAAAAGTTACTAAAATCTACAAAATATCACCTTAATTATCTCTAATTAGCCGAACAAAATTCGCTAACCTATTTTATTCTCCCTAAATATATGAAGAACTTCGAAAATCAAAACTTTCCCCAAATTTTTACGTACTAAACTTTTTAGGATTAAATTTTACATAAAAAATAAATTTTCTTCTTTTTCGTATTTATTCTAACTTATACTTTAAAAACTCAGCAGTATTTCCTGTTCAACCATATTGCGGAACAATTCCAGAAAAACTAACATCGGAAAATTGGAGTTTTCAAACTTCCACACTGTTAGTCAGCCCTCACTTTAGAACAAAGAAAAACGACATTCTTGATCTATGCATTTTTTGTTTAAGAACTATGGCATCATTTCATGATGTCAAGTTTTCCTTTTACGCAATTGGAAATTCGGTAAAAAATAACCGATCTTTGTTTCCTGAGCTGAATAGTTCAGCTTTTTAGAAATGTCATTTCGTATGTATTTTTTATAATTTTTTATCTTAGAAAGCTAGGTAGCGACTTAAATAATAGGTTCGGATAAAAAATTGGTGATTCAAGCGGTTTTGAAAATTGTTCGTTGGTTCCTAAAGACAAGAAGGGACTTGGATTAGCGACTGATGACGTTCTACTTAATCTCGTCACAACTGGTATCAATCATTCGACGTAGATTAGACAAAATTAAAAATGTACTTGACTACAGTCAAATCCATCGAAAATTCAGAAATCACTAAATTTCCAAACTATTCAGTTTTAAGTTTCCAGAAAATTAATCTTTTATAAACAAAGATTAAATTATCTAATTTAATAGTATCAGAAGCCTTATAACAAGGAGTTCATATCTAAATCCGTTTCACCAGAAACATAAAATTCACTGTCCACTAACAACAACTCTAATAAGGAGATTGAATGGTGAGTAATTTCCAATATTATTTACTAAAATTACGAAGAGCATTTAAAAATAACTCCAATAAAATGGACGGACGGTGCCTAGAAAATCCTCAGTTTCGGATTTACTGGACATTATTGGCTAACGACTGACAGTCCAGTAAAACTTCAGGATAAAGTCCTAAATAAGAACTGACCTTGGCTCAAATTTCATTTTTATTCACAAAAACTATCAACAAAAGAGCAATGAATCGAGCATCAAAATAAATACAAATTATAGTGGGTAGAGTATTAAAGGTAAGAAACATGTTAACTTCAAGAACTTGCTAAAAATGCCGCCGACGGGGGCGAGTAAAGATGCGCCAGCGCCGACTTTCATTACTAGGATGTTGGAGTAACATTAAAACATTTGAAATAGAGGAATACAATCATCATCAGTAAAATGACATTCCGAAAACGACAGATTCGAAGCAGACGATGACGATAGAGATTAAACGAGATCCATTTCTGAAGAATAACGAATCCAATGTTTACAGCATGCTGTCTACTTCTTTAGAAGCCTCTTGAATGACAGCTTCGTGATGATAATAGGCAGCTTGAGGTCCCACTGTTGTGTACTCTTCCTCTTGCACTAACTGAAAGTCAACCAAGGTTAATCCACCTTCAACCAGCAAAAACTCACGTAATTAGTCGGATGAGGCTGTTCCATCGATCCAGATTCCCCAACGACAACATATTGCTGTGGAATCAACTTTTGAGAATGGGGTCCTTCCTCCCGGTTCTTCAGTAGTTTCTGGTGGGCAATGGCAGATGCCTTCTTCAGCTGACCTTCCAAATTAGTGATTCGTTGCTCCAGATTCCTGATGCGTTTCTGATATTCATCTTCATTAGTGGCAAACAGAGCTTGGAATCTATCAATATAATCCTGATAGAACTGCGTGGCTTCAGCAAGAGTCTTCTGTGATCGTTCCATTTCCTCCCTCATTATCTGGACAAGTTCGAAAACTCCAGTAACAGTTGGATCTCCGTTATCTTTCAGATTCTTAGACAATCTTTCGATGTCGGCCAAAACATTTTGAGGGGTCTCGTAGTTTTGAACTGGTAACGGCTTCGCCATCAAGTCTTGGTTGTTAGCCGGACGAGTATAACGAGGCTGAACAACCCTCGGTCCTCCATTAATAACGGGCGGTAATCGGTTCGGATAGATAACACGTGGAATTTGTACAGGAGCCCGGTAGACTGGTCTTGGGACATTCGGCGGCTTCATAACAATCGTACGAGGGGCAGCCATAGCAGCCGGAGTCTTGGGTTTCGGAGGAGAGGGCCGCTTCTTGTCTTGCTCTTCACTATAATCGGCATCCTTAGGGTCATCCATTCCAGTCAAGCTTGGAGGAACAGGTCTATTTGTTTGTCTCCCACGAGGTTTCGGGGCAGGTTTCGTAACAGTTGGTGCGGGAACAAGTTCCTCTTCTTCCAACTCCTCATCCAAAGGAGCAGTAGTATTATTACGATCGAAATCTTCTTGCATTCTCTGAAGATCAGCTGCATCTGAAGTTGCAATAGCCATGGGAGATTTCTTCATTTGAGGTGTTGCTTTCTTAGGTGAACGAGATATATTGCGAGGAGAAGTCAATGAGGTATTGGTTTCGGATTCAGCGACGGGTGGCTGCTCCTCGTGAATTACAGATTCTTCATTCGTAGATTCGGACAGCTTCGCTTTCTTCCCACGATTTCGAGCAGCTAAAATGATAGAAATTAGATAAGCCAAAGAACAATATCGACCACAACGCCAATGACAACACCAAAGACTAGCTCAGAGAGAAGATTAGACAAGTCATAGGTAAATTCCACCACTCCACCGATGGAATGGCTGGGTGAATTAACCTCTGTCGTGAATCGATATAATCATCGCTAAGAAAGAACAACAAACGAAACGTACCACCAGATTGATCCTCACCTGGGGACTTTCCAGGAGTTTCCTTTGAAGCTCCACGTTTTCTCGTCGGTTCAGGGGTATCGTCAAACAAGTCCTCATCACCACCAGATTTATTTGGCATCAAAGAGGCCCACACTTTGTTCTGCGCAGCAGCACTACGACGAGGTCGACCGCCTTCGGACATTTCCAAGTCTAAACATGGATTAACAAAAGAGAAACGCAATGAAAAGATATCATGGCACGTAGCAAACGTGTGATCAACAGTAACAAATAATAACCATCATTTATTCAAAATCGGGATTTGAGCTACTTTCCTCGGCTCCTGATAATCCGAGACGGGAGATTTGACGGAAGTCAAAGTATGTCGAACTAAACGTTCACCGTTTTCGCCTAAGGCACTGACAACACCGAGCTCATCTTCAGCAATAGAGAGAACATATGCTGTTTGAATATCGCCAACACCCAGAATTCTGGCCAAAATAATGTCACCAGGTTTGACGTACTCCCACACAACAATCTTCGCGTAGTCTGCGTCCTTCATGTCTTCCTTCCTCAGTGTGGCGGAAAACTCACAAGGTAGAACAGAATCTTCAACGCAGAATATCGAGCATCTGGCAAGCCTTTGAGTAATACTGACGACCTGGAAAAAGAATTTTCATATCGAATAACGTTGCAACTGACCAACCCTGGCTGTGGCGATGGTTCCGACAACCGGAGTGATGTACTTCTTCCCCTCTTCTGATTGCTGGATCTCTACTATCTTTTCGTTTTCTTTCCCACCCTGAAAGAAACTTACTAGATCCAATGGCGAAATCAATAAGAAGCAAAATCCAACTTACCCCTCCAGATGCTGTTTCTCGAACACAGACATAACCGTACAACGAAGCAATGATAGATCCACGTTCCTCGTAAGTTCCGAACCCGCTTCTGTAACCCTCGGAAATATTGAACAATCTGTCACCCGGTATACAAGTCTTTTTTTTCTCCTTGGCCGGTTTCCTCACCGACCGAGGCATTGCTGCCAAATCCAGCACTAAAGACATCAGAAACTCCCGGGAAACAAAAATAAAGAAAAATCTCGTAATTCCTGTAGCGATAAAAACGAAACGGAATAATGGATCATTTCGACAAGCAAACCAAAGAAAGCGCGCGGAAAAGCGAGCGAGCACCCACCGTATTTATTCGCTGCGAAACCTCCTTCTCTGTGTCATTGATTCTTTCTCGGAAAGGGGAGGATCTTGGATGTTTTTTTGTGTTCCAAGCTGTTGATAGTGCCTGTGGGTATCGAATAAAAGCAAAATTGGAGAGAATGGAGGCATACAAGAGGGAAGTAAAAATGATTCAAAATTGATATTGGTAAAATCCCATTGGGGACACTTTGCCAAGGGTTTCGGAACGTTGAACGAAGTGGACTTTTTCAAGAAACCTGGACGAATGGTTTCATTATTTCCTTAATTTTAATCAAATCCCGTCAAAATGACTTCGATTATCCGGGTAGAGCCGTTTTCTGGTGTATATGGTCATGGACCTCTGTGCTACATGCTAACGGTGGGTTTTTGGCTTTTATTTTCCCAAATTTCCCATATATCGAAACTTTGTTGAATTCTTTATTTCCAGGTTGATGATGTTAGGATCCTTCTTGACTGTGGCTGGGATGAGAAATTCGACATGGAGTACATCAACGAGCTTCAGCGGCAACTTCCCCGAATTAATGCTGTCTTGATCAGTTACGGAGATATATCTCATTCAGGAGCTTTGCCATATCTGGTCGGTAAACTTGGATTAAACTGCCCAATTTATGCTACGGTAAGTTCCTGGGATTTTAAATTAATCATCAGCGATTATTCAGGTTCCTGTATGCAAGATGGGCCAGCTTGCCTTGTACGACTGGCTCCACGGCCACTTGTCCAACGAAGAGTTTGATCTTTTTTCATACGATGACATCGATGCTGTGTATGAGAGAGTAGAACAACTGAAATACAACCAAACTGTAAGTGGAATTTGCCATTAAA
Organism: Halicephalobus mephisto; assembly: GCA_009193035.1. NCBI lineage: Eukaryota > Metazoa > Nematoda > Chromadorea > Rhabditida > Panagrolaimidae > Halicephalobus > Halicephalobus mephisto. The sequence goes on along the minus strand of SWDT01000081.1, from coordinate 163,524 downwards.
CCCTAATTCCCTTCTTCCAGGCCTTGTTGAGAGGAGACAACGGACTTCAAATCACAGCTTTGCCAGCTGGGCACATGCTCGGGGGAGCCATTTGGAGAATCACCAAGATGGGTGACGAAGAGATCGTCTATGCTGTTGACTTTAACCACAAGAAGGAACGGCACTTGAATGGATGCACTTTTGACGGAGTCGGTAGACCGGCTTTGATGATCACAGATGCCTTCAATGCTCTTTACAATCAGCCCAGAAGGAAGAACAGAGATGAGCAACTCGTTACTCAGCTGATTTCTACACTGAGAGATGGCGGAGACTGCTTGCTCGTCATAGACAGTGCCGGAAGGGTTTTGGAAATTGCCCATCTACTGGATCAAATGTGGCAGAACCCAGATGTCGGGTTGTCGACGTACAATTTGGTCATGCTTTCATCTGTTGCCTCATCTGTGATTGAGGGCGCAAAGTCTCAAATTGAGTGGATGGCAGACAAGATCCAAAGGGCTTTCGAGTCAGGTAGAGTGAACCCCTTCCATCTAAAGAGCGTCCGGTGCTGTCATTCCTTGGGGGAATTGAACCGAGTCAGATCTCCCAAAGTAGTGATGGTCAGCGGATTGGACATGGAATCTGGTTTATCTAGAGATTTATTCCTGAATTGGAGCATAGAGACAAGGAACACCTGCATAATCACTGGCAGGTCGACTGACGGAACTCTTGGGGCGAAATTGATCAAGATTGCTGAACTCAGAGAAGCCAAAAAGCCTTGTAGTAGCAGTTTGGCACTCGAATTGAAGCAGAGAGTTAAGCTCGACGGAGTTGAATTGGCTGCTTATTTCGAGAAGAAGAGAGCAGAGTACGAAGAAGCCAAACGACTCAGACAGGAAGCCAAGAGAAGGAAGGAGAGAGACGAGATTCTCGATGAATCTGACAGTGATGATGAAGATATAGCTGCTGCTGCAAGGGCTGTTGCAGAAGCATCTGCTAAAGTTGCTCAAGAAGAAAGAGATCGGTTAGAGAAAGAAGCTAAAAGTCAACAAATAGATGGAATTTCTCAAGAACAACCACCTCAATTGCCGGCTTTTGCGTTTAAAAGAGAAAAATTGAAATTACCATATCATGTAAAAATTCCATTCGGAGATTACTTGACTTTTTTCCATGGACCTGAGGCTGAAAACTTCGCCCCAACAGCTGGACCGTTGTCGAGATATGGAGCTATCAAAAGGAAGAAAATTGCATACACTTTGACGATTCCTAAATATTTGCCTGTGAGTTTGTTTTCTGATTTGAACGTTGATTCGTGTATTTTCAGTGGGACGAATTTGGTGAAACTATTGATCCAGAGGACTACACCATTATAGAAGAACTAAAGGATCGCGTAAATGAGGCGAATCAGAACTCAGATGAAAGTGATAATGAGAATGACCATCATTTCGCTGTGGAAGATGTCCCGACAAAGTGTATTAAGAAAATGGCGAAACTAGAAGTTTTATGTAAAGTTCATTTTATTGATTTTGAAGGGAGATCTGATGGGGAATCTGTCAAGAAATTACTCGAGAGATTACAACCTAGGAAGTTAGTTGTGGTTCATGCAACTCCTCAAGCAACAAAACACCTGGCGGATTACTGTGTTCAGAATAAAATTGTAGAAGATCAAGTTTTTGCTCCCTACTTGAATGAAAGCATCGATGCTACTGTAGAATCCAGAATAGTGCAAGTCAAGTTGAGCGAACATCTGATGAGGACTCTGAAATTCTACAAGGTTTGTGATTTTTTAAGTTTAATTTACAAGAGAAAATTTCTAGATTCGTGACTTGGAAGTTTGCTGGATCAATGCGAAACTTGTTCGTCGTGATCCGTTCTCGAGGGAACAAGAAACTTCTGAGAAGGAACTCATCACTCCAATTCAACCTCAACAGCCGAAAGCAACGTTTGGGGAAGATGGAGCAGATGAAAACATGGAAGCAGAAATTGCTGAAGGAGGTGAAGAAACAACGGCTCCAAAAAGAATGAAAAGAAATCCTGATGATGAAAGGATTCTTGTGTTGGAAACCCTCCCAGTGCCAGAGCAGAAACCTCACAAAAGTCTCTACATTGATGATCCGAAACTCTCTGATGTTAAAGCTTTGTTGAATTCCAAAGGTTTCCAAGCAGAATTTAACGCTGGAACTCTCTTTGTAGAAAATGTGGCGGCAATTCAAAAAACAACAGCTGGAGTCTTTTCAATTGAAGGAAGGACTTGTTTGACTTTGTACAAGATTAGAGACTTGGTCAAGGAACAATTTGCGGTCATTTGAGGTCGTTTTACTCGTATTGTTATAGATCTCATGAAAATTAAATTTATTGCTGTGACTTTGGATTCGGTTGATCAAGGGGTGAAGTTCGGAGCTGAAACAGGATAGAGATGGAGTTTTTTGAATTTTGATGAGTTTGGAAATGGCTTAGGATAAGGATATGGTAGAAGAGTAAGGATTTTTGATGTTTTTAAGAAAATGGAAAAGAATCGGTTTAGAAGAAAATAAATGAGATAGTTTCTATTTTTTATGTAAAAATATAATTTTCTTTTTGGTTGTAGATTTTCGGATTTTTTCGTGGAATTACATTAAAAGTAGTTTTTCGATTTTGATTTTCTGGGAATTCAAAAATAAAATTTATAAAACCCAATTAAAAATGTAAATTATTTGATGTGTGACGTCACTTTTATTTTCCATCTTTCGAGAAACTGTGGAGCATGAGACTTCCAGTTTTCCACTTCTGTCTTGGACTGTTCGGCGGACCTGTGAAAAGGGACTTTTTCCTTTTATGGTGGTCGTCGTGAAGACTGAATTTCCTCCCTTTCGACTTCCCTGGATGGCTTTGTTTCCTGATAGGAAGCGAATCGATCGTGTCCTTGCTGGAATTTCTGGCGTGGATAATCACGATTTCAGGGATGTGATCCCCTGACTCGGACATAGTTCCAGTGGAGTCGAAGGAAACTCCATAGTCTTGTTTCATCTGAAGAACCGAATCGACTGGTTGATTTACCAACTTCATCGGGAGCATCTGCCGTCGTTCCATGGCCATCTGAAGTCGTTGTTCTTGTTCTTCGTGGTACTTCTGTTCCTCTATGATCTCCATAGTTCTCCTAAGGGCAGCGTTCTTGCCTCCAGTCGATCCGCTCACCATCCAGCCTTCGCTCGAGTAAGATGAAGAACTAAAACAATCATATTAAAAATTGGGAAATTTATTACGAAATTGTCTGGACAAGAATTTCCAGAAGTTTCAAGAAGCCAAGATAGTCTACGTGGAAAATTCCACGTTCTATCATACTTATTTCGTAATCTTACATGATTTCTTAATTAATTATATATTGTATCTTAAAGATTATACATGAACTTTTTTGCGAAATTATCCTGGTACGAGTTTCCAGAAGTTACCAGACACCAAAGTGGTCTACGTGATGACTTCTATTTTACATGTTAGTTATTTCGTAATCTTACATAATTTGATAGTTAATTTTCTAGAGTTATATTTTTAAATAAATCTAAACTTCTGGATTGTGGTTATATGAGATATCGGAAATTTTGTCCACTTTTTAGGATTAATCTTCATATATGGAATTATTAATAGATATCCAGAAAATCATAAAACTAAAATATTTTGTTAAAGATGGATTTTTTCGTTTTTAAAAATAAAATAAAAATTACCTTATTGTTGCGGACCAGTAAGCGAGGAAAAGCATAAAAATCCCGGCGACTATCCCGATTGGAATCAGAGCCCTGTTCATGAACGTCGTTATCGGATCGAATCTGGGGAACTTGTCATAAGACAGAATCTCCCAACCTAGTCTGTGGGTGAATTCGGTCAGTTGAACTCGAAGAACATCTGAAAGGAAAATTAAACTGGGAAAACTGTCCAAAACAAACCAGCTAGGATCTTCCTGGATAAAAGCGGCTTGGCCAGTTTTTTGTCTATTGGAAGGGCATCAGGAGGAAGAACGATAAAAAATCGGAAAATAACAGCTCTGTTATCCCTCTTGGGGTACCCATCCAGAAGGATCACATGATGCACAGTAAACTGAACCGGCTTCTGAAGTCTGCAAGCAGTGGCGTTCCTACAGTGTCTGTTGACCATCTTCGACATTGCCTCCCTGAAGGGCTCCACCAGGTCGTTCAGGGGCATTTCCTGACAGTAGGCCATTCTGATTCCAGAAGTCCAGTCGAGTAACGCCAATTCTGAAATTTAAAAAATACGAAAAATAAGTTTCATTTGCAATTTATGGATTCTGAAGACAAAACCCAAAAATCACTGTATAATTTCGAACTTACTCCCCTTAGCCAGAGGGGTTTCACCGATTTTAATTTTAAATTCCGAAGTCACTGGTTTTCAGAATCCCAAACCCCTACTTACCCTGAGGGGACCTGTCGCTAGCAGAATACAGTTGCCCCTGGACCCCGCGGAAATAAGTGAAAAACAATAATATCGAAATAAACATCATCTTGGAAATGTCAAAAATACTCAAGCTCGAAGACTTCCACAACCCGGAAAAACCGCAATGATTCGTTAAAAATTTGTCCGCATGAGGACAAAAGTGGGCAAGGACGGAACAAGTGGCAAAAACCTGAGCCGATCTCCACAACAGCCGTCAAGGGGACTATGAAAGCGTCATTTGTCATCTTTCCTCTATTCCCGCGAGAAAAAGAAAAATTATACTTATTAGTGGCCACAAAATGGACTCATTCGACTTTGATTTATAGTTCAAAAAACCAACTTAGCCGTAAAAAAACAAAAAAATGAAATTTTATCGATAAAAATTCGTTAATTCATCTTGGATTGGATCCGACGAATACTGTGGTGATGTCAGAGGTAACGGTCATCCAACTGGTTTATTGCAAAAAATCCTCGGACAATAAAGTAACCGAAATTTAAACCATCATTTTGGCGCGCCTCTCATCAACGAAGGTTGTCAATTTGTTTACGAATACCGCCGGAAAGTTCGTTGAACGTTTTTTTCTCTGCCTAAAAGTATATCCTAGGGAAATAATAAAGCTAAAACTTACTTTAAGTTCTGTTTCGAGCTCATCAGATAATCTCCTCAAATTCTCCAGATGCTCAAGCATGATAGGTCTACTGTCGCCGTAGAAATCCAAATCAATGTTGCCAGTTACTCGCCATCCCTTCGTCCCCTTCCTGTTCTTCTGTTCAGTTACAAGTTTCTCACGTTCTTGGATCCTTTGTTCAACCTGGAAATCGAAACCGATATATCGACCAGAAGCGGGTTTTCAACCAACCTCAAATTCCTGGATCAAAACATCAAAGTGTTCCTTGCAGCGTTGTTGGAACTCCTTCAGGACTTCATTTCTGACTTCTTCACACTTGGCTGTCCTGATCGTCTGGCCCAAGTGGTTGATGGCGTGGATTTTTATGAATTTCGGCTGTAGACATTCAGAAGTGAGGGTGTTCAATGTGGTTTCAAACGAAGAACGGAGTTTTTCCATTAGAACTGGGCTAAAGTTGATGTAGATTAAGTGGAAATTAAAAAAATAAAGGAAAACAAAGAAGAAAACGAGCGTCAGAAGAACGACGGAAAGTGAATCCAAAGTCAAGATTCAAAAATATAACCCCGCGCCTTGGGATTGTCTCGATGCGAATTCAACTCGCTCTTTTTTCTGATTTTTTGCTGCAATATCCTTTCCGTCTAAATTTCTGAAGAATACCCTTCTTCGTTTTTTATCATTCTTCAGAATCCACAAGGATCATCACCTCTAGGATTATCTCGAAGATGAAGGCTAAACTCTTCAATCTAGCATCAAGGTAGAGTTGTTCGTTTTTATGATAAACTGTAATCCGTTCCAGAAGTCTCAGCAGGTATGTCCATACTTCCAACGTTCTTCAGAAACAAGTAAGTTTATATTGTTAACTATTTCCATATATAAAAACGAATTTTAGGCTAATATTAATATAAACGCTATTCCTCTCAACGAAGGGATCCCTGGTCTTTCTGTTTCGAAGAACGCTGGTCATGAAGTTTTCAAAAGCTTTGATGCAGAGATATCTACATTGCCAAACGGATTGAGGATCGCAACAGAGCAGAATCCTGGCAAATACTGCACAATTGGAGTGGCCATCGACAGCGGTCCGAGGTATGAAGTCAACTACCCCCTCGGCACGACCCATATGATTGAAAAACTTGCTTTTTCGTCGACGAAGAACTACAGTCGGGATTTAGTGCTGAAGATGATGGAAGAAAGAGGTGCTCTGATCGACTGTCAATCAACAAAGGACACTTTTCTCTATGCTTCCAGTTGCCAAAGTGATGGATTCGAGGAAATTTTGTCCGTAATAGCTGACGCTGTGTTCCGGCCGAGTTTTTTGGAGGAAGAAGTAAGATTTTGACCATTATTGCCTTACTCCTTCTTAAATTTAGGTAGAATTAGCCGCTAACGTCATTGCTTTCGAGAATGATGCATTAGCGAGGAATCCGGAATGCGAGCCTCTTCTCATAGATTGGGTTCATGCGGCTGCTTTTCAAGGAAATACACTCGGATTGTCAAAGTACTGCAAGAGCGAAGCAGCGAGATCAATAACAAGACAACATCTGTTCTCGTATTTAAGTCAGTATTACACGCCAAACAGAATCGTTGTATCCGGTGTCGGGGTTGATCACAATGCTCTCAGAACTGCTGCTGAAAAGCTCTTTGATCCAACGAAAACCTCATGGGCGGAGAACCCATCTTTATTACTGCCATCTCTTCCGCCTGTGGACAATTCTATAGCCCAATACACTGGAGGAGAATACAGAGTCCAGAGGGACTTGAGCAAAATCGCACTTGGACCTGCTGGATTCCCAAACCTGGCCCATTTTGTCCTTGGATTTGAAAGTGTTGGACTGAAACACCCTGATTTTGTCACTTTCTGCGTCTTGAACACGTTGATGGGAGGCGGAGGAAGCTTCAGTGCCGGAGGACCAGGAAAAGGCATGTACACAAGACTGTATGTTGATGTCCTCCATCAGTAAGTTCCCTGTGAATTCCAATTTCGTAACCATCGGTGATTTCAGTTATCACTGGATGTACAATGCAACAGCGTTCAATCACTCGTATGCGGATGCCGGAATCTTTTCGATTAGAGCTTCCGGTCCTCCTGAAAACTTCCAACATATGGTCAAAGTCATTCTTAACGAATTCCTGAGGTTAGTTGACGGTGTTCGGGAAGATGAATTGGAAAGGGCAAAAGTTCAACTCAAATCTCAAATTCTAATGAATTTGGAGATGAGACCTGTTCAATTTGAAGACTTGGCCAGACAAGTTTTGACTCATAAGGACAAGAGAATAAAACCTGAAGAATATGCTCAGAAAATCGGTTTGTTTCGCCGTTGAGGAAGTGATGTATATTCTCTATTTTAGATGCTGTAACTAATACGGATATTAAACGTATTGCTGCTAGAATGCTCTCTACAAAGCCTTCTATTGTTGGCTACGGTGACTTGAAGGAGATGCCATCGTTCGAGAAGATTGACTCTGCCGTCGCTAAAAGGTCCTTGAAGGAGCTCGACACCAAAGTCGGAGTCAACTATTGGACAAGTGCATTTAAGCAATCTTAGGATTCGTTTTATTTTTGTTGTGTTCATGAATAGAAATCTATAGACCTAATTTAGCCATTTCTTCTTCAAGCCGGTCTTTGTCAAGAAAGGAATCTCGAATTCGATGTTTTCTGAATAAGGTTATGAACATTGCCCTCGCTCTGTCAAAATCCCATCTTTCTACGTATTCGTTGGCAATGAATTTCCTTGTTCTCAGATCGTGCTTCTTGGAAATCTCAATGAAAAGTCTCTGGATATCATCTGTTGGTCCACATTCGAGTTCTAGTAGTTTGAGGTAGGAGAAATCCTGATTCCTGAAAAGTTTTGAATTGTTTCTGGAAAGAGTTTAAGACATACTTGTTGAGCCAATAGAGGAGATAATCAGCGACATATTCTGGTTTCGTTGCTGATTCCAGGATAAGGTCACAAATGGCTAGCTTCATAGTGTCGTCCACATTTCTTGAACTTGGAGAGAGGACTCCAGGAGTGTCTAAGATGTAGACAGGAGGTTTGTCGAGGATCCTGATTCTGTTTTGGACTCGGGTGGTTACTCCTGGTCGATTGCCTTCAGCAGTTGCTTCATTCCTTTTCCCGAGGTTGTAGCCTCTAAGGGCGTTGATGACAGAAGATTTGCCTACGTTCGGGATGCCGACGACCATCACCTGATATTCGGTTTTCACTTGCCTATTGAATCTGTGTTCTGATCGAAGGCAATCCAGCATCATCGCCTGTAGGTCCTTCAAGGCTGACCCTACTTTCCTCTTGCAGTCCGTCCAGACAATATTTTTGACTCCTTGATTGTGGTAGTATTCTTCTATTGGTTTTCTACAAAAACTGCTTATATGAATATCTTTAAAAATCCCACCTGTACTTTTTCAAGTTGATCAAGTCCATTTTGTTCATGACTAGAATATGAGGACGAATAGCGTACAATTGCTGATAGAAGTTTGGATTTCTTCCAGTTAGGGCAATCCTGGCGTCATGGACTTCTAATATTAAATCCACAGACCGTAGTTTTCCTTCCATTTTCTTCATCTGGACAGACATGTGCATCGGGAACCATGTCCTGTGGTCGAAGGCTTCTGGAAGCTCGAAGGATTCCCGGAACACTGGCAACTCTGATGGAGAAACTGTCGATAAGCATCTGGAAAACACCGGTAAAAATTCACTAACCGGCCGGATTAATGGAGGCATCCTGAAAATTTATTTTTTAATAAAAATCAACGAAAATATATCACGAATGAACCACGACACGAAATTAATCTTCATCTGTGGCTAAAACTCCGAGTTCTTTCAACTTCGGCAAAAGAGGGTCGTTGGAATCTTGTGGTTTCTCCAGGCCTTCTGGATCCAGATGGATCCTCTTCAACTCGACAGTGTGTCTGGTGTCCTTGTAATTGAAATCGCAGTTTTCTCTTTTGAGTGGGGCTGATCCATAGCATCTTGGGAACTTGACGATCTCCAGTCTTCCTCCAAGAATCTCAGGAGCATTCGAATGGAGGGCGAAAACAGTGTCGGCGAGGGAATACACAAGTTTCAACGTCGGTTCATCGAGTAGATCTCCGTCAATTGTAATCATGACTACAGAAGCTGCTGAAAAAATATGTGCACGAAGCTTTACGAGGAAAGAGATCAGATTGCTGGGAGGGGCTAGCGTCGACGTCAGATTCGGCAAGCAGACTCGAAGTGCAGTCGTTACAGATCCATTTAAAATATCCACACTAGAATCCTTCAACTCTTTGAATAACTTGTCCTCAAGGGTAGCTAGAGTATCGTAGTGGCATGTAGTTACTCTAGAGAGATCAATTTCAGATCTAGGTAGAGATTTGGCGAGATCGAATTTCTCACGGCCCGTGGTTTGGGTTCCGACTTGGGGAGCAGTGTTGTACCTCCAGGCAATTTTCATCGAGTCCTCATTGATCTTCGGCTTGGACTGAGTGTCTCCAGCAATCGATAAGCCAGACATTTCAGAAGGAATCGAGTTCAGTAATTCATCCAGTTCTCCTCTCCTGCTTTCAGAAATCCAGATTTTCTGATTATTCTTGATTCCTTCGGCAATCAGCAGCCTTGTCAGAATCCGTGAGTACTTCTTGGACCTTCGTTCGTCGATCAAGACAACAGAAGGGAAGGGAATCCCATCTTCGATCAGCTTGTCGAAAGCCTCGATTCCTAGGGAAGTTGTGTTTGTCGTCCTGGTTCGTTTCACACCACTGAGACTCGGTGGAAGCTTTGGGTAATTCGCAGCACCTGGTCCCAACATTGTTTTTACTAAAAATCGATATATGAGAAATCAAAAGTAATAGAGAAAATCCAATTTCAACGACGGAGAAAGTGAACAAAACACTCAACGCAGAATACCGATCCTGTAGCGATTGTTTCTTTCCGGCCAGTCGGAGACGGGAACTCGCTCCGGACCCATCGCTCTCCCTACTTTATTCCCTTTATTTTCTTGCTTCTCCTCATTGTTTGCTCAACTTCTCTCCATGAACTGTGGCAGTATTCGTCTACTATCTCTCCATGTCCTCTATGTAACGTAATTACGTGCCGTTATCCGTGTAAAATTCGTGGAAGTTAATTTATTGTTTAAATTTCCTTGACAACCATGCCATATATACCCTATTTACTCATTTTCTGCGTGATAATCTTAATCCTCCTCGCTTTAGTTCTTTCTCTGCCAATGAGAATTTTGTATTCATGGTTGGTTAACGCAATCCTGCTAGTTCTGAGCCTCAGCTTAGCTGTTGACTCCACCCAGGATTTCTGTTCCTCAGACGTGCGTGGATTTTTTTGTGTCGTTCATAATTCTACATGTTCCAGGCTTGTTTAAAAATGTCCAACACTGAACGTACTTTCATCGCTGTAAAGCCCGACGGTGTTCGTCGTGGTCTCGTCGGAAAGATCGTTCTGCGCTTCGAAGAACGTGGATACAAACTTGTTGCCGCCAAGTTGGTGACTCCCGGAAAGCAGCACCTCGAAGTTCACTACCAAGACCTGAAGGACAAGGCTTTCTTCCCCGGATTGATCCAGTACATGACCTCCGGCCCCATCTTCGCCATGGTCTGGGAAGGTCTCGACGTCGTCAAGCAAGGACGTGCCATGCTCGGTGCCACCAACCCACTTGCCTCTGCTCCCGGAACCATCCGTGGTGACTACTGTGTCCAAACTGGCCGTAACATTTGCCACGGATCCGACTCCGTTGAGTCTGCCAATCGCGAAATTGCCCACTGGTTCAAGCCCGAAGAATTCAATGAGTACAGACTCCCAACTTTTGACGACCTTTACGAATGAACTTGGCATTGAATAGTCGGTTTTATGACTATTAAAATTGTTCGTCGGTTCTGTAATATTTAGTCTTGGTATTTATCTTGTTGGATAATAAAAGCCTTAAAAACTTGATGCAAATTACAAATCACTGGGGAGTGGAAAAATGGATTAGTCTGGATCGCGGCAGGACTTGTGTCGCGCGAATTTTGAACAGTTAAATAACGCACCCTCCTCTTGTTCCATTTTGTTGTTCTGATTCTCGTTTTCATTCCACTTTCCTCTGTTATCCTAATCTCATGCCCGTCCGTTTCAGGAATAGTGTCTTAGGTCCAACAAGACTACTACTGCTGTTTTGAAGGAAGTCGAAAGTCTTCAATGGCATCTTCGTCAATAGGCGCTCCTGACGATCCAATCGGTATAATGTTGCCCGTCCCGACAGGGGGAAATGGGGCTGAGTTCCTTGGTAGGGCTTATATGGAGGGTTCTGATGAGATTAAAGATCTGATGAAGTATGAAATTGATGTTATTTACGAATGCAGGTTGGTTTCGAGGATTCTGAATTTTCATTATTATCTGTGTTTTAATAATTTCGAAAATTCCTTATACCATCACATTATTGATTTACTGTGTTATGTCATCCGATATCATGAACAAAGTGCTCGATGGAAGCTCTAATGACTCTGGAATCCAGTTCTGGTAGTAGATGTCATGTAGTGCAACTTTACACATCCGTAACTTCCTAGTTTTTCTTCTAGATGTATTAATGGGTCCCGTTCTCCTCATTATCGTTTTCAGGGGCTGCAATTACCCTGGGATGATATAAAAAACGATATATGAAAACCGCTTTCTAAGCCATCTAATCAAAATTGACCCAGTAATGGTCTCGAGTTGCTGGGAACTGAGTCGCCAACTTGGGCTTTTTATCCTTTAACATCCATGTAACACTGCCTATATCACGTTCCTCTGATGCTAAATGAGTGAAATTGCCACTAATTATTGAGATTTATAGGATTTTGGATAAGCAGTTTGGTCGGAAACGCAAGCATCACTGTTGAGTCTTAGAGGAGTTTAGTTTCTCATTTAAACTTTTTTGTATTAATTTCATATGAAATCCGGGGATAAACAAGGATATTGCAGTAAGATATGCTTGGATTTAGGTAATTTCATATAAGAATGATGAGATACAGGATACCTTGTGATCTTGCACGTTCGCATACTATATATGTAGATCCCATTGATTTATGCTTAAGGCTTTTAGTTCTCTTCTGTCTTCCCTTCACTTCTGATTTAAATTTGCAAATAATGAAATATATCAGTTTTTAATGTAAAATATCTTCCAGATTCTGCAGAAATCTATATCGATCAATCGCCAACGTGATTGCTCATAAGCGTCAGTATTGCCGTTCTTCGTGCCGGACGAATATCCACAATGTCCTATCGAAGCATGCCGAGGAGTTGTGTCCGGATAAGGACAAAGAAAAAAGAAAACTTCCAGGCAAAAGTAAAGTCAATGTCGTCAGTGCTGTCCAGAAGAAGATCCAGACAACTACTATTGAAGATGATTTGGTGAATTTCTCCCTTCTTATAGTCATAATTCATATATCAAATCTTTCAGAATCGCATTGAACTATATACACTGCCTACTGTTTCTAGATATCTACCGACAACCACATTCGAAGATGGTTACCAAGTAGTTTCCATATATGGGCTTTCTTTCAATTTATCTTTTTCAGGCCGTTACTCGAATGAACGAGCTCATGGCTATCAAGGAAAGAGTTCCAGATGATGGGGCGCTCCTCATCATGCCTCAGGATGATAGCCGTCATTGCCAAGCCGATATGACACTCAGAAGAAAAACCAAAATGGAAAAAGAGGAAAAAACCATGTCTTGGCGTGAAGTAAGCTGCTTGGTATTGAATATTAACTGATTGTTGTTTTTAGTTGATTGTTTTGGACTTTATTTACAAGGATGTCCTTGATTCTGTCAATCCTGCTGCTTGTCAGTGTCTCTTCTCAACATGCAAGGATGTCAAGCCTTTTGGGGATGTTTTAGCTTTAGCATATCACTTGACTGTGAAGCATAATCGTCCGATGACTGCTCAAGATTATGCAAAAGTTGGAAGAGGGAAAGAAGGATGGTACGCTTGCTTCCTATGCAAAACTGTTCACAGATCGTATGTGATTGCTTTTTTAGCATTATTTGAGGGTGATTATTTGTAGGTCCGACAAATTGAATGCTCATTTGCTGAAAGACCATGCTGAAGTTAAACAGAAACATATAGAAAAAAGGAAGAAGGACGCTGAAACTCAAAGTGCGAAATCGAAGAAGAAAGAAAGCCCCAACAGACCTGGAAGTTTGTCTCCAATCGATTCTGATGTTGATGAAGACACAAGGGCTTCAAATTCTGAGCCTAAGAAAGGCTCTTCTGTAGCTACACCAAAGACGGCTAAACCAGGAAATAGAAGAGGAAGAAGGAAACCTGGAAAAAAGAAAACTGTCAAGGTTTTGAATGAAGTGAAAGAAAAATTGAAGAATTTGGAATCTTCTCAGAAAGATGAGGAATTGGAAGAGGAACAAGAAATTGAACCAGAAACTGAACAAACTGAATTGAACGAACAAAACGATGAAAAAGAACTAGATGATAATTGTGAAACTCGTTCGGAATCTTCTCCTGACACACAATCCCGAACTCCTGAGCCTGAATCTAGTCTCGCAGAAAGAAGAGCAAGAAGAACTTTAAGACGTCCTAGAAATATTACTAATTTTGATTTTGCTACAACTGAAGAAGAATTTAAAGCATCTGGAAAAGCTCCACCAAAGAAAAAACACAAATTTTCTTTAACTTCTGCATCCGCCACAGAATCTCCATATCAAGTCGAAATGGTTACTGTTAAAAGTGAAGTTACTGAAGACGAACCAGTTCAATCTGCTGCTTTTTCAGAAAATACCTCAACTAGTGGTGAAGTTGGAGTTTCTCCAGTTAAAGCAATGTCGAGAGAAGCATTGATGCAATCAATTAAGAAGGCTAAAACTGCTTCTCCTGTTAAACCTCAGAATATCAAAAAAGGGAAAAACAAGGATTCTTATTCTCAGCTTGATTTTCCTGATATGACTAATTGGGTTCTTCCACCATCTTCTAGTCAAAATGGCTCTGAATTGAGTTCTCCATCAAAAGGCTCAGGAAGAAGGAAACAGCTTTTGAATGTTTCGGATGATAATAGCAATAATGATATCCTTAAAGTATGGTTTTGTAGTACTTTTTATATGATAATTGTTTTTTAGATCGCGGAAGAACAAATTTCTCCTGAATCAAGTGCCAGTAATATTGGTCGTTCTAGAACGGCAATGTTGGATTCAATGACATTTGAATTCGTTAATAATGATAAGACCAAGTTTTTGAGAGCATTGAAATATTTGCCTGCTATGGGAAGTTATACTTGCTTGGAATGCATGGCTACAATTGCGACGGAGGAACTTGGAATACGACATGTATTAAGTCATGTTAGAGTTGTTAGATTCAGATGTGCTTTGTGTGATGTTGGAGCGTTTTATCTAGAGGATATGAGAAATCATTTGATGAAGAAATTTTGTCCGAAATTGGAATATGCTCCTGAGAGTTATCTTATTTCTGGTGATGGACCAATTGTTATGAATCAGGAACATGCAGATCAATTGATTCAAATTGTACATGGTCAAATGCCAGGACAATATCAATATACAACGGGAAAAATAGTTTGTGAAAATAATTATGTTCCACATATTCCACAGCCTGAATATGAAAGAAATATTATTGGACCAGATGCTGATATTCTTACTGTAGCTACACCTAAGAAAGCAGAAATTTTAAGAAAATCTATTCCAAATATTTTGAATAAACCTAGATCTCCTATGAAAACACCTACTTCTGGAAATGCTAAAGAAGTACCTCCGAAAGAAGTTACACCTACTAGACCATTGTCTTTTACGCCGTCTATGGAGAAACCAGAAACTCCTGTTAATGAAAGTACTAAGAGATCAATGACGGTTCCATCGAGTTTTCCGCGAGCTATGACTCCGAAACAAGCTCAACCACAGAGACCATTGTCTTCTCAATATTTATCTACTCATATGGGTTCTGAGATTTCGAAATCGAGAAGTGAGGAACGGTCAGTAACTGATTCACAAGGATCTACTGTAACTGATGCTGTATTGTCTGAAATGTCTCAGGAAACACTTGTTGATTTTCAATCTAGTTCTGTTGAAACAGGAGAAAATTTACCAACAGTAATTTCTCAAGAATCGAAAAATACACCTGTTCAAGTTTCTATTCCGGATGATGCAATGGAAACAGATGTTGCTCAATAGAAAAGTGATTGCTTTTTGTAAACGGATGAAATCTTGAAGGTTTAAAGTTTTTCTTTTTTAAATGATTAATTTTTTATTTTTTTTTCGATTATAATTGTGTTATAGCCAATGTTGTCTTTCGTAGACTAATTGCTTCGCATTTGTTTTTGAAATAATTGATTGCTTTATTTTGGAATTTTGAAGTTATTAACCGTTGAAAATCGGTGGAATTTATTTTTTGAATTTTTGGAATGGAGTTGGATATTGTAGGATTTAGAATGTATGCGACAAGTACGCAGAAACGGTACTGGACTTTTACGGCGGATGAACTAGAAACAAGAAGAAATGCCCTTAATCAAGCTTATATAGATCGTCATAGGCCTTTTTTAGATTCTGAAGACCAACTTTCGATGTTTTTGAACCCGGAAGAAGAAAAACTGTTTTGTAGAGTTGTTGCAGATACTGGAATTAAATTTGGGAAAGAATTTAAACCAGAACTTCCTCCAGCTGTTAGATGGACGGCATTAATGTATTATAAAAGGTTTTATTTGAAAACTACTCCATTAGAATACACTCCGAAATCAGTTATGATGACATGTCATTTTTTAGCAGCGAAAGTTGATGAGTTTAATATTCGAACAGAACAATTTGTAAGAAATTTGAAAAATGGTGAACCGGATAAAAATGCAGAATTGATATTGAGAACAGAACCGAAATTAATGGAATATTTGGATTTTCAATTAACTGTTCATGCGCCTTTTAGAGCTTTTGAAGGACATTTGATAGAAATGAAGACAAGGCTTCCGTTGATTGATTTTGATTTGGAACAAGTAAGAAAGCCTGCTATGGAGTTTTTTGATGTGAGTTTGAATTTTACATTGAAGTAACAAGGAATAATTTGTTTTTGATAGTGTCTTGGTGTTGTAGTTTTTTTGGGTATTTCTTGAGTTTCATATGTAATTTTTGATCTTGGAAGATGAACAGAGCTTTTGGAGGTGTGGTTTTAATCGGAAGGTTCTAGATCTGTTTAATTAGAACATAGTTCTAAATGTTGATTACGAAATAATCATCACGTAGATTACCTTAGTTTTTGAAAGTTTCTGTAAAATCGAGTCCAAGTGATTTTGTAGAAATATTAATTTATTGTTTTTATGATATATGATTGCGAAATCACCCAAAATTACGAAATAATCACAGAAAAGCGAAATTGTAGATTGCTGTAGTTTTCGGCGAGTTCTGGAAATTCATGTTGAGGTGATTTTGTAAAAAGTTCATTTTTGATTTTTGTAATCGTATAATAGTACTGTATATTAATAGATTTCACAAATTTTCACAAAGAGATAGATTCAGTCAATTGAAATGGTAATATTTAGATGGCACTGGCTGGAGACGCGATGCTGATGTATGCTCCCACTCACATTGCTCTGGCTGGGTTGAAGTACGGGCTGGATAAGCTTTGTAAGGTTTGAAAATTTAGAAATAGTTACTGAATAAGTTTTTGCAGCAAAATCACCGGATTTGTTGAATGATTTTTTATACAAGTTTCTTGATTTGGATCCTTGGAACTCTAAAGAAGAAGAAAAACAACAAGTGATGAAACTTTTGAAGAAAATTGAAAGTGTAACTACAGTGGTTATTGAACAATCTGCACCGGTTATTCCACAGATGATGACAATTCTCCAGGACAAGGTGAAAACTTGGAATGCATTTTTGACGACAAAACTAGAGCCGAAAATGAGAGCTGCTCCTGAAACACCGGCAGGCAGTGGAGTTATGTCAGATGATTCTGATTAGTTAAATGGGTACTTTTTGTTATTTATTATGAAATTCCATTCAATAATGGATTTAATTGAAATAAATTTAATTGTTTTTGTTCCTAAAGCCAACTAATGAGTTTAATTCCAGTCAGGATGGATGTCGTAGTGGTAGTTGTTAGCTAATACTGGATTTTGGTTAACGACAGACGTCATTCCGTCAATTTTCTCGTAGTTGACTATGTTTCCGTCGACAGCAGTGCCGTTCTGTAAATTTATGGGTTTTTAGGAAGAATATACGAGAGAATTTGGGGATTTTAATTCAGTAAAATATTTCAGAATTTATTTTTCGAAAAAGTTTATATATGAAAAACTTAATGTAGTATTTTAGAATCTGTTTTTAAATTTGTTTTATAAGAATTTAATTTCAGGATCTATATCTGACGGGATTTTATATGAGAATTTTAATTTTAGATGTTTCAAGATCCATGTTTTTTAATTTTTAGTGTTTTTTGATTAATTATTGATATTTGGAAGATTTCTGAGAAATAGATTTTGAAGAACTTTGTTCAAATGGAAATTTTGATTTAAATAGTTTTCGAATGCTCATACTTACTTCTTTCTGAGTAACTGGAGCATTTTCTGGAAGTTTTCTGAGGAAAAACATGAGAGGAGCATAGGCAAAGTTGACAATAGCGATGAGGTACATCATTCTGGAATGTTTTATTCTTAATTACCATGATTCATATTATTATAAGTCAGAAATTTTTTACAAAACTATCTGAATGAGAATTTACAGACATTTGCAGAAACTGAACTAATCTACGTGACGGTTATTTCGTAATCTTACACGATTTCGTAATTAATTTTCTAGAGTTATATTTTTAAATAAATCTAGACTTTTGGATTGTGGTTATATGAGATATCGGAAATTTTGTCCACTTTTTAGGATTAATTTTCATATATGGAATTATTAATAGATATCCAGAAAATCATAAAAACTAAAGTATTCTGTTGAAGATGGACTTTTTCGTTTTTAAAGAATAAAACTTACCCGGGGAATCCGAGACCTCTGACGAGTGGTCCACTGAAGAATGGACCCAACGCGAAAGCGAAACAGAAGGCGGCATCAGCGATGGCATAGATGGAACCGTAGACTCCGACGTGACGGACATCAACGATGTACCCCATCATGGGGAACATGGAGGCGTCTATCATCCCGATGGAGAATCCCATGCAGAAATTAGGGATGATGAGTCCTGCCACAGAAGTAGCACTGGGGATCAGAAGCAGACAAACCCCGATGATCATGAGTCCGATGAATCCACTTAGCCATCTTCCAATTTTGTGGGCCAGAGGACCGAAGACGTTTGTCCCGATCAAGTAGGAAATGCTGGCCGGGAGGAAGGCGGCTCCGCGTTCGAAGGACCCGGCTTGCCAGGACTCCATCATCCAGAGGGGCAGGGAGGGTTCCAGCATCGCTATTCCTAAGTTCCCGATAGTGATAGAACCAGCAGCGACGATGATGTAAGGGTCGCTGATTAGTTCTTTTATCCCGCTGCCTTCGGGTTCTCCTCTGTCGATTTTAGGCTGGAGGGCTAAGAACTGCAATATTCCATCCCCTAAGGCTAACAAGGCCAGTAACAAGAAAGGAAGCTCCTTCCCTGCCCATTCGTAGAGTACCCCGCCGTAAGGAGGTCCAATAAGGACCCCGAGGGCCAAACCCCCCAGGGCAATCCCCATGGCACTTCCCCGCTCGGCGTCGTCAGGGTAAGCCTGGGCGAGCATCCCCATCCCGGAGGTGCTCGTGCACGCCGAACCGATGCCCTGGAGAGCTCGGGCGAACCAGAGGGTCCCAAAGCTGCTCCCGAAGGCGAACATTATCGTCGACACAAACATTATCACAAATCCAGCGAACATCGGAATCGTGTACCCGATTCTGAAACGAATCCATATCATGTATAACTTCAATTAAAATTAGTCATGACATACTTGCAAAATTTAGAAAATTATAATTTTTGGTTTTAAACATCGGTTCTAGAATTATCATTATCAAAATTAAAATGAAATTTGCTACGAAATTGTTTCGACAAAAACTTTCAGAACTGTCAGTTTCAGATAATTCTAAATCGCTTCATTGGCTTCTGGAAAGTTCTTGATTCAAGGGATTTTAGATAGTTTAGGAGTCTTTCAACGGATTCTGGAGGCTTCTAGTTACTTTTACGGATTCTGGAAGATCGTAATAATTTCTACAGTATTCTACGAATTTCTGAAGAATTCCCGAAAATCTGTTTCTATTACATTTTGGAGACTTCTAGTTACTTTTACGGGATTCTGAAGACTTCGGAAGCTTGTGTAAGATTATCGGAATTTCCAGAACTCTACTAAATTTTGGAAATCCCCATGAAATTCTCAAAACTTCTCTCGTTTTAATATTTCCCGAAAATTTTTCCGATTCTAACATATTCCAGAAATTCCCGTGGCATTTCCAAAAATTTCAGAAACTTGTGCTGTATTCTGGAAACTCCTACAGAATGCTATTAATAAATAATTCATAAAACATTGTTTTTTGGGGAATTCCGAAACCACAGTAATTGGAACTTACTTGTTGGTGATCGGTCCAACGAAGGGTTCGTGAGATTCGTGACGAGCTGAACCAGGGCCTTGGACCCGAACATCAATCCGACGTGGATGTTCTCCTCGGCCAGAGTGTCATGTCTGAACTGTCTCTCCTGTTCCGCCGTTCTGATTTCCAGACTAGTACCGTAATCCGGAGAACTTGTACTTTGTTGATTTTTTGGTTTTCCTTTAGATTTACCCTTAGGCTTATTTCGTGGTCTAGGTTCATCCTCGTAGTCATCCTTATCCGGACTGGGAACATCCCAAGCGTCGTCCCACCCGACTTGCCTCTTCCCTCTCGTGTGAGTCTGGGGGTCCGGAATCTTGTTGTTGAGCAAGATGTCAGTGTCGTTCGGGTGGGAAATTCTCAGCAAGTACTCGGGAATTATAGGAACTAAAAAAATTATAAATTTGCGATTTTTAAATTCGGAAACTCACCGACCGTAGTCAGCAGCATATTGTCCAAAAATAACGCCACGTACACGATAAGTAGAAGAAGTTTTCTGTCTTGATGATACTGCTGAATCAGATTTATGACTGAGACCATTTTTGCAAGTTTAGTATATCTGCAAAAATTAGTATTTTCAGAGGGCAATTTTAGAATCATAATTCCACGAGAAAATCCAAAAGAGGAATCTGAATGCCCTGGGGGCTTCTCCTCAGGCGATGACGTTAATCCAACGTGGTTTGGGTATTTTCAATCGACTTTCATTTTTTAAATCCGGCAAAAAAGTTAAAAGTATTTAATAAAAATTATTTTCTATATTATTGTAAAAATATTTAAAATCATCTCACCTGGATTTTTAGAATTATTAAATTTTAAAATTTTTTATTCAATTTTAAAATATTCGAAAATTTTCATGAAATTCTAGAAAAATTTTGGAATTTTTCGTTGGATTCTGGAAAATTCTAAGGATGTTTATTAAATTCTGAAAAGCTTCAGAATTTTTTTTGGATTTTTGAAGTTTCCAAAAAATCTTGAGATTCTAAAAATTTCCAGAATTTCCCATTGGATTCTGAAAACTTCTATTCTAAAATCTTTTATTAAATTCCAGAATCTTCGAAAATTATTTTCAAAATCTTAAAATTCCGGAAATTGTTATAAAAATTCCCGAATTTTTAGAATTTCCTACTGAATTTCAGAAAAATTTTCAAAATATTCAATATTCTACTTTTAAAATTTCAAATTGTACTTTATTTTTAACTTTTAATTCCCAGCGGATTTTTTACTTGTTCATGTTCAACTTGATATGTAAATTTTCATAAATTAAAAATAATCATTTTTTAAATTAAAAAAATTTTTGAATTTAAAAAAAATTAAGAAAATTCTGATTTTTAAAATTAAAAAAATAGTGGAATTTATAAATTTAGTTTTTTGAAAGTACTTTAAATGTTCTTTATTTTCAAAGGTCTGTTACCAAAAATTTCGCAACATTATTTAAAACAAAAGAATCAATTTACTGGAAAAATCGAAATTTTTGTTTTCTCGAAAAATGCAGAATTATGTTTTATAAAAATTTTAAATTAATTTTTTTTACAAAATCACTCTAATGTGAATTTTCGGGTTTTTTAAAATTTCGAAGTTTTAGATCTTAGTTTCGAAATTATTTAATCCTGGAAAATTCCAAAATTTTTAAAAATTTCAAAAACCATTTAAAATTCTAAAAAATTCCGCAAAATTTAAATTATTAAAAAAATTAATTTGAAATTTTTCAATAATTAAAAAATCAACTTTTTTTAAATTTTTTATAATTTCTAGTTCAAAATCCAAAATTTCGATTTATTTTTAATAAATTATTCCTACTGTTTTATTTCGTCTGAAAACGTTTCTTCCGGGTTCGGATTTCCCACCTAAACAAACCGAGCTAAAATCCAGACTTTTATCTTTCGTTCCCAACGGCTCTAAAAAGGACATGACGAAATCCCGATAAATAATAACTTTATAAAAATAAGAATATTTTTACAAAACTATTTTGACACGAATTTTTGGAATTTTTAAATTTTTTAGGATTTTTAAACTTTTGTGAATGTGACCACTTATTGCAAAAGTCGACTCGGTCTGTCTTCACTTGATTTAAAAATACTAAAAAATTAAAAAACTTCAATTTTTTACTTTTACTTTTTTGCGCGGGAATTCGGAAATTACAATCATATTGTATTTTTATAAAAATTAGAAATACGTCCGATTACGAAAGTATCCCATTACGAATTTTCTAAGAAATTTGAAAATTTAGGTGAAAGAAGTAAGCAACACGAGTGAGAATAAGCGAGTCGATTTCGGTCATGGGTTACCAAATTTACCACTTTTTCCACCATCACAGATTTCTCTTCCTTTACGCGGGAATTCAAAAATTACAATTGTATCATTTTATGAAAATTAAAAACAAACTTTTTCCGGAGTTGTCTAGACACGAATTTAGGTAAAAAAAGAGAGAATAAACTTCTGTAGCGATTTGCCAGATTTGCCATTTTTCACTTTTGTTCGTTTTTACGCGCGAATTCAAAAATTTTAAAAATACTTTTATAAAAATTAAAAATAAATTTTCTACAAAACAGTCTCGACATTCATTGGAGTAAGAGAAAAGAGCACACTTCTGTAGCGATTTGCCAGATTTGCCATTTTTACTTTTATTCGTTTTTACGCGCGAATTCAAAAATTAAAAAAATATTTTTGAATTAAAAGATCCATTGAAAAAAACTTAAAAAACCACATGAGAACAAATTCTACATAATTACAGAATACTATGATTAACCTTTACTATTTTGGAAAATCCACCGTCGCAGAATCCAAAAATAGAAATAATAAATTTTGCAAAAAACAAATTTTAATTTCATAATTTTAAAACAATAAAGATAACTGGATTTTCCACTTTTTATTCCTGTAAATTTCCAAGTGGGAGTTTCTTTCAGCTCGTTTACCCAGTATTCGAGGGGAAACTGAGATATCCATTTCCGCAACACCTCTCAATTTTTCGGCGGCCAGAGCTCGTCAGAAGCAAACGAGAACGATTAATTATTTATTGTCCAAGAATCCAGAACCTTTTTTTCTTCAAAGATGTTCATTTTTAAAAAGAACAAATCACCAAAAAGGAAATTGAAAAGCTCATTTAAGGTTCGTCTGTCGTTGTCCAAAAACAATCGCGGTCAGACCAATTGTGAAATTTTCTAAATAAAATTAAAATTCTAAAAACTTTAAATTTCGAAATTTTCGTGTCGAGAATTTTAAATATGAACTTCTAAAAAAATTAAATTCTCGCGTCGAGAAAATTCCCAAAATAAAACTACAGTATTTAAAATTTCCCAAAATAAAAATTCCGTCATTTTCTGAAATAAAATTACAGTATATAAAGTTCTAAAATCTCAAATTTTCCGTGTCGAGAAAATTCCCGAAATAAAACTACAGTACTTAGAAGTTTCGTCTCAGGACCATTGTTCGAAATAAGTTTCGTAATTTTCGTGTCGAGAAAATCTTCCAAATAAAACTACAGTATCTAAAGTTCCATGATATTCACTTTAAGTAGTTTCCCCAAAATCATAAAAATCCTAAAAAATCAAATTTACAATTTTCGTTAAAAAATTTCCAAAATAAAACTGTACATTTTCAAGTTGAAAAAACTTAAAAATAAAAACCAATCTATACCATTTTTCCATTTGAATACGATTCCAAAAATCATACATCTCCAAACCCGTGAGAAATCCACAAAAGACTCTAATTAAAGCGAAAAACCAGAAAAAACGAAGCAATAATCTCACCAAGGTCCCTATTTTCAAATCCATACCCAACATCAAGTTTAAAAAAACACTTTAGAAATTTCCTAAATTTTCTTCAAACTTCAAAATCAACAAGTCGTCATCATTCCAGAATCATCTATAAAAAATTCCAACACAATCCGTTTTCCAATAATTTTCATATTCTCTGAATAAAATCTGGATAAGTGTCCAATTCAGAAGCCCGCTTAGACCCTGCCAAATTGCTTCCGAAGAGCTTTCTACTTCGGGATAAGATTGCCATGTGTCATTTGCAGACAGGAAACCGACACGCCAGTTATGAAACAAGCCCTTTTCTCCAAAAAACCCGTTGGCAACGAATATGATTTATCCTTCCCATAGAGATCAATTTTGCTTTTGTCAAACAACAAATGTTGAAATAATTTATCAACCCGTAAATTTACGTCCATAATTGATAATAAATCTTGCTCTACAAACTACAACCTGCATTTCTGAAGGCACTCGCATCGAAAGTCGCTAAGTATACCACTCAAGTGGGGCCAAATCCTCGAACCTTGTCCTGGTGTCATTACTCAAATACGCTAAATGTTAAAATGACGATAATCACTATACTTACTCGGCGGGGTCATCCGAGACGTCGTTGCACCGTTCCCGAATTACTGACGGGGAATAACGGTGACTGTAGTTACACTGAAAAGGGGTTAAGGGATAGGGGTCATTTAGAAATCTGATAAAAACGGGGTTATCTGTTTATACTGAAAACCCTTTGTCAAACAAACCGGTTGCTGAGATTGGCATTTCCCCTTGTTGAAATGGATGCAGAGTGGAGTACTTGCTGAGGTTTTTACGTGCAAATATGGACACTGCTCTTGAAAAAAATAGCATTTCCGTCGTAAGTAATAATCGCAAACGGGCATCTGGTGCTTCTGAAGAGCATGAGATCCGTTTGAGCAATTATCATCATTACGACATAAGCCATTCATGAACCTAAACGTCCTAAATTACATCAATCCATAGAAACTTAGCGAACCTTTTACAAAACTTGACCTTCCGATGATCTCCATTTCCATTGTGATCATACTTACAAAGTAACCCTGCCGCGCAATTCTGAGTCTCAGCAAATTCGAAACAATCATTGGCTCCAGTGAGATTAGTAGGTGTAACACTGTTCGACGTAGAACGAGGGGCTTCTGCTAAATTATTATTCTGAGAAATTCCTTCAGGAACAGCACTTGGCATCTAAATCAAGTATTATGTTCACGTAACTTCCCTATGAAAACTAACAATCTTGCGGCTAACCCACGAGTAACTTCCCCCTCGACGGATTACAACGCCAGATTCATCTTGTCTCAGAATTTCCGTTCGCTGAAATAATAATTATTCTTTATTTTGACTTTAAAACCTACATTTGTATGGATTTTCTTTGTTTGAGTAATGAAGTCTAATTCCACAACTCTCTCCGAAAATAAATCACGTTTCTTGACAGGAAACGATCTGTAAAGATCGCCTTCTTCTTGTTTCTGAGGACGTCCATCAAACGCATACAAATCATCATTAATAGTTGAAAATACAACATCATGAATTTGATTTTGCAATGGAGCCCCAATATACCAAGGATAATTGTCTTCAATTATTTCATCTGAAGTTGCTGGTGATTCTTCTCGTTCATCAGATTCATCAACTGAATTTTCAACTTCTATCTTCACATCAATTACTGAATCCTTTTCAGACAGAGGAGAATTACCAGTACTCTCTTCTTCCACAACAGAATTATTCCTTTCAGCCATTTTTTCCAATAACGAATTCTTAATTTGGTCCATCTTCTTCTGTCTAAGCTTCTCCAATAAAGCTTCAGGATCATGTTGTCTAGCGAACGCTTCAAGTTCTGATTCCACATCACTTTTCCTCGATTTCTTTTTGCCCCGATCACTTGCTGAGAAATCTTCCGTTTTTCTTTTCCTTTCATCTCGAGAGGTTCTATCACTTGAACTTCTTTTCTTAGATTGTGATGCTCCGTCAGAAGACCATCTATGATGTGAACTTCGGCTTCGGGATTCAGAAGACATTCTCTCGAGAGATCGCTTTCTTCCTTCAGATTCGGGAGACTTCTTAATCTTGTCTAATAGCCGTCCCTTCGCATTGACTTCTGGAGACTTTTCCTCGTTAGGCGATTTCCTACGTTCATCTTGATTTGACCGTCTTTCATTCTTTGAAAATTTTTCTTCAGTCCTCCGCATTCTGTTCCTTTCAAAAGAATGAGGAGATCGTCTTCGTTCTCGTTCCCTGGGCTCCCGTTCAGAGATATCCGGAGATCGAGACCGTTTTCTTCGATTTGGAGAACGACGAGGAGATGGAGTTTTCTCCTGGCGGTTTTCCCATCTTTTAGACTCAAATATCGATTGCTCATTTCTGAAGAACAAACGCTCGCTGCTCGTAGACACGTAAGAATGCTGAGAAGTAGTAGGATAGCTCGGTGTTGCAAAGGGTTGATGTTCCTCATGACGAGAAACAAAGGATGGATTTGGCCTTGAACTGCCACCGGTCGCATAAAGAAAACGATCATCTTTTAGCAGAGCTAGATTTGGCGGAGGTGGAGGAGGTTCAAGTCGAGGAGTTGTTTCATCGACACTAGAATGCAGGCATGATAAACTTCAAAGACTCAAAACCAACCTTTTTCTGCTGGTAGGAGAGCTATTGTAATGAACTCCTCTGACAAATGTTTGGGGAGTTGATTCCATTTGAGCTGTAGGCAGAGTAGGAGGAACAAAAGAATGCGGATCTTGGTCGAGGATAACGCATTCTGGAGGCTGAGTTTGATCATTTCTCCATGAATCTGAAGTAAGCAACAATAGCAATACTAAAACAAAGCAACTTACGGTAGACAGGAGGTGGTGGTGGTGGAATGAAGCCGTTCGGGGTGACATTCTTCCATCTCCAATTCCCGTGGAGCTGATTTGGTCCACCGAAGAAGGATGGAGGGGGCTCTGTCATTTGCGCACCTGTCATAAGCTAAAGAAAATACAATAAAGTGAAACAACAACCACAAAAGTACACGAGAACACAAACTCCGGAGGTTAAGAACATCACGTAGTTATCCTAGTTTATTTAAGTTTTAACTTTGGTGGATTTTTATCGAGAATGCCATGGAAATGGATGTGTGATTTGCTAACTGTATGTTGTTCTTACCTAGGGATTTATACGGTCAAGTTTATCTTCGACGGATAAAACAGAACCCGTTGTGGTGATTTCACATAACAAACCGGAGTATTCCATTTCGAAATCAAACATCGACTACTTTTAGAATACTTATGAGCGCCTAAAAACCAATAATTTTATATGAACTTAAATTTAAAATCAACTCACTTTGTAAACTTGAAATAAAGCTGGAAATCAATAAAACCAAAATTGATAACAAAAGAAATTTAATTGGACCTTATTTTCCGGGTGATTTTTTAAAGGAATTACGACGAAAAACACGGAGGAAATTCCCGGACACACAACACGAAGGAAATGGATATTTATTAAATTTTATAAAATTGTAAAGCAGAATGCGTCACATGGAAGTGGGATCGAAACCAAAGACGAAGAAAAAGATCGTTTTTTCGCGTTGAAACCTGGCTTTCCGCGCTCGAATTTATTCTCGATAAAAATCTTCGTTTTTGTTTTCCTTCCAATGATGGCAGACTCTCCGAGTCCTATGGATGTTGAGACTCCGGAAACAACCTCAGAAGCGGAGGGGTCTTCGCTGTGGGTTTTGGTGGAGTTTTCATATATGAATTTTGACTTTTCAGAACGATAGAAGCCGGGAATCAAAGCGCCGAATTTGCCGAAATCGCGATGGACGCTACCCTCAACGGAAGACAAAGTCCGGGCATCGCGGTTAACGCTCTAGTAATGGAATACGGCGAAAGAGAAATCAATTTGAAAGTGGGTGTAATTGTAAGAAACAATTATTTATATATAAATCACAGGAATGGAGAGGCTTCGGCCGACGTTCATCGCGAAATTACAAGTTACACAAAGAACAAGCAAAGGAATTGGAGAAGAACCTGATCGAAAGTTGTGACAAACTCAAAGATAACTTTGTCCTGCCATCCAAGACGAAACTGAACATCGAACTTAATCACGTTACTGTGAGTTTTTACTCTGACTACATGACAATTGCTCCTTATTTTCGCATTGGTTTCATTTCTTTCGTTATTATTACTTCTGGTAGTTGAATTGGCTTAAAATGCCAATCAAGTAACTAAAAAGATTGGTTTTAAGAAAGTTTCGAAACTAATGCGACTTGAGGAAGAGCAACTATTGTACAACCTTCGCTTTCATTGTATTCCGTAAAAACCCACTATTTTAGTTGACAGCCAAATGGAAGTGGCTGGATAAGGACGATACTTGCGGGATTTGCCGATCTCCCTATGAAGCATGCTGTAGTTCCTGCAAAATGCCAGGGGATGAATGTCCCCTCGGAATCGCCGAATGTCGTCATGCTTTCCATATTCATTGTATCCTAAAATGGGTACAACAGCAATCCAAATCCAACTGTCCTTTGTGCAGATTCGAGTGGAAGAATCCACCAGCCCCTATATTTAATCTGGGTCCGGAGGAAATAGCAAGACCGCCAGTAAGGCAGAGGATTCCTTCCGACGGCACGACCTCCATCGAGATCAACCAAAGTGGGTAAATGGTTTTCCAAAACTGATAAAAATTACTGTATCTGAATCTTGTACATGTTGGAAATAAGAGAAATAAAAAAGAAAAATTGGAAAGTGGATTTTAAAAGATCACTGAAAACGAAATTAGGTAAGGTGAAATTTCTTTAAAGATCAGGGAAATGACTGGTAGCTGACCTAAAAGACGTTTTTCCATGGGTCGCAAACGGGGTTTATCAGTGAATGACTGGCTAAGAGTCGTATTTCGACATTTATTTGAATTCAAATTCTTCTTTTGGTTGTTATTATTATTTTTAATTTTCTTCGACTTTTTATACTTTCTAGGTTAAACTGCAATGACATAATCTTAATTTTCTTACTAAGATGAAATTTAGTACAAAAATTGCCTAATTTATTTTTACCTAAATTCGTCCATTATATCGCTTATGATTTTTTCTACTTGTTGTCTTTCTAGATTGAAATACGAAGAAATGCTTCCAACTGTTCTGCCATCGAAGACGAAACTTAATATCAAAATCAACCATGTTACTGTAAGTTTTTACTTTTGTTCTATTTCCTAAAATTTATCGTTTTAGTTGACCGCCAAATGGAAGTGGCTGGACAAAGACGATACTTGCGGGATTTGCCGATCTCCTTATGAAGCATGCTGTAGTTCCTGCAAAATGCCAGGGGATGAATGTCCTCTAGCTATTGCCGAATGTCGTCATTGTTTTCATGATCACTGCATTCTGAAGTGGTTCCGGGAACAATCCAAAGCTAACTGTCCTCTCTGCAGATTCGAGTGGAAGAACCCGCCAGCCCTGATCTTCAATCTGACTCCAGAGGAGATTTCGAAACCAACAACACGTCAGAGGATCCCTTCAGAGGTTATCGAAGTCATCCAAAGTGAATAAAGTTCTTGAACTCCGGCTTCTAGACAGATTCTGACTATATTTTGAACGTTCTTTTATTTGTCAGTCGTATGCCTCCCTTTTCGAGAGAACAAGTCAGTCCCAAGCATCCATGATAATTTGAGGGACCACATGTCCAACTTGGGATTGTTATTTTGGTTGCTAAGATTCGACAACCGTGGAAACCAAAGTGCTCTTTTCCGTCGATTCCATTGCCTGAAACGTCCCATTGTTCAATCCCAAAAAAGTAAAACTCCGTCAACAATAAAAATCCACTAAAATTGGCTTGTTCGACAGTCGTTTTTTGCTCGGTTTCCCAGCGACATTTTATTTTTTCTTTTAGAAATAGTAATCGACGTTTTTGAAGGATGTCCTATCGTTCAAGTTCCCCCATCTCAGGTCTGTTTTGCTTTTTGCAAAGGTGAATAGGCTTTTGTTCGGCTTTCAGGATTCGCCGGTCACGTTCCCGGGAACAAGTGGCACGTTGGAGGAAAGCAGTCTCAGTCGGACGAAGCTTCCAGAAGGTAGGTTCGGATTCGTAAACAATTTCAAAAAGATATTTTAAAATTTAAAAAATTCATTTTTCCACACTCTTATTTTCGCAAAACTTAGAAGCAGTGTTGTGAAATTGTTTTAGCACAAGTTTTCAGGATTTCCTAATTTCTGGAATTTAGGTAAAAGAAAAGAGAGTAGAGCGAGTCAATTTCAGTCGCGATTTGCCAAATTTGCCGTTTCCGAGAATTTTTCTCTTTTTGCGCGGGAATTTAAAAATGACAAATATACTTGTAAAAAATTACAAACACAACTTACTACGAAATCCTTTCGACATGAATTTTTAAGAATCTCTAAAATTTTTAGAATAAAAGGAGTCAGTTTCGGTGGCGGTTTGTCAGATTTATTATTTTCATTTCCACAAATCCCTCTTTTGCATGAAAATTCGAAAAAACCACTTTAAAATATTATACTTGTAAATCCCCTACAGTATATCATTTCATCATAAGAGATTTAATGTTTTCTATTTCCAGACAAGACTCACATCCAGTTCAGACAATGCAGAATGGTGCCAATTTCGCCCCTGAGCAATTCGCTCAAATGTACCAGCAACAGATGGCTCAATTGCAAGCCAACGGTCAGATGCCTCAGTTCCCAATGATGTCACCGTATCCTTATGGTTTCAATCCTTATGTCATGAACGGGATGAATGGATTTAATCCCAACGGATCCATGCAGGGATTAAATCAGATCGGAGCTCAATCCCAAAATGGACAAAGACCGGACAGCAGCAAAACCAGAAGCAAGTCAGTTCCAAGGAAACGTAAGTTTTACAAAGTTATTATCTTTATCAACATTTCCCCCAGAACCCAAATCCGACGTGAAGGACATCTTCGGAGGAATAGAATCAGGCTGGTGGTCAGAAGGCCAAGCATTGAAGAATCTCCGTCGGCATCAACAAGGCCTCCTTTCAGAAAACGGAATCAACGGTCAATATCTCAATCAAGACAGTACCGTACATTCCACCACTTCGAGCAAGAAAAATTCCGACTGGGTAAGTTGTTATTTCCCACTAATCCTAATTGTTCCAAAACCCAGGACAACGACAACGATGTCCCAACCCCAGGGTACTCTGGCCACGTCCCAGGAATAAAACAATACGGTATTGGGAAACCTTTCACCGTTGCCGCCAAAGAAGCAAGAAGGATAATGCACGGCGGGAACGATTCTACTCAAGTATCCGCTTCTTCTGCCCATTCAGCTGCGATGAGAGCTAAAAACGCTGCTTCCAGTCAGGATCGATCAAATGGTTATCCCCCTTCTCTTAACCAGAGTTTTACTTCAAGTTCCCAAAACCCCTTCATGCAGAGTTATCCCTACGGCATGATGCCCATGTATATGAATAACATGCAGCAGATGCCCATTCCACCAACTCCGCAGAATCCTTCCGAATATGGCCGTTGATAAAGAACATTGAGATCAATCTTTACACAGATTATCCAAAAAATAAAGAGCTCACAGTTACTTCGGAACATTGGGATCATCTTCAGCAACATCTTCCTGAACTTTGACAACGGTCGAAACTCCATCTTGCATTTTAGCTCGGTAAATAGCGTTGGCATTGTTGAACATTCCAGGTTTGAGAGACACAATCAAAAACTGAGCTTCCGTAAATTGTTTCTTGATCAAAACTCCGATATTAGAAGTATGACTGATATCCAATGCAGCATCAATTTCATCCAAAATATACAACGGAGCTGGTTTAAATTTCAAAAGTGACAAAATTAACGATAACGCAACTAGTGATTTTTGTCCACCAGAAAGTTCACTTAATGATTCTTTCCATAAATTATTGAATCCAACTCTGAATTCTAGACCTTCTTCTAGATTATCCGGCGTTCCATTACCTGCAGGTACAAGTTTAGCTTGAGCGTCATTCAACAAAGTCGAAAAAATAGTTCCAAATGTTTCATTTACTGAAAAAAACGCATTTTTCATTTCTGTTCTTTTCCTCTCGTCCAAGTTTTTAATTGTTTCGAGCAATTTTTGTTTATCATTTTTCAATTGTTCACGTTTCTTCTGGAGATCCGTAACCGTTTCAAAATTATCATCATACATGTTTCCAGCATGAGGATTGATATTTTCCGAAATTTCTGTTAATCTTTCCGATTTTTCTTCCAATTTCTTCTTGTTTTCATCGTAGTTAAAATTACTCATATCAAATTCAGTTCCAGGAACATTGAAATACCGTTTATCCGTGGCTATCCATGGATTCTTCTTTAGCAAATCTGCAACTCTTTTTTTACATTCATTCGAATTTTGTTCATCTGTCTCGATAGCTTTTTCGATAGTTTCAACATTAGCTCTCAATTCCAAAATTTGCTTGTTAATTGTCGCTTTTTCACTTTGTTTTTCTTTAATTTCGTCTTCTTCGGCACTCAACTTAGAGTCGTATTCGGTCAAGGTTCTTTTTTGAGCATTCACTTCTTCCTTCGCCTCTTTTGCTGCACTTTTTGCAACTTCCAATTTCTGTTTCAATTCTTCAATTTCCTCTTTCTTCTGATCCATATCAGCATTAGTTTGTTCAATATCTTCATCCAACCGAGCAATCTCATCCCTAAAAAATCATACAATTTAAAAACCAAAAATGAATTTTTTAGACAGTTATCTTCGACGAAAATATCTAGATTTAAAAAAGTAGCTTATAATTTTGATTCTGAATGGTGATCATTTCGTAATCTTACATGACTTCCTAATCATAGAATTTCAGAATAAACGTTATTACGAAATTGTCTCAATAGGAATTTCTAGAACTTAATAAAAACTAAAACAACCTACAATTTTGGTATTCTTCAATGATTTCGTAATTAATTTTCTCGAATTATATTACACCTAAATGGATCTAGTATCTTCTAAACTTGGGCTACATGGAACACATAACTTTGGAAGATTAATAATTAAATACGAAAATATTTCTAAATATCCAAAAAACCACAACCCTATCGAA
This sequence comes from Halicephalobus mephisto, assembly GCA_009193035.1. Classification (NCBI taxonomy): domain Eukaryota; kingdom Metazoa; phylum Nematoda; class Chromadorea; order Rhabditida; family Panagrolaimidae; genus Halicephalobus; species Halicephalobus mephisto. The sequence goes on along the minus strand of SWDT01000081.1, from coordinate 131,226 downwards.
AACAAGCCTTATTGCTTATATTTTAAACCACATTAAAGCCTTACTTAATTTTATCCAATTCTTGCTTCATATTCTGAGCAACGTTGTATTTCTTGGACCTCGCTCTGGCATCCTTCTCCAAATCATCCCATTTCTTTTTTTCTTTTTCCCAATGTTTTTCATCATTTTTTTGTTTTTCATATTCGTCTTTTTTCTTTTGAATTTCTGGTAACTTAGTTTCATTTTCTTTTATATTTCCTTCCAATTCTGTTTTTCTTCTTTCATAATTCTCCAAGTCTTCTTTCCAAGTGTTCAAAAGATCCATTTTAAGTTGTTCATCTATTTGTTTCACAGAACTTAGAGCATTTTCTTCGTTTTCTTTTAACTGTCTGTATTTTGCAGCTTTTTCTTGAAATTTCATTTGTTGATTTCTCAATTCATCCAATTTCCTTTGGGCATTTCTACGTTCATCTGCTGCTTGATTGTAAACCGCAATGTCTTCCATAATTGTTTCTCTGCCTTTCACAATACCACCAGAAGTAACTCCACCTGGTCTGAATTCCTCTCCAATCAATGTCACAGTTTTAATTTTGAGTTTTTCCGTAACCAAAGCAGCATCATCTCTGTTAGAACAAATGACAGCACTCCTGATGAAGTGACTGAAAACAACATCGTGTTTTTCGTCAAATTCCAGAAGATCCCTTGGATGATAAACTTGTTCTTTGCAAAGTTTTCTAGCTTGATCAAATTGATTATCCGAACACCATGGAAATCTCGTAATTTCATCCAAGGGCAGAAACGTTCTACGTTGACATGTGAATTTCTTGTCTAGGATTTTTTTACCACATTCAGCTGTATCAACCACAACATGAGGAAACTAAAAGCAAAAAAATAAATTATACGTAAATTTAAAAACTTACAGCGCTTCCTAGGAGGATATCGACAGCTTTGTGGAATTTCGGATCCTTGACTTTGAAAAGAGTAAAAAGAGATCCATTAATCTCGTCTTTGGGAAATCCAGGTCCTTCGTTGTAGGTAGTAAACAAATGTCCATATTTATCCTGGAAAGTTTTGGACCTACTTCCGATCCTGTTTGCATCATCCCGAGCTTCTTGGACAGATCTCTCGAGGTCAGCTGCAGCTCTTTCGTCAAAATTTAACTTCTCAATTTCAGTTCTGATCTTGTTCAGCTCCCTTATAAACTGATCTTTCCTCTTGTTGAGATCAGACAAATCCCCATCTCCTCTCGCAGCAATGTCCTTCTTAGTGTTCGCAATTCTCTTGACGAGATCCTGAACATCAGCTTTGCTTTTCGTGATTTCGGTTTTTAATTTCGAAATTTGCTCATTACATCGAATGATCATCTCGTTCAAATCGACTTCATTGCCTTCATCGTCCATGATTTTGTTTTTTTGAAGAGCTGTTTTCATGTCAATTGCTTTTTTTAAATCGTTTTCCGCTTCGTTCATGAGTCTGACTTGTTCGCCACTTGATTGTTCGATTTCTTCAAGTTTCTTCTGCTTGGCAGTACGATCTCGTTCAGACACACCCTTACTTTTCTGCAGACTTTTAATATTCTGTTCAGCAGTCTTGATATCGTTCTGGACATCATCAACGTCGGAATTTTTCTTGAGTTGAACTTGCTCTAGTTCGCTCAATTTCGCTTGGATGGCTTTCCGTTCAGTGTCCATTTTCTGCAAGGATCAATTACGACAGAATAGGAATAGCAAACTCACGGCATCTTTGGATTTCGTCATTGCAGAAATCTGGGCTTCTAGTTCCTTCATCCTCGCTTGGGCGTTCTTGATGTCGTCCTGGATTTCCTCGATGTTGACTCTCTTAGCGGCTGCTTCGTCTTTGAACTTCTGGATTCCCCGTTCAGTTTCCATGTATTCGAAAATACAAAGTCGTTTTTTTAATTTCTTGACTTCCGTTTCGAGACTTTCAAATTCACTAAAAAGTGCTTTTTCCGTTTCTAATTTGTTCATTTTCGGAATAATGTCGTCATCAAGAATCTAAAAAAGCTCTTTAAACAAATAAATACTGGATTTTACCTTGGAGATTTCTTCCATTTTTTCTTCCTTCTTCTCGATTGTCCGGATACAGTTGATTTTTTTGCTTTCATAAATACGGACTCCAACAGCTTCTTCGACCATCGCCAGGATCTGGAACAACAATTAATAATCATTTCAAACTTATGATTTAAGTGAAATTCCAGAAATTAAATTGTTTTCTTTGAAGTTGTACGAATTTTCAATTTGTATGAAGTTTTTAGAAATTATGATTTATATAAAAACTACAATTACTTACTTCTTTGGCATTCATGTTCAAGACTTTTCCAATCTTTCCCTGCATGATGAGGAAATGAGGGTTGTTGACGTTCATGCCGACGGACCTGAACATGTCCTGGACCCTCTGTTGAGTGGCATTCGATCCATTTACAGTGTACTGAACTCTTCCATTCGAAACAACCTAGAAATACTTATTTTGATATATGAAAAATGAACAACAACCTACTTGACGACGAACAATGACGTCCTTTCCGAGTTCGAACCCGCTGATTCTATGTTTGGGATCGTTGTGTTCGAAAGTCGCCGTCACGGTTGCTTTCTGAACTCCTGCTTGAGCTTGTTTATAAATCAAATCCGTCCATCTAGTAGCTCTAACTTGCTTCAATTGAGTAATTCCAAGAACAAAACAAATAGCATCCAGACAGTTTGATTTTCCAGCACCGTTCAATCCAGTAATCGCGTTGAAAGACGGATCAAAATCAGTAACTACCACTGGTTTAGCGTAGGATTTAAATCCGTCAATTTCCAATTTCTTCAATCTCATGATGAAGACCAAAAATAAATCCCGAACAATTCGATATATCAAGTAAAAATTAGATGAATCAAAAATAAGAAATTTTTCCCGCCAAAAGAGCTCGACCAGTGCGAGTTGTCACTCACCACGAAAACTCATTTCAATTTCAAAGTACTTTATCAAAAAACCAACAAATCCCACACAGTTACTTATCAAGTTTACCAGTGTTTTGGGCCAATCTTTCACGAATCATTTCCTCATTTCTTTCGTTTATGAGTTTACTAACATGAGCGTTCATTTTGGCCTGTTCAATAGCGCCTTTCTTCTTCGGGGCCATCGTCATTTGAGTTCCTTTCTTCGGTCCAGATTGTTTCTTAGTTTTCTTGGACTTCTTCTGGACATTAGCCGGAAGTTTAGATTTCGATTTCTTCTCACTAAGCTTATGTTGAGCCATCTAAAACCTCATTTCAAAACATCAAAAATATTCAAAAATAAAAAATGCCGAAATAAACGACTTAATCATAAAAATCCTCCAATATGACATTTTAAACAAACTCAACAAAAATCCCACAATTTAACTCCATAATCTACTACAATATCATCTTCTTCAGATTCTGGATCTTCATCTTCAATCGATCCTAACTTCGGGAACGGAAAAACCCGTTCTCCATGAGATGTAGCTACAGTAGACCTCCCTGGATGCAACTGCAATCCAGAAGTAACTCTCGATCCTGTCTCAATTTCCTTCGATTCTCCACTTTTCAAATCAAAAATTAACATTTTCCCATCAGTAGTTCCTGTAAACAACAAATTTCCAGTAGAATCAATATCGAAATAAATTCTCTGATTAGTGTCTACTTTTCTTTCAAATGTTTCCAACGGCTTACACGTAAACCTAACATCCAAACTTTGAATAACATCACTTTTAGCACATCCATAAAACAGCTTATTTCCATCTGGAGTAAATTTCAAATGAGTAACATTCTTCCCCACTGTTTCAAACACCATTTCAAGTTTTCCCGATTGATCCGAATAAAATCCAATTGAAGAATTATAAGATCCAGCCGCATAAGACCCATGAAACACCGGATTCATTGCAATACACGAGATCATTGCTTTTTGACTAGGTCCACATTTATCTAAAACACCAATTTTCAAATTTTCTAAAATTATTAAAAATTTACCAAATGTTTTTATTGTTGATTCTTGTTGAGAGGTATTCTGAAGATCAAAAACATAGATACAATTCCTAAATCCAGCATATAATTTCTCGCCATTGTTCGAAAATGCCAAGGAATATGCTGAATCCAATTCTTCCTGAAACCTATTTTTTAAATTTCATATATAAAATAAAACCAACGTATTGATTTAAACAATTTGCTGTTCCTAAATTATTACATTCAACATCGAAAATTCTGATGGGATGTCCATTACTAGAACTTGCAAAAATATCCAAGCCAGGATGCCATTCTTGATCGTATATTAATCCACCTTGACAAATTATTTTCATTTTGGATTCTTCTATTTTTCCTTCTTCATAATTTAAAATCCTTATTCTATGATCCGCAGCATCAGTTAGTAAAAATCTTCCAGATGGCGACCATTTACAGCTTCTTACGTAATTATTATCCAGTTTGAACAACCTCCTCGTTTTCTGGGATGTGAAGCATTCCGTAATCCACTGAATTGGATTATTTGGTAAACGATCAAGACTCCACTTACAAAATATTGGGAGATTTCTTTTCTGTTCTTCTGTAACTAACCAAGGATTAATTTTCGGCATTTTTGCTTCAATATTTTCTTCAACTTTTTCTGATGGTCGTTTTCTCGATTCATCTTCCTTCTCCTCGACTACAGTAATTTCCGATTTCATCTGCTGAAGCAAGAATGCCATTCCTTTCCTTTGGGCTTTACAACTCGGTCCTCCATCACAACTCATCTAAAACAAAAAACAATCAATAATAAATCCAAAAAAGATAAAAAAGCAGGATCAAACTGCTATATAATTCCAAAACCGTCAAAATACAAAGTCATCTTACCATAAAACAACCACTTTAACACCGTCATCAATTATATTTTTGAACAATAATTTACATAACACGTTTTTAGCTTCACCAGAATCAGCAATACCCATACAGGAACCTATGACAAATTTCAATTCACCGTTAGTTTCAATATAATGGAAAATTGGATATATCAATCCTCCAGGTCCTGGAATTCTCCACAACACAGCATTAGTTTTAAATTCATCCAATTCTATTTTGACAGTTTTTTCTCCTGCAATCGACGTGTAATCTTCTTCTCCAGATTCCTTCCTTATGTAGACATCTGATTCCAAGTAAACCTTATTTGGCAAATATTTAAAATCCAAGGGAATTTTGAAAGGTTTCGTTCCAATATGAACAAAAATTAATTTCCATTCTTCTTGACGTGGATATCCAGCCCAATTAATTTCTTTCGGTTCTCCTCCAGAAGCAACAACAGATCCAGAAGGAAAATCAAGCTGATAACAATCATAAGAATCAGAAATACCGTAAGACAAATCATTTTCTGAGTTGTTGCTTTTCATACATGGAGGAGAAACATATCCTATTTTCTTTTCTTGTCTTGTTTCACTAACTTTGAAGAATTTTCCATGACCAGGAACAATAACATCAGCAATTCTCTTGAGGAAAGCACGACTTATTTCTTGCAATTGCTCATTTTGACTTTGATTTTTCCAAGAACCTGTTTCTTCGTCATTTTCATCTTCAAACATATCTCCCGCAATAACGACTGTTTTGTCCCTGAGTTCACAAACAACACTGATGTCGTGGTTAGAATGACCTGGAGTTTTGACAATTTTGATCTTATCTTCAAAAATATCTGATTTCTGAAACACAAGGGAAACTTAACATTCTCGAATTAGGGCTTACAATAATACTACTACCCATCGATTCTACAGTAATCACTTCCTTCGGCTTGATCGCCCACAATCCACCACAATGATCAATATGAGAATGAGTTAAGATCACCTTATCAACCTCAACATTGGCAAACAACCCATCCGAAGCTACCTTTAATTCTAAAATTAAACAAAAATTATAAATAATCAAATAAAAAACCACCCTCTATCAGTGCTTGTCCTTCACACGGACTTCCACAATCAACCAAGAGAGACGTTACTTGACCACTTTCAGCTTTACATTGAATCAATGTCACCGTACTTCTTACTGTTATCCCATCCTGATCCATACCTCTAAGTTGGACAATCTTGATTGCCTCATCCTCTGCAACAAGCACTCCCATCTGAAATTTAAACAACACCAAAATTAAAAAATAAACAACTTTAAAAATATCAAAGCGATACAACACTGTTGATTTCCCCAGACGTTTATTCTCGATCAATAATTTACTTCTACCCTTCAAATAATCATATTAAGGTCACATCTCTGCTTAAATATCTCCAGCACTCTTCTTTTCGAAAGACCCGATACATTAAAGGGCTGCAATTTCTCTTCTAGCATCTGTTCTGGATTTTTTTCCACTTCCTCTCTCAATAACATCGCAGTTGGACTCGGTAATGATAAAATTTTCAACGTATTCAACAACTCCAGACATTTCTTATTAAGAATTCCATCAGCTGCCGTAACTTTTGGCCATTTATACAGTGATTCCAGTAACGGAATAAGTCCACTCGATATATCAAACAACATCTGAGCAGCTCCACGATAACTGTAAAAACACATTACTGCAAGTAAATTTTACAAAAACTTACTGAAAATTAGTTTGAGATATAACAATTTCATCAAGGGCATTCCAAATTTCGTGATTTGTCAAATGATAAAAAGTCATAACCGAAACGGGCGAAATTTCCTCCTTGATCCAGTTGATTAGTCGTTCGATTTCCGTCAAAAACGGTAAAAATTGAGGAGTAACTTCAATAGGTTTCGGATTATCCACTTGAAACCATTTAACCGCTGCATATGCTTTCAATTTAAATGAAATCAAATCAGCAAAATACTGAGTTAATGCCTTTGCTTTCTGTCTCCATACATGTCTATAGAGTCCCGATTGGTCATCAAACGTTCCCCTCATTGCAGTTGTTCCAGATTCCATGTAATTCTGCAATCTTATGAACTCCGGAGAAACACTCCATTCATCCAATACTTGAGACATGTACCAAAACGCATTCAAAAGCTGAGGATTCGGATGATTTAGTGGATTATCTATTACTTGCGAAATTTGAACCATTCTACTTCGGAATTCATCAACAATTATCAATTGGAGCTTTAGGAATCTGCACTGGATTCTGTCGTCCGGGATCGCTCTGTATCGCTCCGCCATAGCATGCATCAAAAGAACAAAAGCGTCTGCGAAATTAGGAACTAAATGCTGAAAAACAATCAGTTGTAAAATTACATTCATCTACGTAACAAACCTCATCCACATCCGAAGCATCTTTGAATCTACGTTCATAAGCATTAGCGTCACTCAGGATACTGTCGATTCCAGCAGATATCGTAGTTTGTTCCATTCTTATCCAACGCTCCAGAATGTCAGGTCTACATAATTCAGAAATGACATGAGGAGAAGATTCCGGATAAAGATAGATTTCATTTAATTCCTTCTCAAACAATACAGTTTCATCTATCAAATGAGATAGGAGCTTGTCGTCATCCACAAACGACTCCTTCGAAACTAAAGACCGAACTTTTTCCGAAGCCAACATCACCAGACTTTCAATGAACTCCTCAACAACTATGATTTCCTCTTCACCTAACTAAAAAGTAATTTTAAGTTACAGTAATTGATACAAATGACAAACCTCAATAAAGAGACCTTGCAAATTCCCGACTATGAAAGAAATATTGGCTGAAATCCAAGCGGAAATTTGAGCAAAGAACCACTCTGGTTTGGCGTCTGAATTCGTCGGCTTGTTACCGTAAAAGTGAAAATTAAATCGTTTTGTAAATTCATCAAAAACCAATTGCAAAATAGACATTTCGTTTTCGCCTTTTTTGAAAACCATATGCAAAGAATGAAGAATATCCGTTACAATCGCAAATTCGTCTCTCAGAGCTTGAAGATCAACCGCCTGTTCGAACGGGAACTTAAGGTTCGAAAATCTCTCATATAACATCTTTTTCAAATTAATTGCAAAAATCTTTCTATTTTTTTCGAATTCTTCCTCATATGACGCTTCCAACGATGGCAGATACTGAAAGTAATAATAGTTACTGTGAAAAGTCCAAAATTCTTACGTTTTCTGAAAATTCGGGTAATTTAACTAGTAGATCGAAGGATTTTCGGAATTCCCCAAACGATCTACTGTCGATCATCAAATTCGCTTTGTCCACTAGTTTTTTGAATTCCTTTGAAAAAACCAAAACATCTAATTCTTTTTTTAACGTTAGAATTTTCTCCACAGCCAGGGCTTCTTCCGGACATTGTTTTTCGAACTTCTTTTTCTGCTCCATAATCATCTTCCTTGTTTTATCCCCGGCAGATATCAATTCCTTCCTGAGATTTGCTATATCCTCAATCGCTTTTTTCACCTGTTTCCTCAGTACTGGGATCTTCTCTTCACCAAGTAAAACTTCTTCCTGAAATTTCCTCTCATTTTTTGTCTTATTGAAGCTTATTCACCTCCAATAATTGCTTCTTGTCCATCAATTCATTGTAAATCTGGTTGAATTCCTCAAAAAAAGTCGAGAGATCATCAATTTTCAACCTCCCTATCTTCTCCGTAAATTCGATGACTTCTGGATTCTCTGCATTCTTGCCCATTTCTTCAACAAAAGTAATTTTTAACAAAACCTTTGACAAATAAAAAAGGGTCAAAATAACCCTAAAAATCCTCAAAATCCAAGACAGTTTAACTGCTTTTAAAATAAACCTGTACATATGTACTACTGTAAATACAAACGGTAAACACGGTTAGCCATCTTTATATTTCTGACTTTTATAATCCAAAAGCAACAGTCCGTTTCTTCAATTTCATATTTCCGGCTTCGGCGACTTTCAACAAATTCGTAGCATCCCGAACGACAGTAGTTAATTTGGAAACGGCAAGCAAAGCGGAGTCCAACTCCACTTGATCTCCTTCGAAGGTTTCGTCGTCTTGAGGGAAGACCAAGATCCCATTTTCGTGATCAATTGTGCATTTCAGTTTTCCTTGAGCGACTAATTTCCGAACCAGACTGTCAAATTGCTGAGTGTCTTGAATGAACGTCCTCTCCATCGCTTGTTTCCGAGTCACAGCAGTAAAAGTCTAAATAAACACTGTATTAAGGGAAGGAAAATGGGAACAAACTTTAGGCAAGTCAATAACTTTTCTTTCTCTTAATTTCTCCATCAAGATCTCGATCAAACCCATATTCTGGTCCCTTTGGAAGGTATTCAGTGTAGTTTTGTTCTTCTGTCTTTCCAAGTACTCAACGACCAAGGCAACGGCGTCAATCTGCTTTGGGGCGGTGGTGACGAGACAGGCGAGCTCCAGATATGGCCGGGATTGGGCATGGTTGATCAGGTACTTCACAACCTTAGAACCAGGGAAAGTGAGTTTCTTCTCGCCCAGAATCAAAGCGAACAAGATAGCCTTCTTGAAACCCTCGAGAGCGATGGCAGATTGACTCATTCCTCGCATAGAAATCAAGTACTCCAGGAAGTTCAGTGCTTCGCGGTAGTTCTCGTGAATAGCATGAATAAGTGACCCGTAATAAAAGTAGAGTAGAACCGGCTCAGTTGTGCAAGAAATCAACGGAGGGATAACCTTACGAGGAGCAAGACCTTCTTTCACGAGAGATAAAGCATCGATTTCCAAAAACTCCATGCAGAATCGGAAATTCCGCGCTTTTAGACAACAGCAAAGCAGCGTAGCATGGGCCGGGGTCAGATGCCTCGGATTTCCTTCAGTCCACCAACGAATGCCGTCAGCAAGAGGCTTGATCGCCAAGAGAGGGCATTTCTTATGAATTGCAGCATCTCCCAACGCTTTCAAAACAGGCAAATCTGGGAGATTTTGGATTATTACTTTAAACACTCAAGAAACTTACAAAATGCAGCCAAGTTCGCGTCTTTAGAGTAATCTGCGAGTTCAATGGGGATCTGTAATACTCTGAGAATAAGGTTGTGGAAATCGTCGTTATTTATTTTCTGATAAAGTTGGAATTTAGCTGCCAGGGGACCGAGGTAGAAGGACGGGAACGGCGTCAAGGGAACTTCATTCAGGATTTTCGTTAGTCCGCTGATATTCTCCCCAGCCACAAATTCCTCACATGACTTCATTATGAAACTGCTGGTCTTTATGACGTCTTCGAGATTCTCTAAACTGCCATGTTTAAGTGGTCAAAAACACGAAACATACCGTTCCCTTCGAACTTCTTGATCGAAGCAATGTAAGTAGTTGTACTGTTTCCTGCGGATTGTGCCATGGTACTGAAGAAATAGAGTTAATAAGAAGTGCAAAAAATATATGAGAAAATATGAAAGAAAATTTCTAAAAAATCACCGAAAAAATGAGAAGGTAGTTGGATGCGCGTCTCGACACGAAAAGAACTGGCGGGAGCAGCAGCAGTCAAACGTTCATTCCAGCGCCGTTTGAGCTCTTGTTTGTTTTTTTCTTTTCCTACTTTTTCTCCTGATCTTCCTTGTTGCTGCTGAATTTGGACATCATGGGAGATTCTCGACTTTGCAGCAAGGAATCTGAGAAGCTTACGAGGAATTTCGTCGACAATTGGAGTCACTATATCTCACTCGCAGAATATGGCTACGAAAAAGGTAGGTTTTGCATGTCTTTGTTTTCTATATTTCCTCTTCCAGAATGTCTGCAGTTGATTGATCTTCTTGAGAACACGCGATTGAATTGGAAGAATTCTGTTGCAGAAGCTCAAGTGTACAAGGATAAAGTTCAGACTTTAGAGAGCCGCCTAAAGGTGGCGGAAACCAAGATCAACGAACTGGACGACAGATTGGTCCATACTCAAGCGGAAATGAGTGCCTTAGTGACGAAGAAACGTGCTATCGAGACTGAACTGGGTGCGTATAAGACTCGTTTTGAACAAGCTCGTGGCATTCTTCGTGATCAGAAGAATCTGGACATTGACTACGTCAAATCCATATTGAATACGTCAGTGAACTCTCCCCAGAAGAGCCCTTATGTCGCTCATTCGAGTGACAACACCACAACTGTGTCTGGAAGTGTCCTCGAGCCAATGAATGTGACCACTAGACGTCGTCATCTCTCCCCAATATTCCCTGAAGAGGACCACAGTGGAGCTGATTTCAGTGCGACTAGTAATTCCGACATTGACTACGACAAGACCAATGATTCTATTGAGAGTTATACTGAGTCTAACAGACGATCCAGTCGTAAGAGGAGATCTCGTTCCCAGGTTCATGTCAGTCGCGCCATCCGTTTTGAGGACGATCCTGTAAGTGGATTTCCACCGTTATGCCTAAATCCCATCTGGTTTTAGGTAACTGTTCGCCCCTCTAAGCGTTCCAAGAGTGAGCATGAGGATGATACTGTGGCTCCTCGAGTTCCTGAACCTCATCCAATACGACGATCGATGAACCGTTCCATGAGTGAATCTACGTTGAACGACTTCCCCAAACCGTCGCCTTCTACCAAGACCAAGCCGTTCACTCCCAGCGGGCTGAGTACTGTTGATCTGTAAGCTTTTATGCACTGATTAAAGTGTTAACGTGCCAATTTAGCCGTTCTCCTAGTGCCATTGCTTCAAGTTGGACGAATGGACAGCAGATTGAACGAAGAACTCATCGTGTTGTTTCCATTAGCCCGCTTTGGGAGTTCTGCGACATCTGCGCTAAGAGATTTGCTCTCAGGGCTCAGAACGCTCTCCGATGTGTCGATTGCCAGATTAAGTTCCATCGGCATTGCCACAGTCGTGCCCCGATGCCGTGCATTCCTCGTGTCATGTATCCTAAAAGCGGGACAAAGCAGAAGGCTCCTTTGAAGGCTTATTGTCCGTCGAGCCACCCTATGATTCCCCCGATTCTCATCCACTGCATCGTTGCCTTGGAACGTGACCGTCTTACTTTTGAGGGGATCTACCGAGTACCCGGCTCTGAGATCTCCATTGCCAAGCTATACAATGAATTCCTCTACAACCGTCTTGTTCCTTCATTTACTGCCGTCGAGACCGAAACTATTACTGGAGTCATCAAGAAGTTCTTAAGGGACCTGCGAGATAGCCTTATTCCTACATTGTCTTTTGACGACTTCAAGACCGCTGCGGAATCAATGGATGACCAAGCTCTTGTCAAGGCTGTCCTGGACCTCCCTGCTGCGAATCGTGATACACTTGCTTACTTTCTTTCCCATTTGCAGAATGTTGCTAAGCACTCCGGCCATAACTTGATGCCAATCGAGAATCTTGCTCGTTGTTTGTGCCCTACAATTGTCGGATATTCCACATTTGTCACTGCTGCAATTGACCACTCGGAGGCTATTACGAACCATCAATACAGAATCCTCTACCGTCTTCTCAAGATCCCCCAAGACTTTTGGCGGCAGTTCGTGGACAAGAACATGACTTACGTATTGTATCAAGAAAGCAAGACTCCTGGGTCGAAGAAGGAATTTCTGACACCGAAATCCACATGTTCTGAACCGAAGCGTCTTCGTGACAGGTTCGCGGAAGGATGTGCTCAGCAGGAATCGTCTCCTCTGATTCAGCCAATTACCATTGGTGTAAGAAAAGCCCCAATTTTCCAGGACCCTTTGCTTTAATTTTTGATTTATAATTTTCAATTGATTGCGTCTCGTGACTTACAGTAAGTGGTGTGATCTTTTACATTTGCGGAAGTTTATTGAATTTGAAATGTACACGTCTAAAATTCACGTCAAAACAGGGGATTTGCCAGGGTTACTTGCTTCCTTCTTCCGCTTTTGGAAAAGTTTGGCCAGAAGGGGGCGGCGATGTCATCGAATTTCCGAAAAAAGAATTACTAAAAATCTCCACTTTTGCAGGTTTTTCATAGAGAGATTTTTTTGGCAATTGGAGTTTCATTGAATTAGATGATCTCGTTTTGGTTCTGTTGCCCTCCCGTTTTAGAATTTTCTTTGACGAACTGTCTCTGACCTGTTTCTGAGCTGGTTTTATAAGTCGATGATGACGTGAGAATTTTTAGGAAAAGGTGCATTCTTTTCTACTAGAGTGGTTTTTGGCCCGGCGAAGTCCAGTCAAGAACCACTGAATCGGAAGATAGGTGGAGAAAAATAGTTAGAAAATTGAGAATTCTGGGGGCATTATTCCGGTGATAATGGGAGGAGTCAGGGATGGAACTGGAAAGTAGGGTAGATGAAGTTCAGGATTTTTGTGCGAGAGCCACATTTCGTAATTAGGTAGACTGTCCATCGTAGGTCTGAAGGGTTTTGTGGGAGAGATGGCGAAAGGTGCTTAAAATTTATTATTCTATAGAAGCTTCTGGAGTCTGTGAGGAGATTCTGAAACTTTCTAGGACTCTGGAAGAAGATTCTGAAGTTTGCAAATTTCGTTAAAGTTGCTAGGGGTTTTTAGGATTGTCTGAAATTTCTTAAAAAACGTCTAAAACTGGAAATTCGAAACCAGACAGTTTTGTAAAAATTTTTATTTTTAATATTTGTATTTAAAAAAAATTAAAAACACGGGATTCCGCCTTGCCCGTTTTGCAATTTTGTATTTTTTCAAAGTCTTTAAGAAGGCACTTAGCTCTTGTCTAATTCCGTATTGTTCACGAATTTAATTGACATCATTATCAAAATTCATACTCTCGAGTACAGTATGCTTAATCTCTTATTTGATCTCCTAATTGACGTCAGGGTTCTCTGATGAACTCGTGCTCGTTTTTGTTTGCCCATCTTCCACATGCGGCATTTCCAGAAAATCACATTTAGTTTCGATTTCAGTCATTGTTTTCCTGAAACCGAGATTACTTTTCCTTCCTAGGTCTACCGTAATTTGATAAAATCGGCAAGAACAAACAATTTGCAACATAGTCGTTCATTCAGAAGTAGCGGTGTAGGCGAATTCGTTTAACCGGAAAAATTGTTGCTTGAGGTTATTTGTTCTTGGTCTTCATTCATAAAATAAATGCCTGAGGCTTTTTGGATTATTCGAATTTTAAGGATGTGCATTATTAGGCAGTTAATGTTGATAAAGTTCCTCCGAAATTAAAATTTGAGCTTCAGTTTTTCGTCGAAGCGGAAACTGAATAGTGTGTGAAAAATTCATAAATGGGGAGGTTGTGGATACTATCTCGCTCATTCATTGAACTCACGACTTTATAATTTATAAAATAACTAGTGAAATCATAGTGTTCAGAAATTCAGCAATGAGAATATTCTGAATACTATAATTGAATTTATAAGGGCTTTGGAAATTACTGAAAAATCGCTGCAGTGAGAATTTAAATAACGTTTAAAATATTGTTTTTCGGGATTTCTTAAACACTACCTATTGTCTCATTGGAGCTCTCAAAGCACGAAAAACAGCTCCAGTAAATTTTTTGATAGTGTTTGGAAATTTCGTAAATCTGAATTTTCCAAGCACTATTCTTGGGTTTCACTACAGCTGTAAAACCTTGAAAAAACAGCTCCAGTAAATTTTTTGATAGTGTTTGGAAATTTCGTAAATCTGAATTTTCCAAGCACTATTCATGAGCTTCATCGGAGCTGTCTTTTGGGAAATGACTTATAGCTCCAGTAAATGCATAGTGTCCAAAATTAATCGTCACCTAATATATAGATTTGTTGGACTCTATTCTCATATTTATTTGAGTTTTTAAAATAGTAACGTTGACAGTTTTAAACCCTCAAAGATCATGTTCACAAAACCCCAATTCCCAAATTTTCTAAAACTATTCATGCAATAAATTAGAACCCAAGTTTGCAAATTAATAAACTTTATTACCCCACATGTTATAGTTCCATTTCTCCACATTCAGTAATAAATGGCAACCAATCGTAGTTATAGCTTGGGTTTTTTGGAATGACATTAGCATAATTTGATTTGGACCCTGAGATACTGTGTCCTCGACGGCTCCAATCTCATTTCGTTTTTTCTAAATAAGTTGTAATTACAACGTTCTCCATTTTGTAAAAAACTCGTTTTAAAAATTGAAGTTTGTGTCTGCCGTCATTTACACATTTGAAAATACTTTTCGTCAGTTTCCTTCTGTTTGTGAGAGCTTTGAAAAATCAGCTGACCAGAATTTAAAAACGGATTTATTATTTCCTTCTTAAACCTTAATAATACTGTAATCGCACATTTTTGTCTTTACGAGGTTTCTGCAAATTTCAAGTCATCATCTTATAGTCTCGTCGGCTTGTACAGATTGTGCCGTAATAATTAATTAGGGTTCTTACAGTTTTGTCAAGTCAGAATATGGACGGAACAATGAAGCGACTGATTTTTGGATCCCTTTTCGTCTTGTTCCTTCTGGTTGCCGTCAATGTTGAATCCAAGCCGACCAATAGAATGACGAGGATCCAGGTGGGTTCTAGTTGCAGTCATGTTGGACAGTGATTAAAAATTAAAAAACAATTCCGGATGTTATTCAATACTTTCATTAGAGCTGTCAAATTACTATCCAAACAACAGCTCCAATGAGTTTGAGGATAGTGTCCCGAAAATCCCAAAAAAGAGGATTCTCTAAACACTATCCTCAAATTAATTGGAACTATCATTGGTACCGACTTTGACAGTTCTAGTAAAAAGTAAGTAGTACTTGACTAGACACTGTCCAATATTTTCATTGGAGTTGTTGAAGTTACTATCCAAATGGCATTTCCAATAAGGTCAAGGATAGTATCCAAAAAGTTATTTTGAAATTCCTTGAACACTGCTCAAGTATCATGTGAGTTGTTTACTCGACTTGAAATCTGTACTTTCCAGGAAGTACTGCGAACACTAATGGGGAACAAGCCAGGACTCTCAGCCAGAGGAAAGAAATTCTACAATGCCCCGGAACCTCAACTCTATTCCTCCTTCCATGAACCCATGGAGATAAAGACCCTAACCGAAGAATGGTGACCACAAATAATCATAATTCGCAATTACTTGAGTTTTACACAAGGAGAACTTGAAAAATAAACTTGATTTGGTTTTTATTTGTTATACTGTAGATAAAAATACATTTGTCCAAAGTTAGGGTTCCTCGAGGGAGTACCATCGTGCTTGGGACTTTTCCTCGTGGATGATGGATCTCCAGAGGTCCCTGCACTTGTGGAGGGGGAGTTCCATTCGGCCTAGGAGCTTTGAAGTCATCCCGAAAGTACCCCCTTCGTGGACCGCTTCAACCTCGAGCATAGAGTCACAGAGGGAGTGTTTGGGGACCCCGAAGGAAAGGGACTCGTTGAACTGAGGGTTGCGGGTGTTCTTCTTGGAAGACGTCTTTTTCCTCTTCAGTCTTTTGTCGTTATTCCCAACTAACGCAATTCTGATGGCCACTGCTGAAAGACAACCAATTATTAACCATGCAATCTTGACTTCCTCACCAGAGAAATTTTCATTATCTTCGATTCTTAGATTTCTCGCCTTGAAAACGTTTACAGTAAGTCGCTGAGCCTTCTGAAGATAGGTCAATGACAACAACACTTCCCCGAAGCCATTTCCACCGTCCTCATCGAAAGGCAAGACTTCGGCAAAGAACACAGTAGGAACATCCTTACTGGTAGATACTGTAACTCTCCCCAAAGTCAACCAACAGTACCCGATGCATTCATCAACAGAAAACTGATCGTAATCAAAAACCATGACTTCCAATCGACACTGATTAATGGACTGTATAGGAATCTGGAAAAATGAAATCAACCACTTGATAAATGACGAATTACCTATAGAAATTCCCCTTTTTGAGCTTTTGATCACTATCCAAAAGGTAAATTGGAGCTGTCAAAGTCACTATTCAAAAAACGACTGTAAAAAGTGGATAGTATCCGTTTCTATTCATATTTGAGATTTCCAGTCACTATCCAGTTTTGTTTTCGATAGTGGTTCAAGTTCTTTTCTTAATCTTAACTTAAATAACTCTAGTGAAAAATTGGATAATAACTAAATTTTAAGTACTATTCAAGTTTCATCAAAACTTTCCGGCACTATCGAAAAAACAGTTCTAGTTATGTCCTTGATAGTGCTTAAGAAGTTCTGATTTGCAAATGTCCCGAACACTATCCAAAATACTGCTTGAACGAACTTCTGAACGAACCTGGAAAAAGAATTCTTCGTCAATTAGCGGAGAGCTTGTGTTTTTGTAAATCTTGGACTGTTGCTGAGCTTTAGGTTCTACACTCTCCGGAATGTCCAAACTGATTTTAAAATACGGATTCGGATGCCCATCTTGTCTCTTCGGGACCAAATCAACTGCCTGTTTCAAGCCGACAGTCAAAAGACCTAGATTAACGTCCACCGAGAGAGCCAACTTGATGGATCCACTTATCCCACAAGATTCATCGTCATAGCCAGATTCCGCATCCATCGTCGTTTGATACAGACCTCTATCAATCTGACTTTGATCAGGATTTCTGAACATGCTGTTGACTGATTTTTGAAACTTAGGAACCGTGAAGGCGTCAGAAAGGTCTTTCAATTGATGAATTTTTTGGATTCTAGACTGTTTTCGTAGCTGTGAGTCCAAGGATCTAAAGTGGGGTAAATAATAAAAATTGAATTAATTCATCATTCAACATATGTAAAAGTTGTTTTAAAGTGTAATTTTGAAATCATTCTTATTAAATGAATGTTCATTTCTTTTTATTAAATTGGAAAGAAATTAACATTCGACATAAAAAACAAAATTTAAAGCAATCTCAATAAAGTTTAATAGTTTTTCCTGTATTATAAGATTTGCTTTCTAAATTTTTGCATTCTGTTTGGAAGTTGATTTCCTTCCTTTTTATAACATTAAAGAGCATTTTTCCCTCCGAAATATTAATGTTTACTTTTACGGAATTTTAATCATAAACAAGATAGCAAATTTCCTTAAGGCGGATAAATAGGATTATTGAAATCCTACAACTCTTTACTAGAGTAGAACAATTTTAGAATTGAAGTTTCCTAGGACACTGTACAGTGAAAACTGACTTACATCGACCGCTCGTACTCCCTGTCTTCGTCTGTATCCAGCCTCGGGATAGCCTTGCACCTGACGTAGTGCGGGGGCGAGGTGGCAATTTCCAGAAGATTCTGCTCATACCAGTTCAGTTTCTGTCGTCTCTGTTGGATCAGTACCACCACGACAATGATCAAAACAATAAACAATGTCCCTGAGACAATGTACAGTAAAATCACGTCGTTGGAAATACTGGGGTCCAACATCATTTCCTGAAGGAAACAAATTCACCAATTACTAGGAAAAACACGAAGGAAATTCATGAGGATCAGAATTGAATTTTCTCAGACGTTTCTTCCTTCTGAATGCAAATTCGAAGCGGGAATTTGCAAGAAAATAAAGCACTTAAAAGGGCAAGAATTAAATTGTGGAATTATATTTAAATGGCTTTTGGTGAAATTTGAAACTTGTCATAATCTTTTCCTCAGGGAAAATGACATCAAACAGCATTTTTAAAGTCAAACAGTTTCAAAAAACAGTTATCTGTCTTCTACCGACCTCAAAGTCCATGTTTTCTATTTTTTAGAAAAATGAGCGACAACCATGCCAAAGGGCAATTCTCATTCACCCAGAGGAAACGCGCCAAAACTGTCTTTGCTCGCCTAATGAGCTTTCGGCATTCCAAAATTAACAAAGCAACAATAGTAACACTAAAAATAGGCGATAGCTAACGTCAATCTGAATCCCGAATTGTCCGAATCGAACACGTAACATTTAGGCCAGAGGAGACAGCTTCGAATGGGTAATTGGACTTCCTGAGGTTCACAAAAATAAAAAACACGGGATTAACCATATTTAAAAAGTACAATTTTAAGAAAGTTAAAAACAGAAATAAAATTAACCAAATCGAAAACAATCCTCAACTCGAGAGTTAATTTTACATACAACTTCGAACTAAAGCTTCCTACAGTACTTTTTCGTGTGGAGACAGGTGAATTCAGGCACATTTCTGCACTTGACAGGTGTTTGTGCCAATTTGTCCACTTTTTCAAATTCTATTCCTTGTCCGTGAATTTAAATTGAGTCGACAATTTGCCTGAATATACTTTTGTCTCGACGCGAAAATAAATTTACGAATTTTGCAATATGTTCCAAGTACTTTAAGTGAACTTTGGTCGCTTGTAACTCGGCACATAATGAACCAAATTCAAAACAATTTTCTGAAATACTTTAGGTTTTTATGTTTTTAACTGATTAAAAAATATGGTATTTATCGATTTTACTTTCCCTACGGATTTCGTCCTACTTTCATTCAACTTAATACGTAAACTTTTGGAGATTTCAAATTATTTTTTATCGTTAAAAAACATGATTTTTTATATTTTAAATTTAATGAGAAATGAAATTTAACGAAATTTTAAAATGTGTGCTGGGAACTAGCTTGAGCTTAATCCACTATAAACCAAGTTATACATCGTCGAATTCGTCGGAAATTATTTAAGCACTTTTTAAACCTTCATGAAATATTAACACGACGGATTACTGGTTTAACTTGTCATTGATACATTTAGAATGACGATGACTATTATTTTAAAAAATTAAAACGTCAAAAATAAAAAATATTCAATTTCAATTCTTTTCAAACAAAAGAATCCCAAAAAGTAGGAAATCCCGTCGTTTTAGAAGATTGACCTTTACGAAAAATAAAATGTCTATCAATACCTTTTAATTTCGAAACACCAGAAGCTCTGGAGGACTAATGAGAGTATAGTCTGTTGGTGTCAAAAATGATGAAGCCTAAAGTCGCATAATTTCCGATGAAGTCGTCATTCTTAAAGCTCATCGACTATGAAAAAACATCAATACATAAAAAAATAAATTTTAAAGCTTAAAAAATTTTAAAAATTAAAAAAAAAATAAATTTTAAAAACTTAAAAAAAATAAATTTTAAAAATTAAAAAAATCTTTAAAACTAAAATTATTGTGTAATTTAATGAAAATAAAATAAAATTAACAGGACTGACCTTTGACGAGAATATAATTGAACTAAAGAACAGGTGTGAGTTATAAGGTTGGCCAAATTTCTCGTCGAAAAAAAATCAAGATTACATTTGTGCATATCGTGCCGATCAAAAAAATTTTATAAAACAAAAAATTGAAGGAAAAAAAAATTTTTAATATTTTTGAATTTCTATGCCGAAAGAAAGTTTATCAAAATGAAAAAATTATTTTTTATTTTTTATTTTTTAGGACAATGCCGAGGTCTATAAAACAGTCGACATCAAAATTAAATTAATTTTTTCCAACAATTAACCAGATCTATCTGCTGGGATGTTGCGGGCAACCTGCAGATTTCACGTTGATGACGATTTTGATGAATTTTAAATTTTATAAAAAATTCATTTTTGCAATACATAATCGATTTAAATTTTTAAAAATTATTGCAAAAATTCTTAATTTTTATATAAAAAATCAATTCTTAATTTTTAGTGTAAAAATCAAAATCTACAGTATCCTTATTTCAACTTCGAAATGGAATTTGTAAATCCAAAAATTAAACTTATTTGTGAAATTTTGGTTTTACTCATCCAGACTGATGACGAAGTTGTGACTTAAGTGATTTATTCCCCAACGGCAATACTGAGCCTTATCCCAAACATGTTGTTGTTGTTCAAGTCAGGACAGTTATGCCCTACCAATGAATGGATTTCCTTGCTGAATATCCTTCTCTGGTTACGGTAAACCTCGTCAAAGCTCCCAGAAAACGAGAGACAACATTCCTAGTTGGGATTCCAATAAATATGAAATTCTATAACATGAAAATCCAGAACCAGTACTGAGGTCGACATCAAAATCAAAATCTGCAATTTGCCCGCAACGTCCTGGCAAACCAACAACTAATTTTCGAAAAAAAATAAATTTGACTTTGATGTCGACCGTTCCATGGACCTTAACACAGACTAAAGTTACTTCCAACCTTAATTGATTCACCACGAAACACAAAAACAACATCAACTCCCTCCAGATTCCTGTCCACTTCAATTATGTCCGTAATTCTGACAAAATTAAAAATCATCCACATTTTCAAAAACAACTTTATTCCCTATCCACGCCAAATACCGTAAAATTAGCATATTTTTCCAATTTAATTACCAAAATAAGTAATTAAACCCCCTCCTCAACGTCACTTTCAAGAATAAAAAGCAGGATTGGTCCCAGTATTCATCTAATAATTTCTCGGAATCCAGACCCCAATTACAACTCCAATTAAAATAAATCCAACTTTAACACGAAATAAAATCTATCCAACTATTTCCAAACCCGTTGATTTATCTTCCTATTTTCAAAATAATTCGATGTAAAATCCAAATCTACAAAACACAGAACCAAATAAGACAAGTTCGAAGCCGTGAACAATTTCCAACTGGAAATTCCTGAAAAAACTAAAATTACATCAAAAACTAAAATTCCATCAGATATTGTCCAAATTACTTTCAAAACTATACAACTTCAAATTTCTTAGCTTTAGAAATTAGTTAACGCTAGGATAAAAGTAAAAACAGAATTTAATTATATCTGGATATCCTTTAGAATAAAGATAAAAAACAGTGGATTAAAGTTGCTATTGTTCCAACATGTCAGGATTAAAAATAGCCATCTAGTGCCCAAATAGAATATTAACTGCCAAGCGAATTCCAATCAACAAAATAATGCAAAATTTGCGTGATACTTACTGAACAACTTCTGATGGAAATTTCTACTTTAAAAAACTTACTTTAGCTTGCCTTCAAATGAGTATCTGCTTGTCCACGTTTGTAGAGAATCCAATTGAATAACTTCGGAGTGAAATACCGCAGGGTTATTCCTAGACGGTGCTTGCATGGGGCCATAATTAACTCAGTTTCTCTTCTGACAAGAGCTTTGACAATTGTTGAAGCGGCATATTCTGGACTCATTCCTTGTTTCTGATTTTCGTCTTCCCGTCCCATTTGACGGCCTTCTGCATCCAGAGCTCGGGAACCAAAGCCTGTATTGATGTAGCCTGCAGAAACCACGAGAATCTGGAGTTTCGGACGGTCTTCGGCACGGAGGCTATCGAAGAAAGCCTGAAAATGATAAAAATAAAAACCACATTATTAGAAAAATTAGTTTCTAAGAACTTTTTCTGATGTAAATTTCCTAATCTTCTCAGAAATTCTAGTAGTTTCAGATTTTAGATTTCGTGATCTTACATGATATTAAATTTCTTGGAAATATATTCTATCTAGATTTAGAAACTTTTGGATAGGGATTATATATGGAATTATTAATAGATACCCGAAAGATCATAAATAACACCAAAGTACCCTCATCGTAAATGGATTATTTTGTTTGATTACAAAAATTTAAATCCCAAACCTGGAGGGCGTGCTTACTGGCACTGTAGGCGCTTCTGTAAGGAATTGCGAACTTTCCTTGAAGTGAACTTGTGACAACGATAGCTCCATCGTCGGGAATTGAATCGTACAGAAGCTTAGTGATCAAAACATGTCCGAAAAAATTGACATCCATCAATTGTCTCTGGATTCTGATGGGGGTTTCGATGCATCCGCCTCTCATAGACATTCCAGCGTTGTTCACGAGGACGTCAATGGTCTTTCCGTCGATGGCAAGGGTCTTCAGTTCGTCGATCTGTTCCCGAGCACTGGCTTCATCGCCGAGTTCACTCAGATCCAAATACCGATAAGAAGGTTCATGTTGGTTTTTCCATCCGAATTCCGCTTTGGCAGCTTCCAATTCGGCGCAGATTTGGGAGAGCTTGTCAATAGATCTAGCAGTGACGATCACCTTAGCTCCCTGAAGAGATTTCATATATGAAAATTGTTAAAAACCGGAAAACTTACTCTTTTATAAAACTCAAAAGCCAAAGCTTTTCCTAGTCCGCTCGAAGCACCCGTAATAAGGACAGTTTTGTCCCGAAGATCGAACTTGGGATTGTTATGAGCACCGGGCACCAGCCATGAAAGCAATTTCGAAACTCCGACTAATCCGATAGGTACTGCTGCCAACGGCCAATAAGGCAGAATGGCATGACCGGCATTTTTGGCGTACTGCACGACTTCGGACATTTCAATCGATCCACAGAGTCTATCTGAAAAATAATGATTACAAGACAAAACCAGCACAAACACGAGCATTGATAGTCTCAAAATACATAAATTGTGCACCAGTTCGTCAGCTTTGGGGAAAATAATGCTCTTATAGCTGTCAGCATGGAACTGAAAGGAGTGTCAATATATGGAGGAACATCAAGAAAAACAAAAATTTCATGATTAAAACTTTGGTAATTGTACGTGTTCTCTTGTTGACTAACAGGCAAAGTCCAGTGAGCATCTGACTTCATCAAGTGAGGCTCAAGAGACAGCAGGCAGAGGACACTAATCAAGACGCAAAACGAATTTTAAAAACGCGGGAAATTTCGTAGATCATTTAGTCAAGAAGCGAAAAAAGTTTATTTGGAAACAAAAAGATCTTCCAGTTTATGTTGCCATATAAGAATTTCTTGTTCATTATTACAATGAACGAAAGAGGTTTATTTGGAAATGAGATCTTTTCGGTTTTATTTTGCCAAACAGGACTTTTTCACTAATTATTAAATGGCTGGTTGTGTTCTCGAACGGAAATTACGGTATTTCTCACGTGAAATAATCTTGTTAGTCAGGCATTTCTAACGATGCCCCATGATTCCGACACTTCTACTAGTTCTATTACAGTAAGTTGATTTAGGATTATCATTCTCACGTTGATTGGGATGAATTTTAGTCAGCAAACAGAGTAGGTTTCTGTGGACCCAATTTTTTCGATGCTTCTGGACTTTTGCCCGACTCAATTGCGGAGGAGTTCATCACTGTGCTAGCCTCTGAGAACAGTGATTACATTGCTGCTTTTGATGAATACAAAACCGGCTTCTTCATCACCCCAAGGACTGTTTCACAAATCTTCACAATTTGCGCAAGACTGAGATTGCCAGATGATGTCAAGTACCAGGCACTGGATATCTTCGATAGGTATGGTTTTTTAAATTTACTTCTTATATAACTTCTTCCCAGATTCATGTGCAATCAGACCTTGTTGTTATATGATCTTGTTGCGAAATCTGAACGAAGCAATGAAGACAAGTGGAGGTTATGGAACAAGTCTATGACGATTCTCTCACGGCAGTTAACTCTTAGGATGTGCACAGCTATCCAGATTGCGTCCAAGATGCAGAGCTTCCATGAGGTAAATTTTGCTTTATTTTCTCCGCTTTAATATTTCTCTAGAGTCTTTCGAAGGTAGATGTCAGAAAAGCTTTGACAGCTCTCGGATTCCCCTACACCGAGGACATGATCCAAAAGTCCGAGTTGAGAATCCTCGCTTCATTGGATTTCAACGTCCAAGCTCGCAGATCTCCTTCTCAATGTGTTGAAACCTATCTTTCATTGTTAGGTAAGAGCTCGTCATTGAACTACGGTAAACATTCCATTTTCAGTACGGAAACATGCAGATCTCGGAGGAAACATTGATGCCATTTACAGATACGCCTTATTTACCTTGGATTTTGTCTTCTTGAACCGGGATGCAGTGTACACAGAAATCTTGCGAATTGTCCATGGAAAGAACCCGGTTGTTATCACTTCCGGAAGAATCAGACGAGTTGCTCAAGATTATTGCCTCCTGGGAATTGCCGCATGTCTCGTAGGCGTCATTTGCGCCCACGGTCAGTTATTCTCCAACCAGTTACTACCGGATCTCGCTGCTATTGCGATTTTAGCAGAGAGTGATGTCTCTGATGCCATAAGCGGAATCCTCAGGATTATGGCCAAAACTATTTAGGTCTTGTTTGTTATTTCATCAATATTTCGAGTTATCATTTTTATTTCAAAAGTTTGTTAAATTTTTCCCAAATTCTCATTTCAACCCTATCAATACATGGGTTTATATTTCTTCAATTCCATCATAATATGATGGACGTTGACAAGTTCTTGCTTAATTGTACATTCTGCAAAAGCTTCATGAGCAAGAACTTTGTTGAATCTTTGGTAGTACTGAATGAACTGAGTAAATGCAGTCTGTAGGATATTCGTCCCATTTTTGAAGTTAGTGAAGGACTGAAGAACTTCATGATTGACTGCTTCCATGGACCGTTTCCAGTCTGCCCCAAAAGACCTGACCAACGGCATGACCTTATTCGTGTGTCTCGCCAGCAATGTTCCATGGTTCTGTTCAATCAGAGGTTCACATTCATTCACGAACTGAATCAAGGCATGGAAGTGGGGGTAGAGAACTTCCTCGACGTAAGCATTGATCTTGTTCTGTTGGAGTTCCCAGAAACTCGTCCTTTCTTTGGTCTCCGATTGGAGTTTTTCATCCAAAACAGTCAAAATAATATCATAATTATTAATTTGAAAGACTAGTTTCTCCTTCTTTGCCTTCAATCCTGCTGCCAATCTATTCAACAATCCTTCTACTTCCGTTTGCTGGGCATTCAGAAGGGCTTGAAGCTTTTTGTCCGTCTTTCTTCCACTAAGCTCACTGCAAACAAGGAAAGCACACGTGAATTCAGCGTACCTTCTGATGACATAATGAGGCCTAGTGTCTACTGGAGTCGGTAGTTTTTTTACATCAAGATTTCGCACCGATTCATTGTGAAGATTCATTACTGTTTCTAACCTCAACCAGAGCATTCTCTCAAGCGCATCCCAATATCCATCGATCGCAACTACGGATCTTTCTTCCATTAATTCAATATACTTAGCACAAAGGCAGATACAAAGGAATAATGATATGGCGTCAAAGTTAGCCGATATCCGTTCTTCGAAAGTCTTCTGAAATTGCAGGAATTAAAAACAATAACAACATTAGTTCTTACTAGTAAATGAGTAATAGCTTTCCCCATTACTTGAGTGAAAAGGTCAACTGAAGATTGTCCGTTGACCATGAAGAAGTCGCAGATGAACAAGTATTCATGAGAACAATGATCAACTAGGGCATAATGAATTGACCGGAATATGGATTCAAATTGGAACTACAATTATCACATTTCGTAAACGATAAAAAACAAAAACTCACTGTCTCATTCGCTTGTTGAGCTGCATGAGGCACAATCAATGGAGCCAGAAGATCCGTTGTTATTAGAGAATCCCTCTTTCCTAGGGAGAAGACTGTAGCTCTGCTTCTCGCATTTGGCTTCCCGGAGAGGAATCCAAAAGCTCCACCAGTCTTTACAGAATCATCCGCCCCGAGTAAGTCTTCCTTTTTAGCCGAGTCTGCCATTTGGAGTTTGAACAGTCTCGAAACGTAAGTTTTGAAGTAGGTGAAGAACATTTTGCTCAATGTATCGACATACTCTTCTTTGATCTGAAGTAATTTACTTAAATTAGCAAAATTTGCAGGGATTTTTTAATTTTTCACATGCGACAATATTCATTAACTGGAGTTTTCCTAAACAATTATCCTAATTGAGTCATATCAACAAAAATTCTATCTTGTTTCCTGCGATAACTGCAGGTATAAATCATAAGAGACATGTCAATATTTGATATCATTGACAAAGTGCATTTCAGATTTCATTTCCTTTAAATTTGATGATTTTTGTCCTTTTTACGACTAGTCCTCATGCAGTAAGGGAAAAATAAAACTAGGTTATTAAATGATATCCTTAATTAGGGGCTTTAGGTTGGTATCTAAAAGTTAATATTGTGCTCATGGTGTCAATTAAAGAGTCTGCAGTCAAAACGGAACACTGAAGAAGCCTTAGGTTAATATTGTTTCATTTTCGTGGCTGTTTTTGCACAGGATGTAATTTTTGCAAATGAAAAACAATCTAATTGATTAATTAAATAAATCACTCACTTCTCTAGCTAATTGTCGATCGTTAGCGAGCATGAATTCGTAAAAGAACCGATTTCTTAAAAGAGAATTCTGGGGGATTTGGTAGTTTGTCAATGGTTTTTTGAAGAGAGATATCTTAGTGAGCAACCATTCTCGAGTTTTTTCCAGAGCCTGAAGTACGTAATTTTCGGGGAAGTGTAACAATAATGAATACCTTACCTTAAGTTTTAAATTTTCAATCACATCATGGACGTCGGCGACAGATTTGGCTTCTTTGAATTCCTGGGCCTTGACGAACTGAAGCTTATGTTGTAATTCATGGAGTTGTTCGATAAATTCAGGTTCGTTAGCATCTCTCTCCAGAATCCCTCGGATCATGGTGTGGGGAACAACCATATCATCGACGAACTGACTCAACTCTGCTCGAACAAGTTGTCGGTTATGCAACTGCTGAGTAATCAAGACGGATTGTTCCTGTAGTCTCTTCATATCTGCACTGACGGTTCCTAACTCAGCTAAGAATGTCGACAGAGTGGTTTCTAACGCCTGTAGATGAGAATGGGTGGAAATCGATATATAAAAACCTCCAACAAACCTCGAAAACTCGATCACAGGTCGTGATTTCCTCGTGGAGAGTGGCCAGGTTGTCAGCTTCGGCGATACAGTCTTCCACGGCCAGTCTGTGAGCCCCCTTCAGCTTCTCCTCTACAGTAGCGGAGTACTCCCTCAGATCCATCCCGGTTTCCAGGGATTCAAGTACGTTCTCATCATCCACGTCGAGTAGCGACTTCGCGGTCGAAGGAGTCACTGTTTCCATTTCCTTCGGGACTTCCATCATTGCACGGCTGTAGTAAATACAGACAGCATAAAAACTAATAAATAATCTTCATAAATAAATAAAATACAAGTTCACAAAAAAAGAAATAACAAATTGGATTTCTCGGTGTTTTCAAAAAACAAGGGTCTCGAAGCGAAAAACGGGAACGCGGGAATAAACACACTCGACTTTTTTGATTTTCTTTGATTTTGCTTTTTAGATTTCATGAATCTTCGTTTTCGATTATGCTGAGTGCTCGGGCTTTCGAAGATTCTCCAAATGGATCCATTCTCATCGACGAAGGCAGAACTCGAGTTCGGTTAGTGGCGTTGAATGAAGTTCCGTACTTGACCAAACTTGCCGATATTTTTGGAAACAAACCGGCCCTTGTTTTTGACCACCCTTCTTCAAAGGTTTTTATTTTCATTATTTCTGATATATCGGTTCTTTTGTTGTAGACTCCAGACGGAACTAACAGACCATCTGATGATGAATTGAGAAGGATCAACTCGAAAACGCAGGATTTAACGGATTTCGACGCTTGTGCTCGTTATGGCGACATTACTCTCGCTGGAAACCCATTACCCTTGGAAATTGCTGATTTGTCCAATGTCGAGGGTTCTAATCTGGAACTTGATGTGTCTTATGTCGTTGACAAACCCCGGTTTCCCCTTGCATGCAACCCGATGACCAGTGTCGCCGCTTCACAGCTCATCGAGAGGTTTGTTCAGATCTTTACTTCCTTCTGACTCATTAAAATTGTCCTTTAGATTCCGCAAGAATCCTCATATGCTCCGGTCTGCTCCTAACTTCTCTTGGATCCTCATTCCGACGGACATGGACGACGGCAGAATGTCCATGTTGACTGGCTACTACAAACCCTCTAACATCCATCTTAAAATGGATCTTCTCGGCAAGGGATCAATGGTTTACAAGAGGATGATTTCGAACTTGAAGCTACCGACGCAACTAAAGTACATTTGTAGGAACTTTGTTTCCACCGACTACTCCATCTTCAAACACGCTGAATCTGCAGAACCTGGTTTTATCTCCTCCAGCCTCAGTATTCACTCCAATTGGGTTCCCTATGGTTCCAATGTGGACTACTTCGCTCCTCCTCCTCTCCATTCAACTCACCAAGTCAGGTTTTCCGTCGGATGGAAGGATTCCAGAATCGGCAACCTGCTGCTCACCGGCGATGTCTCTTTCGTCATGGCTTTGATTAGATGGATCACTGACGGCGCGACGAAGTGGATGGAGACTGGATTGAATCAGAAGGTCGTTGACAACGTTCAGAAGTTCATCCAAGACGTCAGCAAAAACGACGACAGCAACATCGATGACTTCTCCGTTGTGCTCTGGCCCATATTGAAGGAATGCCGTTCTCATGCTACTTTGAAGAGATCTCTGGAGTTGATCATCAATGGAATCAGGACCAGAAGACTAACTGTCCCCGTCAGTTCTTTCAACAAGTCTATTCTGGCTCAAATGTTCAGAACAACCGATGTTTTTCCGAACATGATTTTGGAACCTTTATCTTGTACCCAAATGCTTCTTGAACTCGGTGTGGCGTATTTAAAGGGGTTTATCGGAACTCATTTCGTGCACCAAAAGTGTTTGCCATCTTTGACTGATCTGGAGCCGTTCTTTTCGTCCGGCAATGGCTCTGGAGACGATCCTCGTAAAGTGTTGCCCATTTTCCTGTCTCTGCAAACCGTCAACTGTTTGCGGAAATTCATCAGATTCGACAATACTGAATTAGTCCAGTTCACAAGGCAAGTTTGGAAGTTTAAATTTTTTGAAATGATGTTTTTTGCAGAAACACTCTTCGGCATTACTGTTCTCCGGAAGTAACTGACCCAGTAACTCATGTTTACACATTTACTACTAAGAATATTCATTCTTCTGTCCTAATTGACAATAATTTAACTGATTGGCGAGTTCATAAGAAGTTCTTCATGAACTCCAAAGCAACGAAGCCGAGGATCGAATTTGTTTTTCATTTTACTTCCAGACTTGAATGGCAACATGCAGAGAACAGTAATCTGTCTCGACAACTTCAGGAATCCTTGACCAAGGATGAAATCACCGACGACGTGGAAATGGAGGTCGATGAAAATGCCCCGGTTATTGACAATTCTTCAGATAGTTTGAAGAAAGGTGATGATGCTAAGAAGTTCGATGCAAGCAAGGAATTCTACGGTGTTTCGATTATGTTATCTCATGTCAATGCTAATTAATGCAATGTACGGTGTGAATTTATAACGGTCATGTGATATTTAACTATTGTATTAACTGTACAGTTGATTTTTATCATGATGGTTTTGAGAGGTTTAATTCCTCGTTTATTTTTGCTTTTTTGGCTTTTTTAATTTTTGAATTTTGTTTAGCTGCAATGTCCGACACAAATAGCGGCAACGAACAGTCCATCGCCAACATTGATGATCCTTTCCTTTACCGTTTCTATGGATTCACCGTTAATGGATTTGTTGATGAAGTTTTTAATGTTTTGATTTCGACTTGGGCAGAAGCTGTGGAATCTATGGTTAATCAGCTTGTTGATTCCAACAAAACTCAAGAACAAATCGACGCTTTTAGAAACGAACTTTTGAACGGGCTTTTCCAACAAGGAAAGATGGATTATTTGTTGGAAAAATGGAAGGTAAGCGTAGATTAATTTTAATGAGTTTTTTGATGAAATTACAGGCTTATTTGATGGGGACTGCTTTGAAAATTCCCGATCACATTACACGTGCGGAAGACGAGTCTCTCATTGAAGCACAACGACATAATGACGAAAGAGAAATTACAGCAGCAATTGAACAAGAAAAGAAACGAATTATAGAGTTGAAGACTCAGCTAGCGATTGTGAAAGCAGAAAAAAAGAATGCCAAAGCCATGATGGAAGCAATTGAAGAATTGGCAGACGTTAAAGAAAATTTATCAATGCTTTAGTAACGAAAACTGATGTAATCCAAGTCTGAATGAACGTTTTGAAACACTTATGTTTTGTGAAACTGGCCAAGTGTATCCAATGAATATCTATTCTAACTAGTTTTTTTCTTTGTTAACTTTCTCGACAGTCAACAATCTTCCAGGGTTGTTGGCTTGGTATTTCAGATTCCTCCGGTTGGAAATTGTTGATTTTCTTGTTCCATATATGAAAGTGAAGAAAGCGAAAGTGAGTAATATTTCGTAATTTTTTTGTTGAAATTTTATCTTTATTTTGTTGTTATTTTAGGGAAAAGGTATCGGTAAACGATGTCAGAAGAAGAAAGTCACCAAACAAATAAGAATGCCAGCAAAAAAGCGAGGCAATTCAATTTTGAAGAGATTTTCCAAACGACTATTCACGAACAACAACTTAGAAATGTTGAGAATCAGAAAACGACTAGCAACTTTGAAACAAATGATTCAGGAGAAGAAAATGGAGTCGAACAACGACTCGCAGCTGTCAGATTGCCAAGTGGAGATGGAGGAACTGACAAAGTAGGATTTGCTGAAGTTTTTATATAAAAATATTACTTTTAGATTGGTCAACGATCTTCTGATAAAACAGAAACAGAATTGAGCGATGATGAGGATGATATTGGTCCAGCATTGCCTCCAGGATTCGTACCGGACACGAGTGTCCAAACAGACGCAGATTCGAAAAACGTAGAAGATGATGACGAAGATGTGACAATTTCTAGCTTGATCCCCGCTACATATGAAGCGAATATTGTTCATGGTCAAAAACCCGTGACTGCCATTTCGTTCGATGGTTCAGGATCTAAATTCGTGACTGGTGGACAGAATTTTGCTGTTCAATTTTTTGATTTCCAGAAAATGGATTCGTCTATGAAACCGTTTCGAGAAGCTTTTCCGTGTGAAACTCATGTGATTAATTCACTGGCTTACAGTAAAAATGGAGAGAATCTACTTGTAGGAAGTTCTGAAGCCCAAATCCGGATATTGGATAAAGTCGGGAAACAATGGACCGAAACTGTCAGAGGAGATCAGTATTTGGTCGATATTGGGAACACTAAAGGACATACGGCCGCTGTGAATCACGTTACTTTTCATCCAATTAATAAGAATGAATTTTTATCTTGTTCTGATGATGGAAGTATTAGAATCTGGAATCTAGATGACTACAAACAAATAACGAAATGTGTCAATACTCATAGGAAAATTATCAAAGTTAAAAACGCAGGAGGAAGAAAAGCAATTCCAACAACGTGCTGCTATTCTTTGGACGGGAAATTAATTGCTGCTGGATGCGATGATGGATCAATTATGATTTGGAAATATGGTTCGTTTAATATTCCCAAGTATTTGAACAGAAATGCTCATAATGGATCGGTTTGTTCAATTGATTTTTCACCAGATGGGAAAAGGATTATCAGCAGAGGAAGTAGGTTTTTTAAGTTGATTAAATTTATTATTTATCTATTTTCAGTGGATGACACGTTAAAGCTTTTCGGAGTGGAGAAATTGAAGACTCCTCTGCATGAAGTCAAGGATCTCAGTTGCATGTTTGTCCAAACTTCCTGTGGATATAGTCCTCGTGGAGAATTTGTGTTTACTACTACATCTAAGAGAGAAGGAAAGGGTAAAGATTCAGGTTCATTGCTATTTTTCAACAGCGAGAACTTGGATCTTATGTACAAAGTGGAATATCCTAATGTTGGAGCAGTTTCTTGCGTATGGCATCCGAAATTGGATCAAATTCTTGTTGGATTTACTGATGGAACATGTAAGATTTACTACGACCCGAAAAGCAGTGTACGTGGAGCCATTTTATGTGCAACTAGACCTGTTAAGAGATCTCGTGCTAATGAAATTGTGAAAGAAGAAATGATTATTGCTCCTCTTGCCCTTGAAATGTTCCAACCACGTGGAGAAGAAGGTGAAGAAAAGGAAATTACAGAATGGAGAATTAAAAGAGTACTCAGAATGCAGAGTGGAAGAAAGAAACCTGAATTCAGAAAACCAGCAGAAATGCCTATGGCAGGAGGAAGTGCAGGAGGTAGATTGGCAAAAGCTGGCGGAACATTGCATTCATACATTGCGAAAGAATTGGGAACTTCGAAAAATCAGACGTTCAGTGATAATGATGTAAGAGCATCGATTTTGAAGCATGCTGAAGCAGCTGAGAAGGAACCGTTATATATCAATAATGCTTACAAGAGGACACAACCTGTGCCGATTTTCCAGGATCCAGAAGAAGAGGAGGAAGAACCGGAGTATAAAGTCCCCAGATTAAATGCGTGATAATCGTTTGAATAGTTCAATCGTTGTTCATTATGTATATCAAGAATAATGAACCATTTTCTTGAAACATTTAGATATGATTGAATGTTGTGGAAAACACATTTTCTACTTTAACTTAATTCTCTCCCTAACCCATTGTGAGGAACCAATTTAGTAACTTGAATCTTTCATTTAGAGTTAAAAAACTAACATATTCAATTACTAAGAATTGAATCTAGTATCGATAGAAACATTTGATTACAGCATTTGATGCTGCTTCAGAGGAGTTTTTTCATACTTTGATCGTAACGACTTCTACGTGACTTCGACGTCCTTACCCTTGACTTTGTAATCTGTATAAAGATCTTCAAAATAAATAATTATAGACCTTGGTAAATTCTCCGAGTAGTATCTACATTATGTACATAGGCAACCCGCAAGATCATTCTTCAATGACGGCAATTTTCTCAGTTCCATTGACATCTTTTGTTGTTCTTTTTATCGCGATTTGAGCCATTCTGATGCCTTGAAAGAACACTGGCTGCACGCCTCCTTCTGATTGCATGAAAACCCATCCCAAGTGGTTTGTGCATCGATTACAGTTCAAATAACTCCAACGATAATCTGGAAACCAACTATCGTAGGGAACAAAGGGGGTTCTGCGATCTTGATCTTCGCACTTCATTGTCAACGCACGATGAGCAAAGCCACCTGAAATTCATTTGTAAATTAAAGTAAAATCCAAAAATTGAACCTCTGTTGTAAAACAAGGGACAAATACCCGTGACGCATATCACTTGAGGTCCATCAGATTGAATATCTTTCCCACATTCTTGACAACAGATACCTCGGTAACTCTGGATTAGATCCAGAGCAAGAGCGATACGACCTTCTATGGAAATTGCATTGAACAAAGTGACTTTCTCGTCATAACTGAGGATAACCATCTCAGACAAGTAGTAACTGATCCGAGCAGGAGATTGTTCCATTGCTACGTTAATGTACTCTTCAGGCAAACCAATTTCTCGGTAATAAGATTTGATTTTCTCCAAAAGATCAGGCTGAAATTCAACAATCAAAACGATAAAAAACAAAAATAGGGATTGTTATGAAACTGTCTCCACACGAATTTTTAAAATTCAGATAAAAAATAAGCCAGTTAATTTTGGCAATCAGATATCAAATTGTCACTTTTCTATTTCTACTTGTCCAGCACGGGAATTCAAAAAATCCGAAGAACATGCCGCTTTTTAAAATTACGTTTCTGAAAAAACAAAAAACTTACCCAACGATGGCTCCGGAAAAACCGATTAGCTTGAGAAGGAATGATTGTTTCCTTGTCCCTCATAATTTCTAAAGTCAAAGGATGTAGAGATTCTAGCACGATGTGGACTTCAATACAGCC
Organism: Halicephalobus mephisto; assembly: GCA_009193035.1. Taxonomy (NCBI): domain Eukaryota; kingdom Metazoa; phylum Nematoda; class Chromadorea; order Rhabditida; family Panagrolaimidae; genus Halicephalobus; species Halicephalobus mephisto. The sequence continues at coordinate 97,096 of SWDT01000081.1, read as the reverse complement.
GAGATTCACAGGTTCTAGGAGAAATTTCGGCATAAAAACATCGATTGATGGATGGAACACGTAATAAGCCAAAAGTCGGACAGTGAAGAACTCATCATTTCCTTTTTCAGAGAGGTGAACAATCTGAAATCCCTGCTGTAAAGAGTAGAAACAGACGTTCTTCAAAAGTGTTTCAACGGGGATTTTCAAGACATTAGAAATTAGAGTAGCCTACGTGACAATTTTGATTTTAGACTATTTCGTAATTTTATATGATTTTGAAATTAATTCCTTAGAAATATAATATTTCTAGACAGTTCTGAGAATTTGTAAAGTAGAATATGTAAGGTATAGAACCCTCTAGGATTAATTTTCATATATGAAGCTACTAATCAATATCGGAAAAACCAAACTTAATACCAAAATACCCTATTGAAAATGGGTTTTCCTGCTTCTATATAAAAATACATAATTTACAAATAAACAAAAGACAAACTTTGTATATAGTGCCCCTTGGACGTGGATCTGACTTCTTCGCGTGGGGTATGATTCCGACATATCCAGATTTGTTCTTGGCACCTTCATAAAACTCGTAGTATTCGTATCCACAGACAGGAATGGCTTGTCCAGGAAAGGCACAAATGTTGTCGATCCAGACCGGCAAGGTCATCGTGAGATCTTCATTGGGGTACTCCAAACCGAGGTTGAACGGGGCTTTGTCCACAATTTCCTTTGTAAATTCGTCATCGAATCCGAGAAATGAAAACTTCAGAGGTTGTCGAATATCGTAGGCAAGACCTGAATTCCCAGACATGGTCACATAGTAGAACAATGGAAAATTAGAATTAAAAAGTAAGGAGTAGAAAGTCGTAAACAATCAAGTGAAACATGTTTGCAATTAGACCGTTTGTCACAGAACGCCAAACGCATGGCTATCTCCGAGGTTCTGAATTCCCGTTGACGACGGGTAGAATCTCCTTTTTCTCTTCCGAAGCCATGATTGACGCTGGTTTTCGTGAAGAATTAGCAAGAACTCGTGAGAAAGTCGATGATCTCTTCATATACGAAGGAAAGAAGATCGGTCGGGGGACTTATGGGTGAGTTTCTGCAGTTTTGCCGGTCCTTCTTGATTAATCCATTTAGGCACGTATTCACTGCTTGTCCCAAGGAACATGCCAAAAAAACCTTTCCTCGACCGATATACGCCTTAAAAATGATAGAATGCCAGGGGTTTTCGATGTCTGCTTGTCGTGAAATCGCCCTTCTTCGGGAGCTTAGGTATCGATCGTTTTCATATATCGATTTCCTAATTTTCGGCTTTCTAGACATGAGAACATCATCAGATTAAGACGGGTTTTCCTTACTTCAGATAAGAAAGTTTGGTTGTTGATGGATTACTGTGAACACGACCTGTGGCACATCATCAAGTACCACAGGTCCCAGAAGAACAACAAACGGTCGAGTAGGTTTTGGCTTTACTGTGTTTTTGACAATTCTCATGCTTGTGTCTCTTAGCAGATGTAAGTCAACCGAAAGAACAACAGCCAGTACATGTATATGCTGGCTTGATAAAATCGCTGATGTACCAGGTCCTGGACGGCATCCACTACCTCCATTCCAATTGGATTCTGCACAGGGACTTGAAACCAGCGAACATTCTGGTTTACGGGGAAGGTCCTCCGGGAGAAAGAGGAAGAGTCAAAATTGCCGACATGGGATTTGCGAGGATTTTCTACAACCCACTGAAGCCACTCGCCGAACTCGATCCTGTCGTGGTTACGTTCTGGTACAGAGCCCCTGAACTGCTGCTTGGAGCCAAGCATTACACGAAGGCGATCGACATCTGGGCCATAGGCTGCATCTTCGCGGAATTACTGACTTCTGAACCTATATTTTTCTGTCGGGAAGAAGACATCAAAACTTCCAATCCCTACCATCAGGAGCAGCTGGCCAGGATCTTCAGTGTCATGGGATTTCCCTCGGATAAAGACTGGCATGACCTGAAGAAAATGCCCGATTACCTCAAACTTTCCAACGACTTCAAACCCGGGATGTACCAGGGGGCCTGTCTCCAGAAGTACATGAACAAGTACAAAATCACTCCTAACCAGTCTGCCTTCCAGTTGCTGGAGAAATTACTGACCATGGACCCGACTAGACGGATCACAGCAGAACAAGCTTTAAACGACCCTTATTTCGAGGAAGAACCCCTCCCGACGGCGGACTGCTTCAATGGCTCGTATCCTTCGAGGGAATTTCAAACCGATGACGGCGAAGTCGACAGGAAAAATCAAAATCAAATGGCTCCTCCATTGCCTCAACAACAACCTCCTCAACAACCGATGATGCAGGACTACAAGAACATGAGACCGAATCAGATGCAGATGATGATGGAACCTATGGACACTTCTGGACCTCCTCAGCAACAGCCCAACGGCGGGTTTGTCACGCCTTCGGGGTATTATGCTCAACCCCAAAGGATCCCCGTCCAACAACAACCCCAGGTCCAGATGAATCAACAAAGACCGATTCAGAGGTCAATGGTGAATCAGATGCCTCAGAATCCGATGGGACAGAACCCCCAGCAGAATCAGATAAAGTGGAATCAACAACAGCAACCTTCTCAGATGAGGCCCATGATCCCAAATCATCCTATGGGAAACCAACAACCAATGCAACAACAGCAACTTCAAAGACCCCCGATGGGAGTCCCCCCTCAGAATCCCCAACAAAGGTTCATGAGTAAGTTGTTTATTTTTAAATTTCACAATATAGTCCGTAATTTCGAATCTACCGTAATTCCTTTGTTATACAGCGACGGGAAAGTACTGTAGATTTCTGGAACCTTCTCAATTCGATCTACAACCTAAGCTATTAGAGATTACTGTATACTTTTTGCTTCCAAAGTTAGGAGTTTTTTGAAAATATAAAATTTGACAATTTTTATTTTAAAAATTTAAATTTTCCGTTGTAATTTCGAAAACAGGAGCTTTAGAGACATTGTTAGTAATTTAAATTTCCGATTTTATCCCGAAAATTACAGTAATATACAGTACTTTTCTATTACTGTATAACGGGGAGAATTACGGTAATTCAAAACTACGGATTACTGTGATTTTTCAGTTTCCAAAATAGAATATGTACTTTACGTTAAATGCAACTTTAACTTGTCTAATTTTAATCAGACTTTGAGGATTTAGTACAGTATGACTCATGACTTTGGAATTTTTGCAATATGTTCGAAATTCCATAACTTTTTAATCAGAAACTGCAGGGATAGTATTGATTTTTAATTATAGAATATATTCTGAGAATTTTGAAAATTCAAATTTTTATTGATGATGGGAAAAATTTGATTTATTTGAAGATTTTAGAACATTTTGATGGATTGAAATTTCAGATCAACAACAATTGCAACATCCTCAGCAGAACATGATGCAGATGCCGGGACCTCCCCAGAATTCTCAACAACAAAGGTTTATGGGTATGTGCTTGTAGAATTGGAAATTGATATATGAAAGTTTAATTACAGCGTCTCAAATGCAGCAGCAAATGCAGCAACAGCATATGCAACAGCAGTGGGGAGCACCTCCGAAGTTTTGATCGTTGGAATTTGTGAATTTATGATTTTTGACGAACATTGAATGAAATGATTCCTAGTACAGTTGCGAATTGTCACATAACTGCAAAAATCACTATTGACCAACAAAAAGGACATTTATCCTTTGTGGTTGCCGAATTTTTCTCTCAGGAGAAATCATAGCAACAGGTGCTCTAACAAGCTGTCTGTGAATGTCCAGGGAAAAATGGCAATGACGTCCGACTTGCAACGAAACGAGATCCAATTTGACTCGCCGTTCATTATCTCGTTTGAACTGCAGTCGTGACATCTTGTCATCCACCTTCAAAACATTATTCATTTTTCAAAGTAGTTATTCAAGCTGAACGGGGAATTGAAGACTAGATCGACCGTTTCTGATCCATTCAGGACGGAAACGGTCCAACGAGGAAGCCTCTTCCAGGAGCGCTATGAGGTCGTCCAGAGAAGCCCTGAGGCGTTCTTTGGGGAAGAAATCAGGGCTTGTTTCGACTGGTTCCACATTGTGGTAAGTCAGAAAACGTTAAAAACAATTTTTGAATAAAATAAATATATCAAATTTCAATAATGTAAAAATTTGGGCGATTTCGTAATCAACAAACATGCTCGAATTTTTACAAAATTTTTAATTTCTAAATTATTTCAAAATCGACGGTTTTGACGGTCGTTGTTCATAAAAAAGTTGTACAAAACTCGAGAATTTAAATGCTGGAGATCTCGAAGGAAAATTTTAAAGTTTTATATGGAATTTTTATTTTTTAAATATTTATTAATTTATCTTTTCTGATGAGTTAGTTTCCAGGATGCTGCCAAAATAGTGCTTTGTGCAGATTTCGTCAAACTTTCCTTGGAGATGATTTACTTCGTTTCCTTGGTTGGGTACTTGGATTCCCTCCACGTCGCCCATTTGGTCTGGGCGATCGTGGCCATCTGGGCCGCTGTATTTGGGTTCCTTCAAGAACGGTTTTTCCTGTTCTGGCCAATGATATCCTTAAAGGTAAAATAACAAAGTTACAAAATAATTTCAATCAAAATAATAATTTTCAAATAAGCCATAATTTTACTTTTAGGTTATTACATATATATATTCAACATCAGTTATTCAATTTTTTATTTTTAGAGAAAATGGAACAAATTTGAAAAATCTGATATATCAATCGGCAAAATTTAATCAACATTTTTTTTGAAAGAACTTATAGCTCGTTTTGTAGGCTACCATATATCAATTGGTAATTTAAGAGATATTTTTGGTAGATGTTGTTCAGGAAAGAGAAAGTTGAACAAATTTGATATATCAGACGCTCGCTCGGTTACTCGCCCACTTTTCGCTCAGCTTTTACCTTTCCTTTTTTCTATTTAATCTTTATTAATTTCAACAATTCCTTTTTTAAATTAAACATATTATTAACGTTTATTATAAATATTCAATTGGATTTTTGCAAATATAACCAGAAACGTTGAAAAAACAACTTTCTTGTTTATGAATTTTTCTTTTTAAATTTCAGCAAATTTAATAATTTTCATCAGGTGCATTTTCCACATTAATTGCAACTGTTCAATTAGTTTTTAGCGAAAGCAATTAGAACCATGAAAAATGGAAGCTTAATCATCTGCTCCTCAAGTTTCTGATCACCAATTTTCGATCTTTTCTTTTACCTTTTAACTTTATTAATTTTAATGATTTTTTGTAAGTACATTTTTCCCGCTGATTATAGATATAAGTAGTTTTTAAATTAAGATAAAAAAAATTTAGAATTTCACTGTTTACAACTTCGAATGTTTTGCGGCAAAATTGACCAATTGGCCAGACTTGCCTTTCACTGGTGAAACTGCCAGTTCATGAGAGCGCGAAAGAGTTCGTTGTGTTTAAAAATTGGAAAATTTTGAATTTTAAATTTTATATATAATTATTTTAAATTCTTGACTAAAGTTCGTTGTTTACTAATGGAGGATTATCCAGGTGACAAAGTGCATTCTGACGCTGTTATGTGCAATCTTTATCCTAATCCTGAACTTCACGTATCGTCCGCTCCTGACCAGATTCATCAAGTGGTGCTATCCCCGGGTGGAACAGCCTCTGTCTTACTCGATTCTGTTATTCTTTATCTTGTTGGTCTTGATCCTGCTCGATGGCTTCATCTTGGACGTGATCTTCCGAGTCCAGCTCTACTTCAGAAGGAAAGCCATGGCCATCTACTTCATGGAAAGACGGGAAATTCTGCAAATACTTGTCTGAGAATCCAGGGTCGAGTATCCTTCAAGGAGTCGATCCCAATGTGGACAATCATTCCACTTTTTCACTTTGTCGAATAAATTTAGTTTAAAAATTTGGATTTTCGTAATTGTTGTTTTTAGCACATTGTCAGAGAATTCAGTGGTTTCTTCTTTATCGTCGACTAGATTCTGAGTCAGAAATGACGGGATGTCGGAATCTGAAGTTCATATCTGTTGATGAAGTGCTAATTTGGAAAATAATAATTGCTACAGTAATAACGAAGAAAAACCAGTTCCAGAAGTATAGGATTCAAGTCCGACTGCTTCAGCTAGAACATCCACCTGGTTTTTACAGAAGTATTTCAAAAATTCAATAAAAAACAAAAACTTATGATGATGAAATTACTCAAATTTACTTTTGACAGTTTCTACATATAAAAATAAAACATTTATAAACCTCGGAATTTATTCTTCTACGTTTTAAAACGTTTCTAAAAAAGTTAACCAAGTAAATTACGAAATTGCACATCACCGCAATCAGATCCAGTCGAGTCAGAAATTGAAGATTTATTATTTTTCAATTTCTTAATTTTTAAATTTTTTAAATTTTTAAATTTTTCAATTTCTTAATTTTTTCATTTTATACCTCCTCCACTGATCAACTCTAAAAATAATTGTTTTCAATTTTAAAATACAAATTACTATTTCCACAGTAATTAAAAATTAACAAAAAATTTTCCACAAAAATTTAAAATTTTGTTTTTAATGAATTTGAAAAATAGTTTTTAAAATATGAATTATTTACTAATATGGAAGTATATATTTATAAATGATGGGATTTTTGATTAGTTTTGTGATAAAGAAGATTTGGAAAAGCAGGAAGCCGAAAATTATCCGACAGACAAGACTGGGATCGGAGACGGCTGCATATATCGCATTTGTGGCGAAGCGTGACCTCAGAGCAAACCGGAGTTCTCATCGTTTTAGTTTTGTAATTAATTTTCCACGATTCCTATGGTCATTGTCTTGCATAAGCACTAAGTAATCTCAACTACTTTCACTGTTAACTGAATTACTATTGTAGGTAATTTACTACTGCATTCCTTGCGGCGAATTTCATCGATTTATAAAAATGGATCCGTTGATTGTTCAATTTAAAGATTTCACCGGTTTGTGGCATTTTGGATAATTATCGATATATTAAAAGTTCCAGGATGTGAAAACGACGACGAAGCGAAAAGATATTTAATGACCTACAGTAATAATCTAGAACGGGCTGTCGATTCTTACTTCCGACAGAAAAACAGAGAATCTTCAGCCAGACCTTCTGTGGCGGTGTCGGCGAGAGTCGAGGACAGTGGGGAAGACAGCGAGGTCGAGTTAATGGATACTAACGAACCCCCGGCCAAACGTCCGACTAGACAAGGAACGACGAATGGATTCTTGACATCCAGGACTTCAAGAAGGTAAATTTTAAAATACGTTTTTTTCTCTAACATCCTTTTAGTCGACGGCAAAACGGAATTCAAGCAGAACCTACTCCGGGAAGCAGTCGATCTACGGCACACAATGGAGACGAAGTACGTCAACCGATCCTTCCTGTCCACGGCCAGTTGGTGAACGCTACTTTTGACGAATCCTGGCGGCCAACTCAGCCTGTGGCTTCTAATGGAGCATTTCAAGTCGCTGTCAATCCGACAGTCGATCCAGCAGCACGACAACGGGTACTACAAGCTTACATGGGGATCAGTGTCCCCGGGAGTTCTACTGACCGATCCAGAAGGCAAAACGGAAGTTTACAAACTCTATTCCAGCCTCCCTTTGATCTTATTTATCTCGGAGTGTGGGAGATGGCCCGGAAACATGCTTGCGAAGAGCAAAAATGGCTGTTGGTGAATCTACAGAAGAATTCTGAATTTGCTTGTTCTTGTTTAAACAGAGATATATGGTCCAAAGAAATGGTCAAAGAAGTCGTTCAAAATAATTTTATTTTTTGGCAAGTCGGTGATGATTCTGCAGAAGGGAAACGGGTGTCGGCTTACTACAATGTCCTAACTTATCCCATAGTGATGATTGTTGATCCCAGAACGGGGGAGAAAATCAAAGTTTTCGAACGTCTAAGTGAACATCAATCTTTCCTAGATGACCGTAAGTTTGGGTTTTCATATAAAAATAATAGTTAAAAATTTCAGTAACTTCGTTTTTGGCAGATTTCCCTGATTTTTCCGCATATGACCGTCATTTGTCTGTAGTGTACGATCACAAAGATATACCGTATGACGACATCACTGAAATCGAAGAAGCTCATATCCCTGTGCAAAGGAAACGAAAAAGGAAAGACGATGATATTACAGCTGCTTCTTTGCCCAAGAAACCCCGATCACAGCTGAACGACGAAGGCATGCTGGAGATAGACGAACTCTGCACAAATGGAACTAAGTTGACTACGGTGGATTCGGAGGATTGGAGGAAATTCATAGGTCCTGAAAGTTCAAAAACACGTCAAATTAGAATTGTTTTCCGTTTTCCGAATGGTGAAAGAGAAACGATCCAAGTTCCTGCCACAACTCCCCTAAAAGCCCTTTTCGTTTTCATCGACGGTCGCGGATTTCCCAGTAGAGATCACAACCTGGTGCTTTCCTATCCTCGAAGGGAGTATTCCTTCGAGGGATATCAGTCGCAAACCCTTAACCAACTCGGTTTCAACAACCAAGAACTAATACACGTTGACCGTAAATGAAGTTTTAAGGATGAACGTTAATCTACTGAGGTTTGGATAAGATGATTCAATTACCATTCGTGAGTTTCCAGGTGGGATTCTCATTTCTCGGGTTTCTCCAAATGAATTTTGTCTAAAAATAATTTTGTTGTTTTTCCGTGGGTACTTGTTTTGACTTGTACTAATAAACAATAAAAATCATTAACAGTATTATTTAAATGAAAATAATTAAAAAATTAAACAATCTTGAAAAAAAAACGCGATCTTAAAAAAGTAAATTTCATTTTAGTCCCGATATGAATGATGTTTTTTTAAAGTTTTTATTTTTTAAAGAAAAATCTAAAAAAAAATTTTAGAGTTATAATGGAAAAAAGTAAAATTATTTTTCACATTGTTAAGACGGAAAACAGGAGTATTTTGAGAATGTTCACTAGCACAATAAGACAGATGAATTTTTATATTTTCTACACAAGACGACTGAGAATCTCACTCATCCTACAGTATTCCACTTTTTCTGATATTCAGGCTATCTTTTCAGGACCTTTTTGTTTCAACACGTCGAGACCAAGATTCGCAAATACTTAATTTTTTTGACTATGGTTTATTTTACTTTGATTATTTCTCGTTGGATAAATTGAAAAATTCAATTGAAGAAATCTACCGGAAATCCTGGAGGAAGATGAAAGTGGAGAAGAGGAGGAGAGTAAATAGGGGCATCTTGGAGCTTTATTCAAGGCTGTTGGGATCACTAGTTAAACAAAGAATTGTTTAAAAATAGGAGGTTTGAATAGTTAAACACCGGCTTACCTTGGGCCATACTTAATACGTGGGTGTTCCGGAATTTCGTAGTTTGGTTGTTTTTATTTTCCTATTGCCCGAGGCTATAAATGTCTGATTTACCGTAACCCAACAATCAAAATGATAGTTTTATTCATTTTTCGGATTTCTTTCAAAAAATGATGAAATATTTTTCGTTATAAAATATGAGTAATTTGTTCTTTAATATTTTATAATTTTGACGTTCATCTGGAAATCTTCTTTCAAGACTACATAAGTTGTTAAAAATTATTTTTTTGAATTTTTCGTTGATATCCAGGAGCACTTTTGGGGATATTTCCGTAAAAAGAAGATCACAGTCATCTACTTATGCCCCGTAGGCACATCTGCCTTTCTGCGAAAATAGGAGTTATTTGTGAAAGTACTTCTATCTTAACAGATGCTTATGCTTCAATGATGTTGTGGACCAAAAATCAGATATTTGTTATTTTTTAATAATTATGACGTGAAACTTGTGTTTCGAAATCAATTGTTGTGGACACGTAGGTTCCGCGACTAAGGTGATCGGAACGGCGATAACGCCACCGATCCAGAGAGACCACTAACAGTTTCAGCGAAATTCTATAGATTGTGTTGTGTTCGTATTTGATGCCGTGTTTATTCTAATGATTTAATTACCCCAATTTGAAAGAAAAAGTTTCGAAATAAACCGAGAAATCATTCCTTTTTGAACACAGGAATATCCAGAATACCTGAGGCTAATCCATTTCCTCTCTCCACTGAGAAGTACAAAAGAGAACACATCCCGTCAGACAGTGTTCCCTGGGTGTTGTGTTTATATAATTAATATTGTTCTTTTGTTGTGTCTGTTCCTCTGGATAAAGACACACCGGATAGGTATTCCTGTCCCCGTTCCAATAGATACTCCCCCACTGTACCTATACTCCTAACTCCTAACTCCTAACTCCATAAGCACCCCATCTATTTTCAAAAGTAGTCCTATTCTAATAAGTATCCGTTTTATCGTAAGCACTGCTATTTTCTCTCCAGAAACACTCCTACCCCAACAGGTACCCCTGTTCTCGTAAATACTCTTCTCCCTACCGTTACGAACATTCTTTTTTGTCCTCATTGATTTAGTATGGACTCCCTCTGACGACGGGGTAGACATGACTTCTTAACAACTCTTTATCTAATGATATCTATTATATGTAAAACAACGTTGCAGAACTTGATCCCTACAATAGTGAAAACAGCTTTAACAGGGACTTTCGCGGTAGGAGTTTGGATTCAGTTCCACTTTGTTCATAAATATCCTTACCCTCATGGGGTGCCTTTTGGGTCTGTCAATTAATTAATTTTTCCAATGAAATTAAAAATCTAAAAGTATATCTAGAAGACAGACGAGTCCTGAACACTCCTTATGAGTTCTAAAAATTAAAAAGTTCCAATTTAGAAACCTTTATGTCGGTATTTTTCAATTGTTTCAAAATTATTCATTTGGTGACGTAGATGATACAAATTGAAAAATAACAAAAATTCTGAAGAATTTATTTCCAGACGTCTTTACAAACCTGCTTCTTTAGAAATTGCAGATTACGGTATTTACTTTTTTATAATTTCCTATTCATCATAAATAGGGAAATTTTCGTTGAAGAAAAACATTTTTCTAATTTGCAAAATCACGTCAAATTACTTAGTTTTTGAAGAAAAAAGAAATTGATTAATTTTTGTGCATAATGTAGTATGTAATTTTTTCAAAAACAAAGTACACTGTAAACTGAGAAAAATATTTTCAAAATAGAAAATTCAAAATTACAATTTTTCAAAAGTTTTTAAAAATCAAAATTTCAGAAATTCGTTTCGAGACAATTTTGTAAAAAATTGATTTTTAATTTTCATATTTGTCAAATTTGAATCTTTTTGAATATTCTGAAATATTTTGGACAGTGAAAAACTACTTTGAAAATTCCGAAACTTCAGTGGAAAACTTGAAAGAACTTTCTGAAACCGAAAATTTTGATTTTTTTGGAGATCTGGAAATTCAGATTAACAAAATTTCGTAATCGTTTATTTTTGATTTTTGTCTGTGAAATAATTTTTCAAGTCTTTAAAATTTTTTAGATTCCAGAAGAATATCCCAGAATCTCCCAAAATTTAATGAAGAATTCTGAAATTTGAAAGAATCTTATTGAAAATTTCGAGATCTTCCAAAATTTAATGAAGAATTCTGAAATCATCTAAAATCAACATTTCTGAAGTTCTTTTAAAAACCAAAAATTCATGTCAGGATAATTTCGTAATGTCTATTTTTAGTTATTGTTGTAAACAGCATTGCAGAATCTTTGGGAATGTTTTCATTGAAGTCTACCCAGAAACCCCATAGGAATTACCGTAAATTCGGCTTTTCTGTCACTAGGAATGTATTCATGAGTCCACTTTCCCTGTGGACTTCTAGAAGTTGTGGAGGATGAATTCAAATTATTCACGTGATTTTTATGAATGTGAATTTCCCAACTTTTTGTGAATGAATGTCTGAGGTCTCGAATCTGTTATGTATGAATTTCTGAACTCTGAATAAATTTCTAAAGTCTCTATACATGAATCCCCGACTTCTTTGTAAATAAACCTTTAACCTTTTACGAACTTTCTTGTCCGTTGATTGCACATTTGACGAAAATAAATAATTCAGCCAATCAGCGAGGTCTTACTGACTGTCTGTTCACGTGAGTTTTGGACTTTTAGCAGTGTTGTAGTTCCTGAATTAATCCTTGACAATATAGGAAGAGATGAATTGTGAATAATAGGAATCATTAGTAATAACAAATTTTACATAAAAGTTAGACTACAAGGGAAAAACAACGTGATGCCGCTTTCTTACGCAGGTTTTGTGAAGTCACGCCTAACTGAATAGAATCAACACGTAAAAGCCTCTAATCACAGTTTTCACACTATTTGATTTTCAGTGCAATCGATAGCAAGACTCCAATTTAATAAAAGATTGATCGTAACTGAATATAATCAATGTGCTAACACCTTTTTAACTGGGAACAAACATGATTCAAACATGTTGATTACACTCAATTACGATCAATCTCTTCTTGAATTGGAATCTTGCCATCGACTTCACTTAGAATCAAACAATATGGAAACTGCAGTCAAGAGTTCTTACGTGTTGATTGCATTCAGTTAGGCGTGATTTCACAAAACCTGTTTACGGTACGTCACATACGAACAATTCTTACGTTGATCGTGTCGGAACGAACTTATATTTCAATAGCACGATATCATGAACAAACAGGAATCGAAATAGGATAAAACAAATCTTGGAGTCTTGACAATACCAATAACAACCGATCTAGAAATATATTCCAGATTCTTCTCTTAGTCATCACATCCATCATTGTAAGAAAACTTTTTAATAATGACTATTTACATAAATATTTGTTTTCTAGACCTTAAGATTATTATTTTTGAAAACATATAATTGTAAAAACAGAAACAAGGTTTGTCACTAAGATGGAAGCGAATGCGAACTTCTACCACAAAAGTCCCCACTAAGATGGTAGAAGTCCCGTCATTTTGGAATCAAGTTTTGTAGCGTTATTTTACATATAATGGATATCATTAGATAAAGCGTTGTTAAGAAGTCGTGTCTACCCCGTCGTCAGAGGAAATCCATGTCCTATCAGTCATAAAACTGTTTCGAAAAAAATTCGTAAAAGTTTTAAAAACTAAAGTGATTTATGCGAGAATTTTGATTTTAGGAAGAGAGTAGTTCGTAATTTTGCATTATTTGTTAATTAATAATATATTGTAAAAATCCAAAATTAACGTCATTATGAAGTTGTCTAGATGTAAACTTCCGGAATCTACTGAGAACTGAAGTAACCTACGTAACAATTTCGGTTTTATGCATTAATTTCTGAATATTATGATTTCGAAATTAATTTAAAAAATTTTTAAATTACAGTATATAGGGTAGATAATCCTCTGTCTACTTTGTAAGACTATATATGAAATTATTAAGAAATATTGGAAACATTGTGATTAACACGAAATATCTCATCGAAAACATTATTTTGCTCGTTTTAGAAAATACCGTTTATTCGCTTTGATAGGAAGGAAAACATGGCCAGAAAAAACAATTGTTCACTGCCAGATCATTATTCATCAATTACTTGCTCCAAAATAGTCAACAATTTGGTGGAACAGTAACTTGATCGTTTTCGAGAATCAAGACCGAAAGATCATTCAGTTTTGTAAAATCAGTTTTCTTTTTACAAAGTACATATTACATTTTTTCTATTTTAAAACTTTTTGAAGATGTAAACCTTCAAATTTCCAATCGTCTTGTAAATGAACCTTGCTTTCATTAATTAACCGTTGGATTAGAATAAACAATGTAGAAAATTTTCGAATTTTTCCGAAAATTTTTTAGTTCGTTCGAAGAACTATTATATATGATTGGACTAAACGTTTAAAAATCGACCAAAAGCTGCCTAAATTACAGCCGGGACTCCGAGTGTTAATAATCCTTACTAGAACAATAAGACAGAAATAACAGTTATTATATATCTCTCACGTGAGACCATTGAGAATCTCATTCACGTCTTACGGTATTCCACACCCCCTGATATTTAGACTATCTCTTCAGATATTTTCTTCCTAGTCTGATTTCCGTCTCAACAGTCGAGTATCACAAAATCCTACCGTAATCTATTATTTTCTTAGATTAAATAATGATGTAATTTTAAAGTAGAAATTTTTCACTTCGGTTTTTGTGATTTCGAAACGAAAAAATCCCATCAAATCACATGTTTCATTCGAGAGTATCAATTGCACAAATACGGAAATTTCGAATTTCCTAAAAAAATGTACTTTGACTTGCCTCTTGTAGTGTATACCTACTACTTTAAACAAGTGTCTTTTTGAATTCTTAGTTGGTCTTGGAAGGAAACTGGAAAAATAGAATAGTTTATACTTCTGTCCAGAACCTTCAAAATATTTTTTTTATGGATTTCGGATTGTTCTTCGAAGAAAACTGAATAAAAAAATTTAATAATTTTCATTTAGGATCTTAAAAAATATTTTTTAAAATAAATTTTGCTTAATCTTAGAGGGAATTTACAAATAAAAAGTTTTACATAATTTCCGTTCAGGATCTTAAAAAATATATTTTTGAAGAATTTTCACTTGACCTTGAGGAAAAGTTGTGCATAAAAAATTAAATTTAATTTAGACTAAAAAACGGGAAAATTTTTATGAATTTCCGTTTCATCTTCGACGATAATTGTAAGTGGAATTTTTTTTGTAATTTCTGGTTAAAAAATTTAAATTTTTATTTGATTCTAAAAAAACCAAAAACAAAAAATATTTTGCACATTTCCGTTCAGGATTAAAATTTTTATTTAATCTTTGAAAAAAAAATAAAAAAAATTTTACAATTTCTATTCAAAAAGTGAAAAAATTTATTTAGTCCCAAAGGAAAATTAGAAGAAATAAATTTTGCAAATAACTTTTACTCAAAACCTTAAAAAACAATTTTTTTATAAAACTTATTTAGTTTTGAACGGAAATTATGGATATAAAATTCCGAACGTGATTCCCACCGAAAACCTTAAAAATTATCTTTTTTAATAAATTTTTTATTAATCTTGAAGAGAAAGTTCAAATGGAAAATTTTATACTTTCGGAACTTTGAAAAATACTTTTTTAAAATGAATTTTTACTTAATTTTTAAAAAAAATTTAATTAAAAATTCATGTATTTTTTATTCAAGAACTTTAAAAAAGTATTTTTCAAGTATTTTTTACTAGTTCAAAAAAATACAATATGTTTATAAATTCCCAAATCTGGTGCCAGATATTCGGCCTTTAATCCCGGATTTGGAAGATAATTTATAAAAATTCTAAAACTGCCAGATTTTAGAAATAACTTTTTTAAAAAAATTAATTTATTATATTTTCGGAAATTTTACAAATCAACTTCCAATTTTCTTTAAAAATGAGTTTAAAATAATTAATTTATTATATTTTTGAAAATTCCAGAAAAATGCAATTAGAACTCTCTTGTCAAAGTCCGAAAATTTCGTTTTTTATTTTTTCTGGTTTTAATCCAATGATCAAATTACGTTTTTAACAAAGACCTATAATTTTTTATTAAATTTATTTCAATAAATAATTTACTTCACGAAAGTCGAAACTTTATTTCAACGAAGGATTGCCTCAGGATTTTTTATTTTTTGAATAGCAGCTAATCAGCGAAGTTCACTTTTATTTAAAAAAATTGAAGTTAATGAAATATTTTCAGAATAGGTCTCTGGAAGTTTATTATTTATTTTAAATTTAAAATTATTATTTTTATTTTAATTTAAAATTATTTTTTATTTTAATTTAAAATTATTTTTTATTTTAAATTTAAAATTATTTTTTTTATTTTAATTTAAAATTATTATTTTTATTTTAAATTTAAAATTATTTTTTTTTATTTTCTAAAATATAATAAAAATTTTAAAAAAAATTTCGAAATTCGTGTCAGGATTATTTTTGTAAAAATAATGATTTTTAAATTTTTTTTTATTAAATTTCAACTTTTTTGAAGATTCTAGAACCCAGAAGAAATTTTAGAAAAATTTGAAAAATCATCCGAAAATTGAAATTATAAAAGTTCGTAAAATTTTTGGAAATTCTCGTCAGGACCACTTTGAAAGATTTTTAAAAATAATATTGGAATTCTGAAATTAATACTCGGAATTTCGAATTGTGTAATTTTCAGAAAGTTCCAAAAATTCGTTTCGAAACAATCTTGATTTTCAATTTTTTAAAAGTACAGTAAATCACGTAATTTGTAACTTCTCTAATTTTCAATTTTTTAAAAGCACGATAAATTACGTAATTTGTAACTTCCGGAGATCTCAATGGTTTTTGTTATTTTTGTTTCAGAATAGACCTAAATTAAAATTGTATTTTTGCATGACATTATTCACATTTCAATATTCTAAAACAGTTCATGTCGTTGTTTACTGCCAAAAGTATTGTTAAAAAATAACAAGAGAATTTCTAATGTCCACCTCCTAAGGATATAGGTTTTGTTTCTTGAACGTTATCATCGATGCATACAAACAAGTCAGGGGATTCCTTTGTTTTCGGTCCTGTAGGGAAGAGTGCCCAGGGATTTCAAAAAACCAACGCACTTTGAAAAATAATTTTTACAATTTTATAACTAATTATTTCAAACACCGTAATTTTTATTTTTTTATATATTTTTAAATATTTTTATAGATAATTATTTTAAACACCGTAATTTTTATTTTTTTTATATATTTTTAAATATTTTTATAAAAAATTATTTCAAACACCGTAATTTTTATTTTTTTTTTATATATTTTTAAATATTTTTATAAAAAATTATTTCAAACACCGTAATTTTTATTTTTTTTTTATATATTTTTAAATATTTTTATAAAAAATTATTTTAAATACTGTAATTTTTATTTTTTTTTATATATTAAAAAAAATATTTTTATAAAAAATTATCAAAAATATTATAATTTTTATTTTTTATATATTTTTATAGAAAATTATTTTAAATACTGTAATTTTTATTTTTTTTACATATTTAAAAAAATATTTTTATAGATAATTATCCTAAATATTGTAATACTTGTATTTTAAAAACTTTTTTCAATTTTTATTAATTATCACAAATATCGTAATGTTTATATTTTTCTGAATTTTCAAAGTTTTCGATTTTTAGAGAAAATTGTTCTAAATACTGTAATATTTAAATTTATTGAAATATGCACGAAAAATTGTCCCAATTATTGCAGTATTTATTTTTTCGATTTTTGGAATTTTAAAATTTTTAGAAATAATTATTTCAAACACCGTAAAATCTATATTTTTAAGTTTCTTAATTTCTACAGTAAGTTATCCTAGGTACTGTAGTATTTATTTTTTTGAATATTTCTGGATTTTCAAAGTATAAAGAATTTTTACAAAATTTTTAATTTAAAAAAATTTAATTTGACTTCAGAATTAGGTTTTTGGAATATATTTTTGTCCAAATCAAATCCACGATAAAAGTGCAAAAAAAAAGTTTTATTAAATGACCAATTTAGGGTCGAATTTAGCATCAATTAAATATTCCTTATTGATCTTCGACGAAAATAGCGCCATTCGAGAACCTTGGACTATTTCGAGGACGAAAAATGGGCGTTTCTACGAAGGTGTTTTAGCACGAACTTTCGGAATTCTGGAATGATTTCTAGGATTTTTAAATGTTTCTGGGAATTTTCACTGGATTCTAGATAACTTAAAAAAGTTTTGTGGAATTTTTGAACGAATTCCGGAGATTTTTGTGCTATTCTAAGAAGTTCCAGAATCTTCCGAAAAATCCGAAGAAATTCTATAATATTATTAAAAAATTCAGAATTTTCAGTAAATTTTAGAATTTTATGATTATTTCCGTTGAATTTTGGAAAATTTCAGAAGCTTCTGTAAAATTTCTGAAAATCCTAATAATCTGAATTAGATTCTAGAAATTTAGGAATTTCAACAAAATTTTTTTACGAAAAATACCGTATTTACTGTTTTTTATTACTTTGTCGTTAGCATTTCAGACAAGTTTCTCAAGTCCTTGATTTCAGATGGACGTTGCTGAATTTATCAACATATCAGAAAATGCAGGTTCCAGTAAACTTAGCGCGGATGTCGTCATCTACAATGCTTTCATCATGGTGGCCGGGATCTTGGACATTTGTCTGACGGTTCTGCTCATAAGGACACTGATATTCAGGAGGGGCTACCATACGAATGTAAAAATAATAATGGGAAATTTTATTTTCGGATTATTCTTGGTTGGTTTGTCCAACTTTCTTCAAAGTTTATCTATGTTCTGCGGATATCAAAAAATGGACAACGCTCAATTTTTGCTTCTCCTTGGAATGGCCATCGTTCACGGTCCTAATCTCTGGCGGATTTCCTTTCTCTGTTTCCTCATCGAAAGAAGCATCGCCACTCTGAAAACGAGTAGTTACGAAAATAATAAAAGCATCGCCTTAGGGGTTTTCCTGACAGTAATAGCGGTAAGTCATTCATTCCCACTAAACTACAGTAATAATATTAAAAAATTTTCTCTAATTTTATTTCGAAATAATTTATTGTTAATTTTATAAAAGACGAAATGAGAATTCAGAATCCTTGGGAAATTTTCGATGTTCTTCCAGTACAAAAAACTGGATCAAAAAAGTGTAACATTTCACATACAGTAAGCTAAAATTAAATCGATGTTATGTTTTGAACTAATTTATAATTTATTTCGCAGTTTACAGTACACCTAACTGTCATCTGAAGTTAATTTTCTCGGGAATTCAGAATAACATAAAATACAAAATTTTAAATATCACATTCTAATTTAATCAAAACAATTTTCTAAAAATACTATAACCCATTTTGTAGTCTACAGTATACTTGTTAAGAATTCAAAAGTTTTTAATTTTTTTTAGAAAAAAACAATTATATGAAAAAAGTTAAAATATTAATTATTGCAATTTACAGTAACTGACATGATCGAATTATAATTTACTTTGTAACTCGTACACAAAAATAAGTACAAGGTACACAATGTATAGATACATCAAAACAATTCTGATTTATGAAATATACTGTATTCAATGGAGTCGATATATTGAGTATGATTTATGAAGTATACTGTATTCAGTGCATGAATACATCAAAACAGTTTTGATTTACGAAGTAGACTGTATTCAGTATTGCTGGATTAAGTCGGTATTAGTGCATTTTAGGCAATATTCGGTAAACTAAAGCGATGTATTAGATGCATTGTATTCAACACATCGAGTCGATGTCGGTCCATTGTATTCTATTTAATAATATATTAAATACAATCTACCTGACACCTTAGAGGCCTTTTAATGCACTTTTTCTTATGAGTATTCATAATTCGTCATTTATTTCCGCTTAATAGGTTTCCGAAAAAAGAAATTGTATAAAAGTATAAATCCTCACATATTACAAATTTAAAAAATTACGAATTTTTCGAAAATGTATTATTCAATTTCCGAAGGTAGTTCTTGCTCACTTCGAATTTGCTACTTTTAATTTTTTTATAATTAAGTTTAGTGTTAATTATAGATTTCTAATTTTTTTAAATTTATTAAAAAAATAAGATTTCCGAATTTCGCAGATCGTCCTTCTCCAGAGGGATTTTCATAACAAATATACTGTAAATTAAGAACGCACTCTTGAAGAATTTCGATTTGGTGTATGACTCATTAAACAACATCGGCAAAATTAAATTTATTTCCCTGAGGAAATCTATGAACAAACAATGTTCTCTGATCAGCCCGAGACTCGAAACAAAAATATTTATTTTCAGTTTTTTATAACTCATTGTAAAAACAAATAAATTAAATTTATATATTTTTAAAACCTCGGTAGTTTGCAATTTTATGAAAATAAATCTTTAATTTTCGCAATTATTAATTTTTAATTTTCAAACATGTTTTTTCAGGAATGTGCCACAATGTTCCTCGGACTGAATTACTTTTATCTCAACTTCAACATGTACTACCAGCTGGGGATAGTGTTCTCCATAGATATCCTTGATATTTTCACTTTAATTGTTCTTATGAAGATCAACAAACAAAAAAGAAAGATCAACATCAAATCTCAGATCGCTCTTTCTCAAAGATATCAGATAGTCGAGAATATCCGGGTCTTGAATGTCTTGTTTCCTTTGATAATCGTCGGCATAACCTGCAACATCATCGGCATCGTCGCCACGACCCTCCAGGCACTCTACGATCCTGTGCAATTGACGAAGACGAGCATATATGCCCTGGTCAACGTGCTGTTTCCGATGGTTTCTTTCATGATAATTCTGAAGGTGGATAAAGTCAGTCGGAGGAGGATCAAAGGGCTTTGTTTGAAGAAAGGAGAAGAAGAATCCCTGGATTCCATGTCTACGCTTTCTCAAAAAAGACCAGAAATCAAGAATGCCGTGGGCCAGAATCTCATCCCCCACGAGTCTCCAGAAAAGCATTTTGAACATTTGAACTCTATGTGGAAATAAGTAAATTAGCTCAGGGAACAACTTTCAAAATTAAAATAAACGAGTTTTCCAATGATAATGTGGGGACTAATTTTCAATTCAACTCGGTTCTTTGATGTGTCAAAAGTCATACGATCACCCAACTCCAGTCCGGAGTTGTCTTTGACGTAAGCAAATTCTGTAATTTCTCTAGTTTCAGACGAAATCCATCAGACTAGGGACATCTGAGGACCTTTGGTGCCATTACTAACTACAAATATACCGTACTGCGGGACGTGATTTTCTGCCGCGAAAACGCTAGATGATTATGGCAACTAGATCTTTAACAATGTTGGAATTTTGTGTAAAAAAGTCCACAAAATGAAGTTAACTCCCACCACGAAAGTCTCTGAAGATAATTACGGTCTTGTTTGTTCCTAAATATGAGGGGAATTTTGCACAAAAAACAACTTACGATTGACGTTAACATCCGTTGTGAAGATCTTTGAAGATAAACTTTTTTATTTACCAGTACGAGTGGAGTTTCGTGTAAAATTTAATCTAAAAATAATATCAATTTCCATCGCGAAATTCCCTAATGACCAAAATAAAGTTGTTCATTTTCAGACCTGAGAAAAGTCCTACACAAAAGCAAATCGACTGCTGTGGTGCAGACCAAACTTTTGGAATTTCCCTTTTTGGACTTCTTTATTCTGAATAATACACAAAATTGAAAAAAAATAATCCAAAAATGAGAATATAATAATCCTTCGAAGTCACCAGCTTCATGAAACAACAAATGACCTCCTACCGTAACTTCGGAGATTACCGCGGAGGAACTAGTTCACATCCTGTGTCGTCACCGATGAAGCACAAACGTCCTCTTCGAAATTCTCTAAACGTAGGAATCCTTCTTACTACTGATTTGTATCGGTCTCTTTATTGCCTCAAACTTGGGTAATTAAACCAAAGTGATAATTACAACAACTGCGGTAAAACAAGACATAATACATAATACATAAGACATTACGATTACTTAGAGTATTATATAATAGGGTTGTAATTTGCCTGAGGAAGTTGCCTGGTCAAATTACAACTCTATTATATAATTACGATAAACACAAACGCGAATTAAGCACAGTAATAGTGCAGTGTAGAAGTCCGCTTGCTTCTTTTGCATTGATGATTCATCTGCCATTCTCCGCTACTACCATCTTCGATTACGTCGACATTCTCGAAAAATCACAGAAGTCCTGTTCATCTACCAGTGCGGGTGAAATTTCATCCAAAAATTACTTAAAATATCGTTGTAAAAATCCTTAAAGATTAAAAAAATCTTGTTTCGTTTTTAAACCGAATCGAATTATGTCCAAAAAATTTCTTGGAAATTGCGGAATTAAATCTTGTCATGGAAGTCCCTGAATTCATCACAAACTCAATATTTAAGTAACACAAGTAGAATTTTCCACAAAAATCAATCTAAAATAACGAAATTGATTCCCGTTATGAAAATCCTTGAAAATCATGAAAATTAAATTTTTTATTATATGTAAAAATTAAAAGTAATAATGTTA
Source organism: Halicephalobus mephisto (assembly GCA_009193035.1). Lineage (NCBI taxonomy): Eukaryota > Metazoa > Nematoda > Chromadorea > Rhabditida > Panagrolaimidae > Halicephalobus > Halicephalobus mephisto. The sequence goes on along the minus strand of SWDT01000081.1, from coordinate 75,180 downwards.
GTTCCCTATAAAATAATTTTTTTAATGTTAATTTTTATCACGAAAATTTTTGAAGATCATTACCAAAGCCATCGAGTTTCCGAAATTTTTGAATTAATTCGAAATTGCTTCAAAATTCAATTCGGAATTTCAAAAATCGACAGCTTTGATTTTGAAAATGTTGTTTTTTTCTAGATGACACCAGACTTCGTGAAAGTTTAAAATAATGAAGTAAATTCTCACCACGAAAGTCTCCGAAGATAAAGATGATCTCTGTTCCTCCAAGTGCGAGTAGGCTTTGTGTAGAAGATAATCTGGAAAACAAAATTAACTTCCTCCACGAAAGTTTCTGAAGACCATGGAAGATTAGTTCATTCCTAGACATAACTAGGATTAGGTCCAAAATAACTTTTCAGTTAAATTCCAATTTTTAAAATTAAAATTTTTTATAAAAAATGAACTTACTGTACAAGGTTACTGTATCATTTAAGTCTAATGTCAATCACGGCTGTTTTGGATTTTTAAGTTGATATCCTCAGTAATTAGCTCGAAAGTCCCATGGTTAATGAAAGACGGATAATCCAAATTTTTTTCCTAAGATTCAAAAATGAAAATAACGCTTATTTACTTTTATTCCTATTTCGCACTATATCAAATTTACAAACAATACAATTTCAAACTTAAATTTTCAATTTTAATTGTTTGCTTCTTTGATCCATCTGTTCCGCTGGTGATGTACGTAGGTGTTAGTCCGGGTTGGTAGGAGGGTCTGCTTCGTCACGTCGAAATCTGTCTTCCGGCATTCGACTTCTTCAGCTAGGTAATAACGTTTATTTTTCTCCAAAAATTTCGATTCATTCCCTGTGGCAATTATAACCTTTTAACTCGTTTATTTCTGTCATAAAACTACAGTAATTTCGAAAAATTTTAAAAATAAAAATAAATGTGTTTTTGAAATCGACAAATTCAAAGAAATGTCCAGATTTCCACAGATTGTCTGGTGTTCCGAGTCAGGTGCTGTTACAAAAAACTGACTTATTTAATTTAATTTTTAAACAAATAATTGTTTTTCGAACTTTCAAAAATCACATTTTTTCAAATTTAAAAATTTTCACAAATTTCACAATTTTCTAATTTTTCTACTTTTTTTAAATTTAAAAATTTTCTTATTTTTTTAAAATTTTCTGATTTTTCTATTTTTTTTTTGAAATTTTTTTACTTTTCTGTATTTTTAAAATATTTGTTTTTTTTTTATGAAAGATCATCGAACAAATGCCTAATTAATTGAGATTTACAAAATTGTGTTTTGATTTATATTTTGTTTTTTAAATAATATAAACCCTAATTAGACACCCATTCTGCGATTCGACGAACCGCGAATCAGATTTAATTTTGTTGTTTATGGCTACATCGGGATTTAAGTGCTTGAAGAAGACAAAATGCAATTTTTTGCTGCACTTCCAACCGGGGAATTAAGCTTACATTTTTCATTTGAAGCTTATTTTTCTGAATTGTTATTAATTAACCTCTTGTTGAAAAACAATTTTTCTCTAATGATTCAATTCTGTAAGAATTTTCAGTCTTCTAGAATTTCAAAATTTCAAAGTCAAAAAATTTCCGAAAATCGTTTCGAAATTATTTTGTAACAATTTTTATTTCTAATGTATGTCGAAAATTGAATTTTGTGGAATTTCCAGTTTTCGAAATAAATATTAAAAAAGGAAAATTCTGGAAATTCAAAACTATTTTGTAACAATTTTTATTTCTAATGTATGTCGAAAATTGAATTCTACGGAATTTTCTAGGATATAGTGAAAGTTTGTAAAATTTTATGGAAAATTCCAAAATTTTCTGGATCTAGTAAAAGTTTGTAGAATTTTATAAAACTATAGAAATTTCTAGGATCTGATTGAAGTTAATAAATCTTCACGAAAGCTTTTAAAATTATAAAACTATGGAAATTCCTAAAATCTACATACAAAGAGAAGTACATGGTATATAATGTATCGAATGCATTATATTCAATGTAGTCGATATATTATGATTTTGATTTATGAAGTATACTGTATTCAGTACATGAATACATCAAAACAGTTTTGATTTACGAAGTACACTGTATTCAGTATTGCTGGATTAAGTCGGTATTAGTGCATTTTAGGCAATATTCGGTAAATTAAAGCGATGTATTAGATGCATTGTATTCAACACATCGAGTCGATGTCGGTCCATTGTATTCTATTTAATAATATATTAAATACAATCTACCTGACACCTTTTAATGTACTTTTTTGTATATATTGGAAACTTACATACCCTTATAAAACTTTATAGAAATCTCTAGGATCTGATGGAAGTTAATAGATCTTCACAAAAGCTTTTAAAATCATGAAACTTCATATACTCTTCTAAAATCTCCCAGAATTTAGGAAAAATTCAAAAATAAGATATAAGAATTCAAATTTCAGAATTTTCTGGAAGTTCGTGTCGAGATTATTTCTTAAAAAAGATATAGGTTTCACAAAATGGTTTATTACATCTTAATCGACATCTGAAACCAAAACTATCCCTTAGAGTACTGTAGTTTTCTGAAATTTCGCATCGAGATTATTTCGTAACAATTTCCATTTCTGATTTTTTATGATTTCAGTCGTTTCCTGATGGACATAAATTCCACTTTCCAGTTTGGCGACGCTTCTGGAGCTTACACGTTCACCTCCGGTTTGGACGTTTCCATCTACAACGTTATTTGGCTCTGTTTCGGATTGATCGGAGTTTTTTTAAATTGCTTATTATTTCTGACTCTCTGCATCACCCGAGGATTCCACTCCAATGTGAAAATTATTTTCGGAGGTTTTGTTTTCGCTTTGATGGGGAACTCTATCGGTTCCATTTCGCAGTCAACTACAGTAATCCTGTCGATAAAGTTGAATGAAAATTTCTGGTTGTATTATGTCAATGCCTTTACTATCGGGTTTTCTGTAAATTTGTGGCAGATAATTTTACTCGTGTTCGCCGTCGAGAGAACTGTAGCTACAGTAAGAAACCAGACCTACGAAGCAGACTGTAAATTCTACCTCGGAGCAATTATGGTCATCATTGCCGTGAGTTGTGAACCTTCTTAGTTACCGTAATCGTTCAATTTTTCAGTTTATTTTTTCGTTTTTACTGGGATTAAACTATTTCTGTTTCAATTTCAACATGTATGCCCAGATAGGTCTGGTGTTCAGTCTGAATGCGATCAACTTGACGGCCCTTCTGATTCTGTCCTTCGTCAACAGGAAACTCAGATCCATCACGATAAAATCAAAAATCCTCCTTTCTCAAAGATATCAAGTCACCGAAAACATCAGAGTACTGTATATTCTGTCCCCTCTGGTGGTGGCTGGGATAGTGGCCAGTGTGCTTACCCTCGGGATCCAGACCTGGCAGTCCCTCTCGAGCTACTCCCAGATGCTCCGGACCAACGCGTACTACATGATAAATTCCTGTTTTCCTACGGTATGTTTCATCATCGTCTTCACCAAGGACCCCATCATGAGGAACAAGATACTGTATCTGCTCAGAAAAGAGGACTTGAGGAAGATAGAGGTGACCTCGATGTCGAAGTCAGGAGGCGTCATCCCGGTCAAAAACGTCGTCGGAAAAAATTTGGTGATTCAAGATTCTCCAGAAAACCACTTTGCTCAATTGAATTCCATGTGGAAATAAAGTGTTTATTAACTAAATTCTGATTTTTATTATATAAAAATCCGAAAACACTGTAATTAAAAAATTTTTAATTTTCTTATTTAAAATTTTCAATTAAATTATTTTTTAAAATGACTCATATATCAATTAAAAGCCTTTTAAATACATTCATAAATTTAATTTAATTTTTTAAAATTTCTATGTTAATTTAATTTTTAAATTTTTTCAAAATTTATAAATTTTTATTTTTTTAATAATTTTGAAATCTTAGATAGTTACAGTAATTAGGGATTAAATATTTATAAAAAATCACTAAAATTTAAAAAAATCAATAAATTTAAAAAAAATATTTTAAAAAATTAATAAATTGAAAAAAATAAAAATTTCTAAAAATTAATAATCGGAAATTAAAAAAACAGATTTTCGAATTTCTAATTGCTTTCTACGAAGCCTAATTAGATGATTAAATAAATATAAAAAATTCATCAAATTACAAAAAATAATTTTTAAAATTAGTAAATTTAAAAAAGTCAAAAATCGATGACGAAAAAATTTGAAAATGTGTTTTATATTTTCTATAAAAATGATAAACCTATAATTACTTCTAAAATGTATAGCTAATTATAAAAATGCGAAAATTACTGAAATTACTAAAATTACTAAAATTAAAACAGGAAATAAGTGATTTAGGAATTTGATTGGGAGTTCTGTTCGAAAAAGTAACTTTTTTCGCATTTATGATGACTCCTGTGAAAAACCAATTACATACTCATAATTAATTCTAAAAAGATACTTAATTGCAGAAAGAAATTATGAAAATTGCTAAAATTAAAAAAGAAAAATTTAAAAGTTGATCGTTGAAAAATTCATAAACAAGAAAGTTGTTTTTTCAACGTTTCTGGTTATATTTGCAAAAATCCAATTGAATATTTATAATAAACGTTAATAATATGTTTAATTTAAAAAAGGAATTGTTGAAATTAATAAAGATTAAATAGAAAAAAGGAGAATTAAAAGTTGAGCGAAAAGTAGGCGAGTAACCGAGCGAGCGTCTGATATATCAAATTTTTCAAATTTGTTCAACTTTCTCTTTCCTGAACAACATCTGCCAAAAATATCTTTTAAATTACCAATTGATATATGGCAACCTACAAAACGAGCTATAAGTTCTTTCAAAAAACATGTTGATTAAATTTTGCCGATTGATATATCAAATTTTTCAAATTTGTTCAATTTTCTCTTTCTTGAACAACATCTAGCAAAAATATGTTTTAGATTCTGAATGCATATATGATAATCATTGTTTAGCGTTTCATAACAGTTTCTGAAGTCTTCTAGGACATCAGTGAAATTATTAGAACGTTCCGGAATCCCATGGGAACCGGGAACCAATATCTGAAATTAAGGATTCTAGAGATTTTTAGAAGGGTCTAGAATCCATTAGGAAGTTTTGTAATGCTCGAAAATCTCAACGAAATTTCCAGAACCTTCCACAATTCAACAAGAATTTCCAAAACTTTTTAAAACAGAAAATTCGCAAAAATAATGATTTTTAATTTTTGCAATAATGCAGTTTTCAAATATCTTTGATCCGAACAAAGTTCACTATCCAGTTCAGAATCAGAAACCACACTTGGAAAATAAAAAATTTTAATTTTTCTCTGACGAAAAATTTTTAACTTTTATAAACGCTTCCGATGGAGATAATTACACATATATTTCCACCAACTACTTGAAGAAAAAGTTCCGCTACGTACAATATCAGTAATTATATAACAATTTAAGAAGCAATTTTTGGTTTACATCATAGTCGATTACTGTAAGCTCTGCCGTGGACGGTCCCAAGCCCGAGCTGAGAAAGGAGGAGGGTTGACGACAGGTAGGGCAGCCGGTTGTAAAAACCTTGTTACGATGTGAAAATGGATTCAAGTTCTAGTCAATCAACCGACAGAGAAACCTGGAGAACTAGAATCCGAACACCTGACTCTAATCTGATCGGGGAAAAAGTTATGGATGATGATGATCATAGTCGACTACTTTGTTCTAAATCGTTTTCCGAAATTTCGAGCAAACCAGATTCCTTTTGTGTTTTGTTTTCCAGGAATTCCAAAGCCTTCCATCTTTCGTGGACCTCCAGAGCCAGAAAACAGTACCACCAGAATTCCAAATAGTAGACGAATATCGAAGCTTCTCGGTGGTATTTCCAATAATATAGAAAATCCAACTCTCCGTAAAACGCATCTATCGAATACGCCACAAGTAACATGACGAAAAAAAACAAAATTATATGGACTGTCTGGAAAATTTAATTTATTTTGAATTATTAAAATAATATTTACCAAGATTTTCACAACCCACTTGTACACGACGGCATTCTGATTCCAGAGAAGTTTGAGAGTCACCAGTCTGAGTCCTATGGTAGCCAGGAGGTATCCCCAGATGACGGGGGAACAGACGAACACCAGGACATTCAGAAGTAAGATCAAGGAAAGCCTCAGGATCTCGACAATATGGAAAGCGAAGATCTGCTTGACTTTTTTGAAAGAAGTCGGATCCGTCTTGTGGGACATTTTGAGGAACAATTTGGAGTTTTTTCGAAAATGTCAAAAGTGAAGACTATCCTTTGTTTTTTCTCCAACAAAGGCGAGGATGACGGTTTATGGTAGAAACAAACTGTGATTTTACAGCACATTGTACCGTTGAACACAATTGAGGTTTCATAATTTTGCAATTTTACAAAATTTTGAATGTCCTTGTATCTTGCAATCATTTATTGAGATTTGTCAAATAAAATTGAATTCGATTATTTAATTGAATTCTGAAGTAAAATATGAAATGGATCTTTGAAATCCGTCATCAAATTCCGAATTTTATCCATTTCTCGAAAATGATTGGATTTTACAGATTCGAAATTCTCATTTTAGATTCTCATAATGACAACCTCCAATTTGACTTCAAACTTGGATCTTTGATCTCCAGAATTCAGAAAATTCAAAACTTTCAAGATTTCCAAATCACCATAGGTTTTCGGATATATATGTGATTAATTATTTAACTGGCTTCTGAAGTCAGATACAGATGAGTTTTCTAGAATTCATCATCGAATTTCCCCGATTTTTTGAAAATTATAAAATGAAAAAATAAAAAATTCATGAATCAGATGGTTTTAATGATGATTTCTAATTCATTTTTATGTTTGAAGTTTCGTTTTTAGTATATCCAAAATTCTGACAATTTTAACTTTTTGAATAACCGAAAACCGAAATAAATCTTTAACCAATCATCTCATTGTCTTCCGAAAGCAGATTTTCAGTGAATTTCCAGAATATATCGTAAAGTTTTAGATTTTATTGATTTCTCACTATAGGATTCTGGAGATACACGACCTTTATTGCAAATTTTCTTAACAATGATCTCTAATCTGTCTTTGTTAGGACAGAAAACAGAAGTATTTTGAGAATGTTCACCAGCACAATAAGACAGATGAATTTTTACATCTCTCATACAAGACAACCTAGAGTCTCCTCATGCCCTACAGTACCCACACTCCCTGATATTCAGGGTGTTGCTTCTGGTGCCCTAGTCCAGTTTTCTATTTCAACAATAGTACAATAATAGGTCGGATTACATTGATCAAAACCAGCTGTTAAGGTAGAAAACAGGAGTCTTACGGTAATTTTCACCAGAGTAATAAGGACACCATTTACACTTTTTGTCATACGAGACAATCGAGAATCTCACTCATATCCTACAGTATTCCACTTCCCCTGATATTCAAGCTATCTCTTCAGGACCTTTCTTTCTGTCCCAACAGTCTTCGAACATGATTCTTCAGCACCAGATTCGGACTTTTTGGAAGACATTTGTCTACCACAAAGCCCAATTCCCAATTTGCCAAATATCGATCAGATTTCGCTGACAACAAACCTAGTGATTTTAACATTCATTTTTAATTTTCCAATTTGTTCTTGAAGTTCTGGTGGAAGTTTCTCCACGGGCACTATTCCGTTTCTGCATTCTACACGTGGATTTGGCGTTTTTGAAATTTTGAAAAGAAACAAAAAAGCTGCGAAAATATGTTGGAAAAGAGCAAGTATGGGAAGGTACAAAGTTGTCTTTATCAATGAAGGTTTTATCTGAAAAAAAAAATAAAAAAAATGAAAAAATTTACGTCAATAAAAAAAATTTAAAATCGGTTAAAAAAATTTTCTGAAATAATTAAAAAAGTATAAAAATTACAATTTTTTTTAAAATTTTAAATTATTTTTTAAATTAAAAATTAAGAATTTTGTTCAGAAAAAATTTTTTAGTAAGATTACTGTAGTTTCTAAAAACTTTTAAAATATTATTTAAAAACAATTTTATAAAAATTTAATTTTTTTTATGTATGATTGATTTCGAAATTATGTAAAATTACGAAATAATCAAGAACCAAAATTATCCCTAGATTACTGTAATTTCCAAAAACTTCTAAAAATCCATGTTTTTATTTTCTAAAAATCCTATTTTCTGGTTTTTATAATAGTATGGCTGAAATTCAATATGAAACTAATCATTTCTCAAATTACGTCATTTTTTGAAATTTTCCCTCAAATTCGATGACAATATGGGTTTTTGAAGGTGTACTGTAAGGTGAGATTTAATTAAACTTCAGTCGTGGTCTCTGAAGGACAATTTAGAACACTCGGAAAAAAATCAAAGTTTCAAATTACAGTAATATTCGGGGAAAACTTTGTTTAAAAAAACGAAAACAAATATGTACTTTTTGTCTACCTTCGGTCCCGACACGCATGATGGTGTCATTCAGGTCCAATACAATGATTTTATTTTTTTTAAATTTTCTATAAGATTTGAAAAAAATAAAAACTGGATTTCTTCATCTAAAAATAACAAAAAAATTTAAAAAAAAGATACAATTTTTATTCAATAAATACGGAAAATCTAAAAAAATTAAAATTACGCACTTCTGCATCTAAAACAGTAAAAATTATGATTTTATTTTTCTGTTCAAAATCGAAATTTATTAAATAAATTTTTAAAGAATTTTTAGTTTTTTTAAAGAATTTTGATTTTCTAAAAATTGTGTTTTCCAAAATTTTTATTTTTAAAAGTTCTGGATCTTACCTGAATCCTGATCATGTCCGAAATAAAAATAGAGAGAGAATGGATCCCTAGTTCCGGGCAAATGAATAAAATCACCCTCGTGACGATCCGGGTTTGCTCGCTGTTCCTCTGCTTCAGTTTTTTGGAGATCAACAACGCTATTTCTTCAACGAAAATAAAAACAATTAATCCGATTCTTATATGTTAAGAAATCCATGAATTTCATATGTACAGTAACATCGATCAAACACGAAATATCCAGTTGAGAACACGGGATTTCTCCGGGTGGATAACTAAATACTCCTGTGATCAAAATAGACAAAAATAAAATCACAGGAAATAAAATTTAAAAAAAAAATAAAAAAATAAATAACATTTTTTTTTCGTGGTGAGAGTAAAGGTAAAATTTGTTCGACTCCAAGTCCTAGAATGAAAATTGTCGAAATTAAGGAACAGAAGAAGATTACTGTAAGACGCCACAGAAGGAAATTGGTCGGGTAAAATTTGGAATTAATGGAGAATTCAACCAGCAAAAATACCGTATAAATGCAAATCGCAAAACTAAATGCTATTATTGACCGTGAAATATGATAATAATAATTTTAAAGGATTTTTTTAAAGATAATAATCAATTTCAAATATAGTAAAATTGTTAAAAAAAATAACTCCAGTTCTGACGAGGAGAATAACTAGAATCAAGGTGGCCATAATGGGCTGATATTCCATCTTTCGCGAAGAAATTACTTCTTCATGAGTCTAATGGGCTTGTTTCCAAGGCCTGAGAATTCCCTCCGGACTGCTGACCTGCAGAGAGAGCACAGAAACTACCACCTATGTATTCAGTTTTCTCGGTTTTTTCATAACTTATAGTCTGAACAGTTTTCAAAAATAGCGCAAATGAAAAGAAATAAAAATTCTAAGAAATTTTTATAGCAACCAAAGTGACATGCTTTCAATGCAACTATTATAGTGCTGTGGTACTTTTAAATATTTCAATATGTAACTGTAGCGTCTTTAAGATCAAAGAAAAGTGCACAGAAGAGAGAAATATCGTTTGCTGAGCACAAAACCGAGAAATATTAGAAACACAATGGAAACAAGAGGATATAACGGGGCACATCTCCTTCAAACAGTGGTCCTTATCCATATGCAGACCCTTAGGGTTGTGTTAGTTAATATATTATGGTGTCAGGTTAGTACACATGACAAACCAACAACTTTCAGGACCGACTAGAGGTGTTGGTCTCAGCAATTACTATTAGCTTCAGAGGATAGACCGAGGACTATGTACTCCATCTATCTCAATCCACAAGGTTCTAAATCTATCAAAGTAAAACATAGCTCCAAAAATTAATTACGAAATCGTGTGAAACTATAAAACTATCATGCGAAATCAAAACTGTCACAGGCTATTTTAATTTCTAAAATAGTCCGAAAATTGTGCTGAGTTTCATGATGATGCCCACTTCTATTTTTTACAACAGTACGATACCATGATTTTTGATAGCACCAGGAATTACAAAAGAGGATAACTTAGAATAATAGGTAATCCTTTCTCATCCGTGCATTCTAGATTTAGGTCTTATGAGATCAGGCCAAGATTTGCTAAAACATTAACACATTCGCGACCGTTGGGTATATTTTTGTACCCACACGTAAATCGCAAAAAAAACCTCAAGGTCCCATGAACACGTCACGAAAAAACAGGCATTGTCGCGAATGTGTTAAACAGTCCCCTCATGCCCCCACTTCTTTCAGGTTCAGCTAGACCAGGCGAAAACGTCTCAGAACACTCAGTGTTCTCTCATACTCATGTGTTTCAGGTTTAGACCAGATTAGACTAAACTGTAATCTTTTAAACCATTCAACACTCCTATCGCACCTCCGACTTATATCTTCTTAGACTAATATAATCCTTTTTAGACCATTCAACACTCCTATCGCACCTAGGCATTCTTAATTCAGACCTAATTAGAGCAAGCTATTATCTTCCAAGCCATTACGTATTCATATTGCATCTATACGCTTATAAATTAAATCCTGTTGGACTAACGTAATCCTCTGTGGACTATTCTGTACTCTTTCAATATTATCACGTCTGTAGCTAGGATATTTTACACATGTTGGGGGACTTTTTACAATTTTGTAATATTTCTAATTCAAATTTCACTAGATTGGCCTAGAACTTTGCATAATTACTTTGGAAGCTTTTTTATAATTTGTGTATGTTACATAATGGATCCGGATTTTTATATAATTGGTCTAAACTCTTGTGTAACTAGTCGGAATCCGTTTATAACTAGTTCGAATCTATATATAATTAACATACATCCTTATATAACTAATCATGATTCTTGTAACTAGTCCGGGTCTTTATGTAATTAATCTAGACCTTTGTAAGCCAATATCAGCAGACAAATCTAAACCTGGCACTTTAGGAGATGAGTCACAAGCTATGATTAACACTTTGTGCTTAATGTCAGTTTAAAAATATTATTCCTCTTTTTCATCCATGTTATTACTCACGCCAACATTGAAACAACTAGAAATAATTTGGATAAACATTATCCGAACTAAGAAAGAAGTAAAAAACAACTAATATTGCACTTGAAATATTTATTATTTATGAATCACAACGAACAATTTTCAAAAAATGAAAGTTCATAAAGTAATCCCTTAATTATGGGATTAAAATATTTTACAAATTCCTCATCGATGTCTACGTACAGGAGTAATGAAACTGTTCAGTTTATTTTTGGATTCAAGACTGGTTTTTATCTTCCTGGACTTTCTGGATGCCCGGTTGAAGGCCCTCAAGTAGATTATGGCGCAGACGAAGCTCTCCAAAGTCCCTAGAATCGAGGAATACGGGCCCACGTAGACGGTCGGGTTGATGTGAAGTACTTGGATGAATACTGTGCCGATGATATGAGGAAGCAAATCCAGAACAAAAGTCAAGGAGAGGGTTATTACGGCTAATTGGTTACTTTGGACCTGGAAAATTACAGTACTTTTAAAACCGAAAACAGCAACATATTTTCGATGGATTACTGTAGTGTTAAATATACTTTTTTCAATGTTCATCAGCAACTTTATGTACAATTATTAACTATAAAAGGTGGAGGAGGGTCCTGTATCTCATGTAATCCTGATCCAGAGGTGTCTAGATGTATTAAATAAGAAAATAGCTTCAAAACATTGGTTACGAAATCACTACTGTACAGAATCAAAGTTTCAAGTTGCTTTAATTTTTTTTAGTTTTAGAAATTATAAAAAATTCATAATTTTTACAAAATATAATTAATTACGAAATTACGCATATTATAGAATAAATTGCGTGTGAAACCGAGGTCATCACGTGAACTATTTCATTTTCTAAAAGGTTCAATTTTAAAGTTTAAAACAGTAGGATTGGATCTTTGTAAAATCACAAATGCCGAACTTTAATTTTTGGTCTTGAATGAAAAGTACGAAGAATTCACAATTTCGAAAAACAGTTGATTTTGATTTTTCTAGTGTGATTAGTTTTAAACTTACTTTGACAGCATTTGCGTTTTTGAGTTTTTTGGAAACCAAAATCGCCAACAAGATCCCCACGACCATGTTGCCCCCACTGCAGATGAATCTTTGAAGAGTGTAGATTTCTCCACTTTGAGGAGACGTTAAACATCCAAAAGAAGAACATGAAGTCTCTTCGGTCTTTGGCCAATTGGGGATTATCCTGGTTACTAAGGCTATTACGATAACGACGAAGATGAGGACGAAGGTCCCGAATATCGGGAATCGTCTTTTTTTGCCGACGTATGTGAACGGAAACAGTATACAGCAGACTTTATCCAACCCTAGGAAAAATACCGTAATCGGTTTGCAGGTGATAGACACAACTTGGAAAGCCCCCAGGATGAACAGAAGATATCCGTTGTATTTTTTAGAACTGTAATGCCAGAAAACAGAAATATATCCAAGATACAAACTGAGCCAAAATCCACAAATAACTTCAAATACCATGTAGAGTATCATAGAACTGCTGATTTCAATATTCGCTAGAAGACTGGATTTCCGGATAATGTATTTGATTAACAAATAAGTAAAAATAACAAATGCAACAATTTCCAGCACTGCCCCCAGGACCGTCCCCCCTAGGACGACGTAAGGAGACCAGGAGGGGGTTTCCGACATACTGTTGGGATAAAATAAAGAACACAAAGGTTAAATCCAATTCTAAGACTGGAAAGAGGGTTTTAAGCTCGTGAGAGCCACAAAAGAAAACTATAAACAAAATTAAAACATTAGAAGACAAAAAATGTCTTGGGAATTTGATCGTCGATTTTTTTATAAAAGTACAGATTCAAACTATTTCTTGCACTTTTATAATACAATAATCGAAATTTAAATAAAAATAAATAATTGAAAAATAACTTAGAAATGATACAAAAGTGATGGATTTATAGTTCTTAAATACCAAAGTGAAGGTTTTAAATAGTAAATTACAAATTAATAAATATATGTAAAATAATAAATTCAGAACTCTTCAATAGGATATAAAATTTGCAAATTAAAAATACCTGGAAGCTAATTGATGTAAAAATAAAAAATTTCGAGTTTTTAAATAACAGAGCAAGGTTTGCAAATTCGTAGATATGTGAAAATAATAATTTCGTAGTTCTTAGATATGAGAATTATCTAAAAACTATAAAATAATAAATATACAAAAGTAGAAAATTCAAAATTCTTAAACACTAAAACAATGTCTGTAAATTGACGTCGGTAGGTTAATGTATATTATAAAATGCTAAATTCACACTTCCTGGATGCCAGAATAATATCTATAAAGTAAAAGTTGTAAATGGGTAGGTAACTGAAAGACCATAAACTTACAGTTTTTATATATCAGAATAATATCTGTAAACCAGGAATTGTAGAATATTAAATATATAAAAATAACGAATTTAAAATTCTCAGATATGAAAACGATATCTGCAAACTGAAAGATAATGTTTTAAATTGATTATATACGAGCAATAACAATCTGCAAAAATGGAAAACAGCACTATCGACTCATTCTCGAAACCATATGACTAGATTACAATTGTTCAACAATTAAACCTACGCCTAATATCTGTTAATGGAAAACGTTAAACACAAAATTAAAATCCGCAAATTACTGATTTATAAGAAAACAAGTTTTAAGAAACTTTAGGTAAGAATTAAAGCATGCTAAAATTACCCCTATGATGTAATTTAATCTTTGTAAACTCTAGAGCAGAAGCACTATTTTCCACCTATCTAGTAATTCCAATATTCCTGTTGTTTACAACTGTGACCTTAGTGTTAGGATAAATATAGAAGTAATATATAGATCTTTACTAGAAGAATAAGACAAAGATAAAACCTCTATATAGTAACTCTTAACGTATATACAAGTAATCTGTAATCACTTGTAACTGAACGTAATCAACGCGTAAGAACCCCTGAGGATATTCTTCATATATTGGATTCTAACTGATCGTAATTGATGGCACCATTGCAATCCGAAGAAGGTTGATTGAATTCAGCACAATCAACGTGCTTATACTTTTTTAATTGCAAAAAAGGAAGACCAGAGTATGTTGGTTGTGCTGAATTCAATCAACCTTCTTTGAATTACAATCCTGCCATCAGTTACGATCAGTTAGAATCCAATATATGAAGAATATCCTCAAGGGTTCTTACGCGTTGATTACGTTCAGTTACAAGTGATTACAGATTACTTGTGTAATAATCGAAAGCCTCGCTCATGTCCTACAGTATTCCACACTCCCTGACACTCAGACTATTGTTTTTCGTGTCCTTTCTTTCTAATTTAATTTCTGTCTCCATACTTAGAATTATCAAATTTTCTAAAAACATACCTAAAACCAACAGATCTATCCTCCGCCCAGAAGCAGTCAACAGATTCTCAATATTACGGCAGTTAAATCACAGGGTACTTTTTCCAAGTACTTTGTGAAGGATTAAACTTTTTTCCTCGCTAAAATTGTTAACTTAAATAATGTTTCGAAATCACCACATTCGACCAAAAATTAAAAACTATTACAGATTAAAAAGTACAAAAGCTTGGATTTTTAATTGTCTTTATATTTAAGATTTTTTCTAGGTAACTGCACTTTTTTCATACAAAAAACTATTGTTCTCATATTTCATAAATTCTCTAAAATGAAGTAACTCAACTTTTAGACTTGAATCTGAAGTCAGCGTAGAAAGTTAATTTTCAGAATCTGAAATTCTGGATTCTGAAGGATAACTTCTGGTGATTGGATTTTAGAGATGTTATACAGTAGAACTTGGATATAAGATATCTCTGCTATAACATATCTCGGATTATAGCATACGGTGTGAGTTTGGTTAATTTGTCTTCAAATTTATCCCGCTATAGTATATCCTTTGTTACAAAATACGCTTTGATCGATCCCAAGGGGGTACCTTTTATCCAAGTTCTACTGTACGTAATTTTGCAAAAAAAACTATTTTAAAATTTAAGAAATTATCTAGAATACGGTAATTCAACTTATAAATTTTAAATGTGAAGTCGGAATAGAAGATTGATCTTCGGACTTCTGATTCTGAAGGGCAACTTCTGGGAATTAATTTATTCCACGTAACCTTAAACTTTCTTGGCAGGGGGAAAATGACTAATTTCAAATTTAAAAAAAGTACCGAAAATAGGATAATATCACCTGTAGCCTCCAAATCTAAACTCAAAGTAGAAAATTAATCTTCTGACTTCAGAATCGAGATTTACGGAGCACATTACCTCATTTTATTTGTTTTTTTTTCAATACAATGATGTCTGAAATTTTGTATTAGAGTTCGATATAAAAAAGTACAAAGTAACCTAGATTAGTTTTTGCCAGACCAATGAGTCCAAAAGTAATTATTTCGTAACATATTTTTTGTTTCAAAGTGTAGATAAATTCAAACAAATTTTTGAATTAAAAAATTGATTCTATTCCGAAATTTTAATTTTTAAAATTACTTCTTGTTTCTACAGTAAAACTGCAAAGATTTATCAGAGGTTACGGTTATCTAAAAAATACTTCATTAATTTTAACAACTTTTAATAACTTAAAATTTGAAATCATACTACTGTGAAAATACAAATAAATATTATTACGGAATTGTTTTCATTCCAATTTTGAAAGTGTTCTAAGAACTAAAGTACTTTACGTAACAAAATTCGTTTTACGTGATTTAGTGATTTTATAAAATTTTGTAATTTATGTTTTGGAATTTATTCTGTCTAGATAGATCCGGGAACTTCTAGATTAAGGTACATGGGGGTAACCCTTGAAGGTTGAGGATTAACAAATGTTAAAAAAATCATAGTATTTAGAAAATAAAAATGAATTTTCAGAACTTGATGGATATTGAAGCAGACTGTAGGATGATTTGGGGACTTTTAGAATAGGGTTTCAGGGTGGTACAAGACCCACTTACCCTCGGGGAATAACATATAAAACTACCAATAAATATTTAAACATCACAACCAACATTACAGTAACCCTATCGGAAACAGGTGAATTTGATTATAAACATTAAATTAACTTTTACAAAATCTTAGAATTCTTAATTTTTGTTCTATATTAATTCCAAAAAAAAGAATGTATTTTTAACTTTTTTTGAATTCACATAGGGAATTGAATAATGTTCAATCTGAGTCATCGGAATTTATCAGATCCTATTTGTCGAAAATAATTATTTCGTTTTTAATGAATATCACAAATAATTGAATAAAATTAATGAGTCGGAATTTTCAATTTTTAATTCAACACGTAAAGCTCAAAAATATGATATTTCTAAAATAACCAAATTATTGCTTATGAGTTTTAATAATTTTTTAAAATAAAATTTTTTTTTAGAATTTTATTAAATAAAAATTTTAAATATTTTTTAATTTTTAGAGTTTTGATTTTTTTAAATTCATAAAATTTGACAAAAATTGGTTTTAATTATGTCCGAAATTGTGATTTTTGCCCTGCAATACTTGATTAAAGATCGTTTTGAATCTGTTCCACTATGTTCGAATTTTATCTCGTTTTTTAAAAGAACAAAAATCAATCAAAAGCACTCAGAACGCTGAATTTCTAAATTGAATCAAGTGTATCAAATCAAAATTTTTCTTTTCATCCAAAGAGGAATCCCAATTGTTGCCAAGTCAATAAAGGAGACAAATTTGCATATTATCCACGGCTGAAGTGTTTTCGCGATATTGGGTCCGAATGGGCAAATGGAAACACCTTTCAATAACTGGCCAAAGAGGTGAAGAACTGGTCACTGAATCTTTCTGTTTGTTCGGACCATTTTTACCCAATTTATAGATTCTTCCTTTTTCAATTATAATCAAATTCACCTGTTTTCGATAGAGTTACTGTAATGTTGGTTGTGATGTTTAAATATTTATTTGTAGTTTTATATGTTATTCCCCGAGGGTAAGTGGGTCTTGTACCACCCTGAAACTCTATTCTAAAAGTCCCCAAATCATCCTACAGTCTGCTTCAATATCCATCAAGTTCTGAAAATTCATTTTTGTTTTCTAAATACTATGATTTTTTTAACATTTGTTAATCCTCAACCTTCAAGGGTTACCCCCATGTACCTTAATCTAGAAGTTCCCAAATCCACTTAAGGAAAATGCACTTCAAAGTCATTGTTTACGAAACCGTCTAAGATTACGAAACCAGTATTGAGTAAAATCGAAATTGTCATGTAGGCCAGCTTAGTTTCTTAAAAATTTTGAAAATTGAAATCAAAATTATTTATCAAAACCACTAATTTTAGAACTTTATTGTCTATAATTATTTCCTAAATAAATGTAAAAAACAAAAATTACAGGTTACTGTAATTTCTGAAATCTTCCAAAAATTAAAGACTATTTCGAAAAAAATTGTTCTTAATTTTTACAGTAATGTAACTAAGATTGGCTTACTGTAAAATTACAAAAATATTTGACTTTACAATTTTAGTTCTTGACTAAAAAGTCCTAAAATTCGTATCAAGACCATTTTGGAAAAAATTATTTTTGGTTTTCACAGTAGTGTGATTTTCATTTCTGAAATTTTTTAATTTTATTTTTTCATACATGTGATCGCATTTCTTCTTTTTGAAACTTTGGATTCAATAAGAGTGTCATTTTTGCTTGTTTTCCAAAGTTTGAAGAATTTTCAGATTACCCGATCTGTGCAAACTTTAATAAAAACTTTGGATGATTCGATCTCCGTCGCGAGAAATTGGATAAGTGTGATCCTCTGTGGATTCATACGTGGTCGAGAAATTGGAGAACTTGGAAGTTTTTATATGGATGTATCCCTTTTTCAATTCAGAAATTTTCGGTTTCGAAAAATTTATAATTTTATTTTTGAGCAGTTTTATTTTTTTGATCCTGAAACGAAAATTTTAATTTTAATTTTTAGTTTTAAAGTAAATGTTTTATTTTCTGGTCCTGAAATGAATGTTTCAATTTTATTTTTGGTCTTAAAGTGAATATTTTATTTTCTGATCCTGAAACGAAAATTTTATTTTTTATTTTTAGTTTTAAAGCGAGAGTTTTACTTTCTGGTCCTGAAACGAAAATTTTATTTTTTATTTTTGGTTTTAAAGTGAATATTTTATTTTCTAGTCTTGAAACGAAAATTTTAATTTTTAATCTTGATCTACAGAGGAAAATAAAATTTTATCGGTTTCTGAAAAAAACTAATTTTTTTATTTTTGAAATTTCTAACAAAAAGTAGAACTTTATTTTTCTAAATTAAAAATCTAATTTTTTTCATTTTTATTCAAAAATAAAATCATCGATTTTTGATCCTCGAGAAAAATAAATTTTTTTGTTTTTAGATCTCGAAACGAAAATTACAATTTCATCAGATTTTGAAACTAAATTCCTTGGTTCTGGAACGAAAATTATATTTTTATTTTTTTAAACTAAAAACAGAATTTTTTTAATTCCAAAATGAAAACAAATTTCTGAATTTAGGGTGAAAACTAATTTTTTATCCCACTTCCATCGCGGAAATTATAATTTTCCAATTTTCATAATTGTCCAAGTTTCGTTTTCCCACGTCCATCTGGAGCGACTTCTCCATCTCCAATTTCGTCATCCATGGATTTTTCTCAATTATTTTTAATCCGAATTCGAACAGCGCAAATGACTCAAATCACTTTACATAATCTTTCCAAAACAGTTTTGTCAGTGTTCAACGAGTCCGATTTTGAACACACCCCGGATTAGGCATCGGTCTGTTTATTTGACGGATCGAGAAATCTTCACTTGACTAAAGTCTCTAGAGCAAGACGGGAACAAGCGAGTTAACTTGTTCTTTTGAGGTCATTGGTTTTCTCTCAGGTCAGAAATTTGAAAAAATTAATTTCCTTTTTAAGATTAGTTTTTTTAATTTTTTTATTTTGAATAGAGAAATCAATTCCGAGATCCATGAGTCAGATTCTCGAAACCAAGCCCAGATTGATCAAAGTATTTATGACTGAAGGAATGCCAAGTCAACTCACACCTCAAAAGTCCCCGAAACCATACGAGTTCAATTTTTATTATTTTTTATAAAATTCCATACAAAAAATCATAAAATAATAATATTAACTTTTTTATTAAGATATTTAATAATTATAAAAATTAATTTTTATTATTTTTTATAAAATTCCATACAAAAAAATCATAAAATAATAATATTAATTTTTTTTACTAAGATATTTAATAATTATAAAAATTAATTTTTATTATTTTTTATAAAATTCCATACAAAAAATCATAAAATAATAATATCGACTTTTTTTATTGAAATATTTAACAATTATAAAAATCATTTTATTATGTGTAAAATTTTGTATAAAAATAATGTTGTTAACTTCTGTCCGAAAATTTCCGATGACTTCAAAAAATTGTTTTTATTACTTTTTGCAGAATTCCATGTAAAAACGCTTAAAATAATAATATTTATTTTTACATGAAAATTCTCCATGATTATAAAAAATCACTTTTATTGTCTATAAAATTCCGTGCAAAAATAATAATATTAACTATAGTCGTAAAAATCGCTGAAAATCATAATTGTTTTATTCGTTCTCAAATGCGAGTGAAATTTCATATAAAAAATAAAAAAATAATAATATTAACTCCCACCGCGAAAATCCTTAATAATTATAAAAATAATTTTTTAGTCATATTGTAATTTTACCGAAAAAATAAATTTAAAAAAGTCTTATTTTTTTTTTCAAAAATTGATTTTAAAAGTCTTTTTTTTCAAAAATAAATTTTAAAAAGTTTTATTTTTATTCAAAAATTGATTTTAAAAGTCTTTTTTTTCAAAAATAAATTTAAAAAGTTTTATTTTTACTGAAGAATCCCTGAAAACCATAAGAAGCTCTTAATTTATCAGACGGAATGGGATATTGCGCAATAAGGAACCGAAGACAAGAGCAAAGTCAACTTTCGCCGCACTAGTTCCTGAAGACCACAACAAGCCCCTTCATTCACTAATGCGGGTAGAATTTAGTACAAAAAGGGATCTAAAATAAGTCGATTATCGTCACAAAGTTTTTTGAAAATTACAAAAATTTTAATTTAAGAGAATGAGTAAGATTATATTGAAAACATAAAAAACTGAAACCAACTCTCACCGCGAAAGTTTTTTAAAAATTATAATAATTTTATTCATTTACTACTCCAGTAGGGTTCTATTTAAAAGTATACCTAAAATAACTGAAACCAACTCCCACAACGAAAGTTTTTGGAAACCGAAAAACTCTTCATTTACTGGTCCAAATAGGATTTCCTCCAAAAAACCACTTTTTAGTCGCTTAATTAAGCTTAATAATTATCCGTTGATTTTCCTCTCAAGATTGGATATCTACTGTAACATGGATATGTTAATTTTAGTTTCCTCGTATCTTAATGGAATTTTGTAAAACATGTTCATTGAGAAATCCGCGAGAGGACGAAATGGAAGGACAAGCGTGGACCAGGTCTGAAGTCGAGGACAGTTTTATTTGGGTCTCAATTCCGTGTTTTCGCGAATTGGTTTATTATTGTTTCCGATGATCGTTTTGACCCCTTTTGCGCAATTTATTTGTTTGGCGGTTTGCCATCTCGAAAAGATTGAAATCTATCCTTGTCACGGAATTCCTTTGACTAATCTCCGAGATTGAGATGTTGGATCTAATCAATTTCTTCAAATATTGACTTTTAGGTGTTGAATTAAATTTATTTTTCTTGAAAAATTCCAAGGATCATCGATAAGCTTCCTTTTGGAGGGAAAATGCGGCAAACCCCCCGGTTCGTTCAACTTTCGGACCAGCTTATTGATTCTTTGAGGGCCTGTTTTGATTCCGTCGATGTCAACAGGACCGGCTTTGTTCACTTTGATGAGGTGGGTTTCTGTCATAAGGATCTTTTTCCGTAATATGACAATTCTATCCTGGGCACTTATGTCGTAATTTTAACTACTTTAAGTCAAAAATTACAAACGAAAACTGTTTAAAAGTCGTTGTATAAAACTTTTATCGTTTTTTATATGGATGTTTGACATAGACGTCTTCAGAATTCTGCAAAAAGTATTTAGACTGAGATAACCAGATCCGTAGATTCTGAATCCGACGTTCGAGTTGAGGGTTGGCCTTCGGGATCCTGGATTCTGAAGTTCAGACTTCTGTAGAGATGACTGTGTCAAACTTCCACATAAAAACGATGAAAGCCTTATACAATGGCCCTTAACCAGTTTTTGTTTGTAATTTCCGATTTAAAATAATTAAAATTACAATATAAATGTTCAAGACAAAACTTTTTTTTCATCCAATTTCGGACAATCAATATTGCGAAATTTAAAAATAAACATTTTTAAGAAATAATTTTTATAATTTTCCAAAAATCCTCCAAAACCACACTATTGTAACAACAACCAGTTTTGAAAAGTAATTTCGACAAGGATTTCTTTGATTTTTTAAAAGATTAAAAATTTTGGACAACTCTAAATTTTGAATTCTTCCAAAAATTTCCACGAAATTTTAGAAAATTTGGAAATTTTCTACTGGATTTTGGAAGATTCTGAAAATTCTTAAAAAATTATAGTATTAGAAATGAGAAAATTGAGAATCATTATATTTGATTTTTTCGAAGACGTCGTTTGGATAGTGACTGAAAATTTTCATTTTTAGGTAAAATTAGACACTATTCATTTTTTCATTGGAGCGGTTTTTGGATAGTGATTTTCAGGGATCTAATAAAATCCTTAAATAGTTTATACTTTTAGTTACTATCCATTTTTAGCTTTTGAATAGTGACTGAAAATCTTAATTTTTAGGTAAAATTAGACACTATTTATTTTTAGCTTTTGAATAGTGACTGAAAATTTTAATTTTTAGGTAAAATTAGACACTATTCATTTTTTCACCGAAGTGGTTTTTGGATAGTGATTTTCAGAGATCTAATAACATTCTGTCAATAGTGTCAAAAAAGCCATTTTCCAGTCATTGTCCAAAACGTTCTATTGGAATTGATTTATAGATAATGATGACAACAACTCCAATAAAATCAACGATAATGTTTAAAAAGTACTATTATCTCTATTCTTTCCTACATTTCCCAGATACGAAGCTAAAATTCCACCGAAATTTCTAGAATTTTCCAGGATTCGGTGGAAAATTCCGGAATTTTCGAAGAAATTTCGGAAATTTTTGAGATTTTTCACAATTAAGAGGAATTTTTAGAATTATCAAAAATTAAAATTTTTAAAATTTTCAAAAATTAAAATTTTTAAGTTTTTTAAAATTTAAAAAAATTAACTTTTAATGTTAATTTATTTCGAAATTAACATCGAGAATCTTAGAATTTAAAAATTTCCAAAAATTTTTTTAAATTTGTGGAAATTTAAATTTTCGACTTTTTACAATAATGCAGTTTTGGGATTAAGGATTTTTGAAAATTTAAAAAATTCATCTTGAGATAATTTTTAAATTTTAAATTTTCTATAATAATGCAATTTTAGAGGTCTTTAAAAAATCTCAGAAATTCTTGTTAAAGTCAATTTTAAAACTTTTTATTTTTGATTTTTTATAATTTGATTATTTTAAAAATTGTTTTAAAAATGACTTTTCAGATTTGTGTTCGTTGGCGACAGTTTCCCCCTGATATAGTCGGCCTACTGTCCCCCAGCTTCCTCGAGACTCTGGCCAGGACAGTTCCCCCGAGTGGTCTTGTTAGTTTCGAACGTTTCCTCGCGGGGGTCCGGATCTCCGTGGTGGAACAGACATCTACCAGAAAACCAGGGGACATGAAGCGAGTCCAGAGCGAAGGGTGCAACCTCCACAACCTCGTCGAACCACCCCCTCTCGACCACTCCAACAGGGACTACATGGGTTCCCAGCCCTTGTACTCGAACGGAAGACGGAACCACCTACCCATGATGGGGGTGAATGGAAATAAACCCCCTCCACCCTACAGCGGGGCAGTGGACTCCAATGAGAACTATTGCCGAGTCCAGTTGAGACAGAAGAAAAACGGCAACGCTTCCAGAGGGTCCTCCAGGGCCAGCAGCGGGTTCAGACCGATCAGTACTAACTCCACTCTCAGCAATTGTAAGTCATTTCATTTACCCTACGGAATACTGTCAAATTAGGTTTCCAAGATACTGTAGAAGGTATTATGGATTTAATTCTTCCAAATACTGTAAGGAATCCTGTCGAAGTAGTTATTCAACTTACTGTATAGGATACTATCGAGTTGAATTTTAAAGTTACTGTAAAAAATACTGTCAAGTTACTTTTCCTCAATATTGTAGACGATACTGTAAATTTAACTTTTCCAATTACTGTAATGGGTTCTGCGAAATTAATTTTTCCAATTACTGTAAAGAATATTACTGAATTACAGTATTTTTTAAAATCCAGCGAAAACTAATTTTTTATAAAATAACTTTGTAAAATTTCATTAATCTTAAAAATGAACTTCATACAAACCTACTTAGTATTACAGTAACTACCCTAGATTACTTTTTAAAAAGTAAAAGTTTATACTCGGAAACCGAAAAAAACAACTTTTTCGAAAGTAACCTTTTGATATACGTCATTTCAATCTGTAGTTCTCGAAAAGTGCATTCGAAATTTGCAGTACATTTTTGTTGAACATTTTTTATGAACAAAATTAATCCAGAAAATCCGCAAATCCGAATTCGCATTTGGAATCACTTTTTCGAACAACTCATTGGACGACTGTAACGAAAGCGAAAACTGCACCTAATTTTGGAAAAAAGTACTCAAATTAAACATGAAAAAAGTGGTTTAAAAATAGACAATTCGAAAGTGCGAACAGATGATGAGCTTTTTTGGTTTTTGAACGCCTTATGATAAATTTCGAATATTTTTGTAATTCTGTCTTCCTAGAAGGATATTCATCAAAATTGGATAAATTCAAAATAGGTATTTTGTAAGTTATAAAATGAATTATAACTTGTTTGAAAAAGATTAATTTCAGACAAATGATATGTGAACTTTTACAAACTTATCTAATTCTATCTTTTTAGAAGGATATCTATCAAAATTGGATAAATTCAAAATAGGTATTTTATAAGTTATATCTTAAACTAATTTTTTTGAAAAAGTCTGACTAAATTTTCTATTTTCGTATGTGAACTTTTCCAACTTTGTCTAATCCTGTTGCTTTCGTAGACTGTTTACCAGTCTAGAGAGATCCTAATAAAGTTCCACTAAACTACAAAATGAACGATGAATTATTCCTAAGAACTACTTGGACTTAATTTTAACAAGTAATTTATGAACTTTTCCGATTTTTTCTGACTTCCTTCTTCCAGAGGGTTGTTTATCGAAATTGGATGGATTCTAAATAGGGATATGATACGCAATATAATTCTTTGTAACTTGTGTCAAAAAACTATTCGAATTAGGTTTCGACACGCGATATATGGAATTTTGCAAATTTCTCCAATTTTCTCATTTCAGCGCTGAGGTTTATAAAAAAGTCGACATTAAAATCAAAGTCAAATAAAATTTTCACACAACAATTAAATAAATCATCTTTTTTGAATATTGCAAATTTCGATTTTATAATTTTTATGAATGCAAACAAATTTTGACCGATTTTCTCGAATTTTACAAACAAAATGTACATTTGATTTTGATGTCGACTTTTTCATAGATCTTAGCACAGAAGATTTTTTATTCGAAAACAGGCAGATCGTAGTTACGTACATTATCTGCTACGAAACAAGCCATACTAAATCCCAAAAATCGATTTTTCCGATTATTAAAAATTAAATATTGGAAAATTCTGAATTTTGATAAATATCCGAAAACCGATTTTTGATCTTTTGTGGAATTTTGTTATTGATGTGAAAAATCAAGTTTGTCAAAGTACAATAAAATCAAAAAAATCAGTCCTGGAACGAAAAATCCTGTATATCAGTTGATTGTGGTACTGTAGTTGAAATAGTTAAAATAGTTGTGTTTTTTACTTTTATTTCCATATATTATTGAGATATTTAACAATTTTAATATTTCTTTACTTTCCACGCGGTCCTGAAACGAAAGGCCCTGTTTATCAATTAATTTTCCTACTGTAGTCAAAAAACATTCATGTTGATTATTTTGAATTTTATTTTTTTTTGCGAAAGAATTTTTTCGATTCCGTATCTGTAGGATTCAAAGTTGGTTTTCAGGTTCTTCTTCCATGGCGGAGATCCGGTGGAGGGATTCCCGAATGTCCAACACCCCCACCCCTGTGGACAACAGCAACCGTCACAGCTCCTATCTTCCAGAGCATTCTCATCAAGTCGTAAGTTTATTTATTTCATAATTATCAAGTCGTAAGTATTTATTTCATAATCAAAAAAATTTAATAATTAAATTATTTCAAATATGTTCATTGAAAAATTTCAAATATGTTTATTAAAAATTTTATTTTCAAAAAAATTTATTAAAAATAATAACTTCCGATTGAATTACGGTATATAAGTAAAAAAATATTTTTTATTCGTTTTGAAATTAAAAAACGATTTTTTTGAATTTACTAAACGAATTTCGTTTTTCCCACATTGCTTACGTAACTCCAACTTGGATTCGAAAAAATTACTGTACTTCAATTCCCAACAATTCATTCTGTTTTATTTTCCTCACTTGGGATACGGTATTAAGGACAGCAACAATCTTCGATACAGATGAGCAAAATAGCTTAATAATTAAAAATAACAAAAATTACATTTGAGTGCCGAATTTTCTGAGGTAATTTTGATTTTCGGCCATTTGCTCTTCCAGAATGTTGGTGAGAATTTCTAATCTGTCTTCATCTCCAGGAATGAAGAATAATCCACTATTTGAACGTTTGCCTGGACGGAAATTGGAACGGCCTGTGGCAATGGACCTTTTTCCAGGTCTGAATCCGCTTCTGCCCATCGCCATGGATCTCTTGGCCGGACGGAAGTTCGTTCTGCCTAAGGCTGCGGAACGTTTACTGAAAAATTAAATTGGGAATTTTCTTTCCAAGACCAGGGCTTACTTCAAGTACTCCATGTCAAGTGCGTCTGGGGTCTGGGGGCTTCGCTTTACGAGTCCATCTAGTCTAAAGTCCTCGTGCTAAAAATTGCAGTTCTAATATTTACAGTAATTTGCTGTTAAACTCACAAATCCAGGTCTGAACAAGTTGCCATTGCCTGTGGCAACTGAATACATCCTTGTGTTCTCCAAAGGCGTTGTGAGACCAATAGCACAGAGAGAAAAAACAAAAATTCCAAGATTCAGAAGACTCATCCTTGTCGATATTATGGAAAATTAAACTAAAGTAAAATATTTATAAAATTTTAAATCCAGAACCACGCCCAGTTGGATTCTAGTCCCACAATAGAAAGTCACGCAAAGCATTCCGAAACAATCGGGATTCTGGAGCTCGGAAAAGGTCACCGAAGACAAACAATAACCAATCTTGCGTGATTATGAAAAGTCAAGAAAAAACGTCAAATAAAACCTTCTGATGACTTCATAGATGTAAGAAACGGACATTTGGGATACTTATTTCTGAATTTTCCAGAAATTCAAAAACAGAGGGAGTCTGTAATCTGAATCCTGACATCATAGTTCTGTAAAAATCAAAAATGCCAGCATTTATGAAAGTGTCTCAACACGAATCTTTAGAAACGGAATTTCTAAATAAATTCAGTTTTTATTAGGTTTTCAAAACTTTGTGAAATCCTCAAAAGTTACGAAAGTTTATTAAATTCCAAAATATTAAAATTGTTTATAAAATTTAGAAATTTTGAAAAAATTCTAGAAATTTTAAAAATTCTATGAAATTTTAAAAATTTTAGAATTTCTTAAATATTTTCGAACTAGTCCAGAATTTTTATAAATTTCAGAAAATTTCAGAAAATTCAGAAAATTGAATAAGATTCTGGAAGATGTTAGAAATTCGAAAAGTTCAATGAAATTTTAGAATTTTTCACAAAATTTTGGATCACTAAAAATTTCTAAAATTCTAAAAATTCCACAATTTCCAAGGACTTCAAAATCCAGAATTAGGATCTGAAGCTTTCAAGAGATTGTAGAAACTACATGAGAGTTTCAAAGATTTCGCAATTTCCCACGGCGTCATGGTTTTAGAAACCTTAAAAAAGTTGCCAGTTGGTTCTTCTGGATAATTCCTAACCACACCCGTGACTGTTTTGGATTTCACTAAAGCATCAGCTCTCAAAGATCAAATTTTAAAGCACAAAATCGCACATCTTTTTCGTCTTAATTTGTTCCGAAAAAAAAAATAGTCATTCATTCACAAGTCTGGAAAGATTTGTAAAATTTGTTTTTTCATCAACATTGACAAATTGAAGCTTTTTGTTTTCTGATGTCCGACAAGAAAATTTTTCCTGAGGCTAAAAGAATACAGATGTTTAAGTATTAAATTTTAGCAAAATTTCCGTTGCACAAATTTTTTAAAAAAATCCACGCAAAACTAATTCTTCCGCCATACGGTATAGTTTGGCGAAATGTCCATAATGCCAGAAAAAATTAAAATTAATTTAAAATTAAAATTTTGTATTTTATTGTATGTTTTGGCGAAGTGTCCCTAATGCCAAAATTAACCTAAAAAATCTATTATATTACAGTTTGGCGAAATGTCCCTAATGCCAGAAAAAATTTAAATTAATTTAAAATTAAAATTTTGTATTTTATTGTATGGTTTGGCAAAGTGTCCCTAATGCCAAAATTAACCTAAAAATTTTATTATATTACAGTTTGGCGAAATTTCCTTAATGTCAAAATCCACATTGGATTAAAATTTTTAACATTATGTTTATAGTTTGACTAAGTATCTCTAATGTCAAAATCCACATAAGATTAAGATTTCTAACATCATTTTCGCACCTTGGCAAAGCATGTCTAATGCCAAAATCCACCTAAAACCGGAAGTTTTATTCTATCTTTATGCCTTGGCAAAGTGTCCTTGATGTCGAAATCCGTTCCACAAGATGACTTCATCGTGTTTTTTTACAGTATCCTCGATGCAAAAACCCACGTAAATTTTTAACTTCAAAAAATTAGAAACATTATTTTTTGATTTATTCCAATTACGAAAATAATGGGATTACTAATTTTCCAACAATAAAGGTATTTAATTTTCTGAAAAATTAGGTATTCATTGTAGAATTTTCACTTTCTTTGAAAAAATAAAAAACAATAAAACCGAAAGTACAGATTGCCATGTGATTTCAGAAAAATGGAAAAATTGGCTTTCGTAAAAAACAAAATAATTTGGAAAAATTAATTATAATATTGTGATTTTATTTTGTGACGTAAGAAATACCGTAATAACAAACTATAAAATTCCATATTTTTAATAAAATTAAGAATTTAAAAAATAAATTCCTATTTTAATTTCGGTCTTGAAAGGAAGTTCTAACTTTTGGTCTCGACAGGAAGTTTTCGTTTTTAATCCTAACACGAATTTCTATTTTCGGTCTCGACAAGAATTTGTCATTTTTGATCTTAACACGAATTTTTTAAATTTTTAATCCCAACACGAAAATTTTTTATTTTTGATCTTAACACGAAAATTTTTTATTTTTGGTCCCAACACGAAAATTTTTTAAATTTTTAATCCCAACACGAAAATTTTTTATTTTTGGTTCCGACACGAATTTTTTATTTTTGATCTTAACACGAATTTTTTATTTTTGGTCCCAACACGAAAATTTTTTATTTTTGGTCTCGACTGGATAATTCAATTCAAGTACAACATTTTCGAACGGATGTTTTTTAAATAAAATTTTCATTTTTTATGGTTGATAACCGTAATAATTCAAAAAAGTGCTTCCCGAAGCCACTGAAATCCATGTAAAAATTAATGACATCATTATTCGTGTCAAGATTAAAATTAATCATTTATGTTAATTGTCGCGACAAAATTGAAAACACTACATATTAATTTTAATGAAAAAGTGGGTGAGAATTTAGAAATTAAAACTATAATTCAATTTTTAATTTAAAATTAAATTTTTTTAAAAAAGTTGATGAAATTTTTTGAAATTTGTACTTCAAGAAAAGTTTTTTCGAGAAATGTCATCATTGGTCGAAGTAGAGAGAATAAATCAAATTAAAAAAACTAATATTTAATAAATGAAAATTTATAGAATTTTACAGTAATTTGAAAGTATATTATTATTTAAAAAATGGAATTTTTTCAACAAGAATTTCAACATTTTTTATTTTAGAAGTTTTTACAAAATTCTGGAAGCGTTTAAAATCTTCTATGACATTCTTGAAGACTTCAGAAGCTCTCATTAAAAGAGTTCGGAAGTTTTCAAAGATTCCATAAAGCTCCAGAATCTTCTATGACATTTTTGAAGACTTCAGAAGCTCTCATTAAAGGAGTTCAGAAGTTTTCAAAGATTCCATAAAGCTCCAGAATCTTCTATGACATTTTTGAAGACTTCGGAACTTGACACTAGATTCTGGAGGACTCTAAAAGTTCTAAAAGCTTCCATAAAGTTTCTAAAAATTTGAGAATCTTTGAATTTTTAGAAGACTTCAGAAGTTTCCAAAAATTTTTGACTTCAGAATCTCATTCTGGATTTTTGAGTTTTCTAAATTTTGCTGAATTCCAATTTTACGAATATAAAAATCTAAATATTTTTCAAAAATTACACCGACGCAAATTCCCAGAAATTCTTGTTTATTAAAAATTATTTTTTACTAAAGTAACCCAAGAACCAATCTTACAATTTCGAAATCCACAACCTCGTGAATTTGTAACTTCAAAAATGTAAAAAATGGTAAACAGGAGGAATGACCGAAGACTCCTTTACCGACTTTTCTCACAAGTTTTCCTGATTAAAAAGACCAAAATAAGCTTTTACGTTCAATAAAATAATTTCAAGGATGAAAAAGTTCATTTTCGTCAACGAATTTCTGTCCATTAAGCGTAACGTGGATATGAATGAAAACAATCATCTCAATGCGTCAAATTAGCAAGTTCAAGACGGGGGAAAATTGGATTTCTTCACAAGGCCCCGCTGACTAAGTTCGTCTTCAGTAATCAGTGTCTGGTATTTGGCAATACTGTAATCAAGCCTTGTTAGTTCAAGTCCTAGGATGGGTACTGTAATTCACATTTTCAAAAAACAAAGATTTTCAAAAAACAAAGATTTTCGAAAAACAAATTTTTTCACAAAGTCTAGAAAAAAAACTTCTTCCAAGACAAAATTCCTGATTACTGTACTTTGTACCTCCTACCGTAATCTGACAGAGTTATTTCGAAAGTTATAATTTTTGATAATTTGGATACAAAAACGATCATTTTTCACACAGGACTATTTTTCTGAATTTGTTTTTTAAATTGTTTTTATTCATGAAAATTATGCCAACTTCATCATTTTTCCAACGTCGTTAAATTACGTAACATGTTTTAAAAAATTCAAATTTTTTCATAAAAATTATAATTCGAAAATTTTGAACAATAAAAATTTAAAATTACGAATTTTAGAAAAATATTTTTAAATAATTTTTAATAAATGCCATCTACAGTATGCTTAGTGGTCTCCACGTAATAAATCATGAAAATAATAAAAATTTTAAAAAAAGTAATTTAAAAAAATTTACAAACTTAACCAAAAATAAAACATTATTGAACACGGTTAATTTCAGGCCAAACATGAAACTCTCCTCGATGAGGAACTGGACACCACCAAAAAAGGCATCGAAAAAGCTCAAAAATTGATCGAATGGTACAACAAACGGATGACGACATTGGACAAAAGAAAGGAGATGCTGAACAAGGGCATGGTGGCTTTGGTGAGTTCTGTCATTGAAGATAAAAATCGTCTTCCATGGACTAACTACAAGTAAAACATTGTATAAAACAGTAATTACTTACAAAGTAGACGACGTTAGTAAAGACCACTTTTTGGTGTCAACTATAACTAGTCCTGTACCATATCGTATACCCGTTCAGGATTCATCTAGGTTAGGTAAATGTACTTTTTTAAAGAGAACTAGACAACTTTGATTAATTTCAAACAGATGATATATGAATTTTACAAAGTAACTTTTTCAAAAAAATTAGTTTAAGATATAATTTATAAAATACCTATTTTGAATTTATACAATTTTGATAAATATGCTTCTAAAAAGATAGAATTAGATAAGTTTGTAAAAGTTCACATATCATTTGTCTGAAATTAATCTTTTTCAAACAAGTTATAATTCATTTTATAACTTACAAAATACCTATTTTGAATTTATTCAATTTTGATAAATATCCTTCTAGAAAGATAGAATTACATAATTACACTATTATAAAAAACGGAAATGGATTTTGTTATGAAGTGGCCTCGGTGCGAATTTCAGAAACTTCGTGGGAACTACAGTAATACACGAACCAATTTTGCATTTGCATTCTTGATAGTCCCACGGGTTCGCAGTTAGTGTTTTGGGGTTTATTTTGTTTAAAAAAACTAGAAATTTCTGAATTGGGATCACGTGGAGTATCGAATCCTCTATTTTCGAAAACCAAAGGGCATATTCGAAATATTCAAAAAATTACAATCAACCCCCGGAGGCAGGTTGGTTGGTTACATATAAAATTCCATATATTACTTATTTAAAATTATTTTAAAAACATCCTCCCATCATTTTTCGAATAAGTTATTTTTAAACTATTTTTTTTTAAATTAATTTTCGAAATTTTTAGACTTCTTACGTCTGATAAATTCCCCGAAATAAGTTATTAAAAACAGAGAAAAAATAGGCTATAAATTTTCCGGATTATTTTTTTCCCAAAAATATACTTCAGATTTTGAACGTAGTCTTCAAGGGCTTTGGTTTGGTATGATTCATATTGAAAGGTCATTTTCGCGGAAATTGGTTTTTTTTATCAATTTTAAATCCGGAGAAAATACATAAATCCCTCAGGATAAATGTAACACAAATTTTTTATTGAAATTCCAACTTAGCTGGGGTTTTTTAAAATTCAGATTCTGAAAAATTTTTATTAAAAATTTAAAGTTTTAAAATTTGGATTCTGAAGTATTAGATGTGTGAAGTTGAGGAAGACAGCTGTATCTTTAATAAGCAATAGTTCGAAAAATAATAATATAATAAAATCAATTATCTCAAAAATCACCAAAATTGACACAGCTGTTTTCCGCTACAGTAACCCAACTAATTGATGCACAGGAGTTTTCCCTCTGGAACTGCATGAAACATGGGGAAGTAGAATTATTTAAGATATAAACAACAGTACATAAAAAAATAAAAACAACTTCAACCTAAAGTACACTTACTCGATAGTAGGGCCTTTCGTTCCGGAACTGCACTCTGTCAATTATGATTTAACAAGTTTGATTTTTCACACCATAAAAAATCCAACAAAATCCTTAATAATCATTTTTGTTCAAAAACAATTTTTAAGGATTCTGCTGTTCATGAACAAAAGTTAAATTTCCTGAGGGCTCAAGTGAGCGAACTAAACCGAAAAATCGAAAACCTCATGGCCTCGAGTGAGAAGGGTTTTCCCTCACATCAGAACATGATCAGAAACCCCGTCCCTGCTTCCAATGGAAGAATCTCAAACAACACAACCCCTGAGGCAATTAGTTCAGTTTCACTTCAGCGTCAGAATCAGAGGCTTATCGACGAACTCGAAGCGAAGTCGAAACTGATAGAGCAACTTCAAAGAGAAAAAAGACTTTACGAATCCCAGAATATTGCCAGAGGGAGTTACAACCCCAGTCCCGTCAATGCCGTTTATGTCCATTCCAGGTCAGTTTTGACTTTTAAAATCTTTCAAAACGAATTGCCTCGTAAATTTCGAACTACAAACATGTCGGATTTTAATAATTTATATTTCGGAAATAAATTACATGGAAAAATTTCAGTTACTACGCAATTTGAAAACAAAATAATTTTTTTTGAATATTTTATAAAAAAAAACTTTGATTTCTAGGGCTACTCCGACTGCTTACGTCAAGCCTGCCCTGGTCCACGCCGTCAATGGACTTCCTCCCTCGCCCGTCAAGATACACGATACCTTGCTTTGAGAAAGATCTTTAGAGTCATTACCATATCGCTAACACAAAGCCAAATAAAGTTTCATTACCTTGAAGTGAGATTTCTGAAAACTTGGATTTTCCCAACTACACGGTACTTTGTTCTCGATTTCATAAGATTAGACTAATTTTTATTTTTTTAGATTAATCTAAAAATAATAAAATAACAAAAAAATTCGAAATTAGCAAAAATCAAAAAAAAACAAAAATTCTACAAAACCAAATATCCTAGAATTTACGTTTTATTTTTTTCAAGCCAGTTTTTTTAAATTTGAATTACTTTAATATGACAATTAAATAAAAAAAATTAATTTAAAAAATTAATTTAAAAAAAAGAAATTTCGAAATCATCAAGTCACAGGATCTAAACGTCCCAAGGGAGCAATTACTGTACAGCTTTTTGTGAATCACTATCTACAATTTTGTAATCTAAAAAGATTTTAATTAATTGCCAAAAATATTAGATAAAAAGTTTTTTCAATAATATCCTTCAGAATGATAAAATTGATGAACTTATTCCTGACATCGAGCAGACTTTTCAGGAGATTCGTTTTTGGAACTTCTTTATCCTAAAAGCGATTTACCACTTTCTAGAGAATAATGTGAGCAATAATAATTCAGTTGCAAACCAGACCCAAAAATAGCATGTCTGCTTTTACCGTACCCTTCAGGGACTTCTGTGGTAGAACTCAATTTGAGTCCTTTTTCAATAATCTTTAAAACTATCATTGAACTCGAAAAACCGAAAATTGAATGACCTTTCTTCATTTCCTGCAATAATTTATAAAAGCAAAATTTCAAAAAGTAAACAGGAAGCTAGAGGGATGTGTCCGGACCGTACTTAGTGATTCATGTGAAAATTCCTATGAGAAAATTATAAAGTATCAAAAATCTCCATTCCCGGAATTTTTAAACAACATATAACTTTACAATTAATTTACTCACGATTTCAGTTTAAAATTAATATTTAAGACCAATTGAGATCAAACTTCAAATGTTGATGATTAATTAAAATTCTACGTAAAAATTAATATTTCAAAAATGACTTACTTTGAGAAAAGACGTACTTAATGCATTACTTTAATGTTCAAATTACTAAATAAAGTATTGAAATAAATTAAAATTGTTTTAACAAAGTTGACAGTATCGAGAACTTGTAGTCGTCCGATCTGCGGACAGCGAAGACTATCAATAGGACAGAAGGCAGTTTCTAAACACTCGAACAGCGCAAGAGCAATTTTGTATTATTTTACAATTTTGAATTCCGTGTTCGAAATGTTGTCTCTTCGGCACTTTATTCCGAACACTCAAACTTGGGTAATTAAACTATTATAAATAAGTTACAAAATACAAAAGCAACACGATCGATAAATCTTTGTTAAGATTGTTAGCAGTCTCTCTGGATCGGTGGCGTCATCGTCGTTCCGATCATTCCGTTATTTAACGTGCCGTTAAGAAGGTTTAATTACCAAAGCTGTCGGTTTTCGAATCTTTTTCGAAATCTTCGAATTCAAAATAAAACAACGAAAGAAGTTGGAAAATCAATTGCTATCCCAAAATCTCCCAATATCTTCCGTATTGATCACACGGATATCCAAATCTTTGCACAACTGAAAAAAATAAGGCCCTGTTGAAATCTATGAAAAAAAAACATTAAATTAACGACTTCAAAATACCCAAACAAGCCAGTGAGGAAATCAGCTATGGTTGTTACTATTATTATCTCTATTATTACTATTCCTATTCATGAAGGACAAGAATTAAACGACTTTGAATAATTTTATATGAATGTTTAAGACACTATGAGGGAACAAGCTTCTAGCACGAAAATCCCTGAGAGACTCAGTAACGACTTCGTGTTGTATTCTTTTGGTATTCTTCGCATGATAGAAAACTTTTGATATATAATAGTTTTTATGCTTTGTACTCTAGTTCTGCTACCTCAGCAAATGTTATTATGATTATTATGGTCCTGAAAAAAAATAGATGTGCACCTTAAATTTTCTATTAAATGGTGGAATCACGCTGAATAGGTAACACACAAACATGTGAAATTTTCCTATATCATTAACATTTTTTGCTTCATTCTAAGAAGAAAATTCAAAAAACCGTAATGCGCCATTTGTACCTCGAATATGAATATACGTACACTTGAGTTTTTGTATTTTATTGTAAAGTATTGTAAGATGCCCCATGATCAAAAGTTTATTGATTTTGAAAACGGTTTTATCGTTGTCTCAAGAAGAAGTTGTTGCTGTTTTTGAGGGAAAATAAATAATGTCAATTGACGTTCCAACAAGACAATACCGAAATCCATCCTAGTGCAAGTTCCAAGTGATTTCTCAAGAATAATATCAATCTTTTTGAGTGGTCTTCCGGACTTGAACCTTATAGAGGATTTTTGGAGTATCATTATTCACGATATTTACTGCAAAGGAAGAGGGTGTTGTAATAGTGAAGATCTTAAGCAAGCTATTCTGTAAATTTAGGGACCAATTGCTCAACAAATCATATGAATCCATAAGCCATAGGATTTCTGAGGTTAGCAAGGATAAAGAGCATTTCTTGGTTATCAGATTATCTTAGTTGGTTTTCAGTAAAAGAAATTTAAGTGTACGTATATTTAGGTCCAAAGCGAAAATAGTGCGCTACGATTTTTAAAATTTTTGACTTTCTTTTTTCAAAAGAATTGAAAAATTCTTGATGGAATAGATAATACCTCACATATTCGTGTTTTATCTATTCAATGCGATTTTATCATCTAATTGAAAATGTCAGTTGTGTGCATACTTTTGATTCCGACCGTATTTAGAACCTTTTAACAATGCTCTAGGATATGTCTAGATCTTATTAACAAATCTTTAGGTTGTGTTTGGATTTTCTAAATAACATTTTAGTTTTTTTACAGCTTGTAGATAGTATACTAGATTATATGGAAATTTTTAGACTGTTTTTAAGTCCTGTTTAGATCTTTTAACTGACGCTTTAGGATCTGTATATATTCCGTAAATGATGGTTTATCTTATGTCTAGATCCTCCAAGTAGTGCATTGGATTCTGCATAAGTTTTCTAACCAATTTTTTGTCTTGTTTAGATCCTTTACACAATGTCCCAAATCTTGTATAAGTCTTTTAGATAAATTAAATCCTATACTTTGCATTTAACTGATTCCATAAGTAAAATACCAAATTACTCAAATATTTGTCAATAAAAATTTTGCAATTTTTGCAAAAAGGATCAAAGTATAAATGTGTTTTAATTTGATTATAAATCTTCGTCTTTTGATCTTATCAAAGATAAAGATCTACTAGATTATGAATTCGATAAGAATTGGAACCAAAAAAGGAGAAATAAAATAGCTGTGAAATACATATAATAGTTTCATTTTTTTTTAAAATGTACAGAATTATATCTCTATTGGTCCTAATTTCGATATCATACTGTAATGGATACAAAATCGCCATTTTCACAGCGGATATCAGTGCCAGTCAAGTAGCTTTAAATTCTACAGTAAGAATTTTATAAAAAATAAATTTAGGTAATATTCAGTAAAAGAACAGCAGAAACTCTGGCGAGAGCTGGACATGAAGTCGTATTGTACAGGATACGGTCATTGGAATACAGTAATGTCAAAGTAAGCTTCAACGAAAGTTTGATTACAGGTAAGCAAAAAGGTCTTTAGGGTAATTATAAAGTTAAATATGAATTTGAAAATTTTCTGTTTTAGACTTGCTTTTTTTAAATAAATCTTTACCAAGTAATTCTTCCAGGAATAATTTCAGCATATACAGTATCAAAAGTAACTTTCTGATTATATATTCAAGATGGACTTATTTTTCTGACAAAAGGATCTTCGTAAAAAAGATTTGGTGTTTTGTATTGCAGTCGAACTTGGATATAAGATACCCCCTTGGGACCGGGTAAACGTATGTTATAAGAAAGGATATATTATAGCAGGGATAAATTTAAAAGCAAACTAACCAAACTCACACTATATGCTATAACAAGAGATATGTTATAGTGGAGATATCCTATATCCAAGTTCTACTGTATTAAAATTCACGATCAAAGTTGGAAGTTGAAATTTCGAATTTTCACGTTAAGACAGAATACAATTTTTTTATTTCGAGAAATTCATGTATTAAGTTCTACCAACTTAGGTAAGATAGTGTACAACTTCTTGAATGACAGAAAATCTACAATTTCTTAATGCAAGAAACCGAAATTTCAATTTCCAACTCTGATCGTCAGCTGAATAATACGAAGCATAAAATTTGGAAAATTATAGTGTTACAAAAATTAAAATAAACGTCATTACGAAATTACTTGACGATAATTTTCAGAATCTTAAAATCCAATAGAATATTTTGAAATATTAATAAACTTTGTAAAAGCTTTTGGAACCTTTCAGAATTCTAAGAGAACTTTCGGAATCATCTAATATTAACATCCTGGAAGTTTATAAAAAGTTCATGTCGGAATAATTTTGTAACAACTTCTATTTTTGAATTTGATAATAGTGTAATTATCGAAATAATAATTAAAAACAAAGATTTTCTGATTAATTTATTTTAGTAATGGATATAGTTGCTCTTGCTGACTTCGACCACCGAGAACCCACATTCTTCGTCGATTCCCCACTGCTTTCTCTGTCTTATAGGGATGCCTATCAGGAATTCTTAGAAGTCTTCACTTCGTCCTGTAAGAAATTAATCAAAAACACTCAATTTAGAAAAGAACTAAAATTACAAAAATTCGATCTTGCTTTCGCTCATCCTTACGATTACTGTACTGTCGGACTCATCCATGATGCGGAGATTCCTTCTTGGATTTGGTTAAACAGTGGCAAACTCCACGATATGATTGCTTACGACATTGGTCTTCCGTCGCCCTCGAGCTATGTTCCGGTGGTGATGGCGAATTCTGGAGACAGGATGACGTTCAGTCAGAGATTAGTCAACTTTATTGCTAGAATCATTCTTCCAATACTCACCCCAATGATGATCATCAATAAGGAAACTGCATTGTTCAAAAAGTATATCAGAAAAGATTTTCCTGATCTGAGGGACTTGGCCAAGGAATGCCCTCTGATCATGGTCAATTCTCATGAGTTGTATGACTTCCCTCAACCTTTATTTAGCAAGATTATCTACATTGGCGGACTGGGGATGTTGGAAGAAAATCAAGAAAAACTTCAGGAAGTAAGTTTTCTACTTTAAAAATTTAAATTTAAATTTAGTCTTATTCAACAGTATTTACACAATTTCGATTCAGAATTGCCTGAATAGCTTATTTTTTACATTATACTAAAATAATATTATTTTCTAAATAGTTTAAACGTTATTAGATTTGATTTAGTATAGGAAAAATAATTTAAAATATTTTAAATTTAATTTTTATCACATTCAAAATGAAGAAAAAAATGTTTAGCTATTTTTAACGAAAGATTTTGTTAATACTGAATAGAGGAAAATTGATATTTCTTTATGGTATGGATCGTGAAATTAGTTTTCGTCATCAAAATTACGAATATTATGATAAAGTCACTCATTTTTAAGCGCGAGTAGAAATTAACTGCTAGAACGGAAACTACACTAGAAAAAGAGCACCTGAAGAGTTAGTCTGAATACCAGAGACTGTAGAATATTGTGGGACATAAATGGGATCCTCAGTTGTCTTTTATATAAGATATATAATCATTGTCTGTGCTTTATTGTTGAGTGAAGATTAGTGATATTCTTCCTGTTTCTATCCTAACACTAACGTTACAAAAATCGTAACACAACTATAACGATTTTCATGAATATCTAGCATTCGTAACGAAAATCTTAATACATTTATTTATAACAAATCACAACATTTGACGAATGTTACGTTCAATGTCAAAGGTTACAGGACCTTCTGTAACGAAATGTCATATGTTTGTTATATTTATGTTATTCATAAATTACTACTTTTTGTGTGTAAAAATAGTCAAAAGATTAATTTACGCTTTGTATTGTAAAAGTTGGAGGTCAGAGTTCGAAATTTAAATCCTGACTTTTCATGTTAAGACACACTTATGAATTTTCCCTACTGTAGAATATTGTATCATTCAAGTTAATGAAATTAAATATCTAGATTTCTTTAATTAAGATATGATTTGTGAATCATATTTTAATGCGAAAATATCAAACTTCAATTTAAAATTTTGACTGCCAACTTTTGTGACACGAAACATCGGTTCAGAAAATTAATAATTAAAATTATTATATTATCGCTACAGACAAGTTTACTGTAAGATGAATTTATTATAGAAGAGTATCTTAGAAATCCTAGAATATGTAAATCACTTCGGTATTTGTGATATTCTGATTAGTTTGACAATTGATTATAGCCCTTAAAATCCGTCATCGACAACAGCTCTATTTCTGTAATATTCTCACTTGGGACAGTGATCAACTCTACTCACATGCCGAACGAGTGGAAGCAGGCATTAATAAGGGCTTTTGGGAGATTTCCGAATGTTCAGTTCTTCGTCAGATACGAAGGTAACGATCTACATGACATCGCTTCGAAAAATATTTTCATTTCCAAGTGGTTTCCTCAGAGCACTTTATTAAGTAAGTTTTATGTTTGTTTACTTTATGAATAATGTGTTATACACACCAAAAAGTACATGGTATGTGATGTATGGATACATTAAAGTAGTTCTGATGCATCAGATATATTACATTTTATACACCGGTATATCGAAATAATGATCTTAAACATGATGCTTAATTTATGTATCCGGTGCATTACAATCATTTTTTGTGTGTAAAAAATATTTTTGTATAAAAATTAACACTTATTTTTCAGGACATCCAAAACTAAAACTTTTCATTACTCACGGAGGTTATAATAGTCTTCAAGAAGCTGTTTATTCTGCGAAACCCTTGATTTTAATTCCTTTGTTTGGGGATCAAAAAAGAAACGCCCATCTTGCAGAAAAACTCGGCTTCGGATACAGATTGGAAAAAGGAAGAATAACAGAAAATTCGCTCTACTTGGCCATTAAAACAGTATTAGAGAATTCAAGTTATACGGATTCTGTGAAATCCCTCCACAGGATGGTGATGAAGAGACCGTTCACAGCGGAGGAAACGCTTGTAAAATGGACAGAATTTGTCGCGGAATTCAGGGATTTGTCTAATATGAAACCCGTCGGGATTGATTTAAATTTTATAGAATACCATAATATCGACGTAATAACCTTCATTTGTGGTAGTTTTGTATTTGTTTTTTATTTTCTGCACAAAATAACTTCAAAATTGTTCAAAATTTTCTATTTTCATATTAATTTAAAATCTAAGATTGAATAATTTTACTTTTAAATTTGCAAGTTTATTTTTCTGTAATCATAAACATTATTGAAAAATTGTAATTACTGAGTTTTCTTAAATGTAAAAATTTTTGTTAAATTATTTGATTCATGTTAAACAGTAATATTTAAAGATAAAAATAAAGCACAGTGTTGATAAAAAACAAGATAAATACTTTATTTTCAAATATATCAATAATCAAAAGACAAAAATCATTTTGTTAAAAAGTAGAAATGCATGTTAGAACATTCCTAAAAAACTATTTCCATATGAATTTTCTAAACTTTTGAATTCAGATTGAAATTATGGAACTTAATATATACGTGATTCTAGAACCATCAAATAGATTTTCAGAAACTTAAAATTTCATATGATGATTTATAACTTTATTCAAATATCTTAAGGAATGTCATCGAAGATGTACTTGCTATATTCGCTGCAGAAATATTTTTATTGATATTGAGAAATATTCTTGATGTTTTCTCTAACTTGCCTAACATGTCCGTTCTATATCAGGAATTTTGGACTGGAAGATTGTCTCGTCCATAGCTCTCTTAAAGAAGAAGCTGAATATAACAACTATGGATACATGATCAGATATGATCAGAGTTGTCAATTTTTGAATTGAACTTTAATTAATTTTGAATTAATGCGATTCGAAAATCATGAGGTCTGAATTCAAACCGAATTGCTAGATTTGGAAATAGACAACTCTAATTATAATCATTCCTATTGTTAAAAGTTCCTCGGTACTGATGCTATATCAAAGATCACAATTTCAACAAACAATCTCTATTATAGAGCTTTTCTCAAGCCCATGGTATAATCCAAGCTCGAATTATGTGCACAAGCTCGTTTAACAAATGCTACTATTCAAATAATCAATAATGCAGCATTGTACAGTGAAATGTCAGATGAAACACTAAATAAAGATTCATATTATTTTTAATGTGCGTTTTGTTAAATATAAAACAATATTGTAATATTTATTATTTGTGACTCCGACAGAGGTGATGCTTTAATGAAAGCTAAAAATAGATATTGCAAATTGGAAGACATTATTTAGTTGGTTGAGTAACCGATTATTGTATTTATTACAGGAAATTGGATAACAATAAAATTCTTATTTTTGGACAAACTTACTACTATTAAATATTCTACAAATTTTTCATTTTATCAGGAAACCTTGGTAAGTTCCATTTTCCGCAATCTTGGTATTGCTTTCCCCCCACTAAGATAATAGTTTATAAAGGTTTCTCCTGTATTATTTTTCAATCATAAA
The DNA here is from genome assembly GCA_009193035.1 of Halicephalobus mephisto. Lineage (NCBI taxonomy): Eukaryota > Metazoa > Nematoda > Chromadorea > Rhabditida > Panagrolaimidae > Halicephalobus > Halicephalobus mephisto. Next base: position 33,202 of record SWDT01000081.1, on the reverse strand, counting down.
AAGTTATAAATATAAATCTGATAAGTTGTGTAATTACAATGATTTAAAGAGTCCTGAATTTCCCATGATAGATATATTAACACATCTCCTAATTCAATCTTAGATCATCCAAAGCTTTGTTCAGCAGGGCTTTTACGGTAGGGACCATCTTTGCAACACCGTGAGGACTAAGATGGTTCTTGTCACAAAACAAGGACAACTTTGTCTTCTTTTCGTAAATAGGGCATTTGTCATTCTTGCAGAAGATAGATCGAATAGGTATCGGCTCACATTTGGGACAAGTTTCCATGGCCGCTAGCATTCGGAACCAGCCTGGATCGACTTCTTCACGAAGTTTGTCTATCGAAACATAGTAGTTATCAATAGGCTTTCCTTGCGAGAGCTGTTGGGAAAGTATTAATGGGCCATTATAAGAAAGACCTGGATGAGGCTCAATGATGAAAATCTTCTTGACAAAACGAGAGAATAACTTTAAATAATCTGCAACAATGAGAGTCTTTTGATCAGTTTTAGCCTGTTCCATTGTCAGCGGTTGTTGGAAGTTGTTATTAAGACTGAGTCTGCAATTTATCTCATGAAAAAAGATTCATTGACTTTTAGGAGTTGAAATCTATCAAAACTAACCGTTGGGAAATAATCAGGATATCTGGTTTCAACTTCTCTAGATATTGCACTGTTTTATTCCTAACATCTTCACATCGCCACCTTTTGTCATGTATTTCATTAAATGATTCAAAAGCCAGGCAAGCTGTCTTTGAAACCAAGTAGAGTTTCTTGTATTTGTCCTTCAAAGCATTTTTGATTGTAGGAACTTGAAAAAAACCATAACTGTTCCCAGTGAAAAAAATAGTTGCTTTACCGGTTCCTTCATACGAACACAAAAAAGAGTATTTGTTTTTTGGTTTTCTGTTTTTCATAACAGCTAACAACTCTCGATCCCAGTTACACTGAAGTGGACCTCCGTAATTTGTACATTTCGAAGCAATCATCTGGTTTTCAATAGCTGCAGAGTTCTGAGAAATCTACAAATGACAAAGTAGAGCAGGAATTGCGTTCCTGAACTTACAGAAGAGGTATATCCGAATCCTTGTGGCTGTATTTCTATTACAACTATTCCAATAGCTATGCCAGCGCAAATAAGGAAAACTTTGTGACTAGAAACTTTTAGTAACTTCTTTTCAAACAATTCGTACTGGAGGATAGAGATGAAAAATATGATCCCTAAGTTATGTATTACAGCTGAAAAATAAAAATTAATTTATAAATAACTAATTTTAAGGCTTAAAGATCAACTTACACCAGGACTCAAATACTTGCAAGTACTTGGCTAAGATGATTATTGGCCAGTGCAGAAGATAAACGGAATAGGAGATATCACCAAAGTACAAAAATATGTTACTAAAATAATTAGGTTCGTGATCCCATCCAATAAACATAGCTATTCCGGCCAACGTTGTTGCAATTACTCTTATTGCAACAGTGTAATAGAAAGTTGTGGACAGTGTCGGCATGAATGTGATAATGAAGAGAAAAGAAATAATTGGTATCCTTATCAAATGAAGTTTAGTAGAACTCTTATGTAAAGTTCCTGTTTTTGCTTCACTTATTTCTTCATCTTTTATCAACTGCTCTTCATCTTCTGATGGATTGAGGGTTGATTTCTGTTGTTGTTCAAGGTAGAAGACAAAGCTTCCAACCAGAAACTGCCAGATTCGAGAGAACACACATCCGAACGAAACTGTTTCAAATTCCTTCATCGTTATTTGGAAAACCAATGAAGCAGATCCAACAACAGTAGTTGTCACTAAAGGGTGCCCAGACCAGTAGATTCCGTATATCAAGAAGGGAGCAAGTAAGTAATATTGAAATTCAGCCGACAGAGACCAAGTATGAAGCAGAAACTTGTAATCGCTGATGAGGTTGAAGTAAGTCTGCTTCTCCATCATTGATTTCAGATTTGTCGAAAAGAATATTGCCCACAAAGCATCTGTCTTCAGAGAATCGAAGTCCAAGCTAATTAGATAGAAACCACATGCGAATAGTGTTGCCAATATAACCAGGAAGTAAGCAGGAAACAGTCTTTTCATCCTTCTTTCATAGAACTGCAGCACCGATTTGACTGTGAATGACTTTTTTGGACCAAAGTTGAGAATCAGAGTCATCAAGTACCCTGAGATCACAAAGAATCTGAACTTATTATTATCGATAAAAGTGTATATAGTATGAACTAACATGTCAACTCCGAGGAATCCTTGAGGAACGAGCTTTGGTCTCAGGTGAAATCCCAGAACAGCAGCGATTGCGACTCCTCGAAGGTACTGAATATCTGGTCGTTTCTGCTTGTTGTGCTTTGAGGTTGTTTTGCGACAATCCTCATATGGAACTGCTTTGGAAGAGGATCCAGAAGAAAAGATATGGATCATGGCGTTAAACATTATAATCTGAAGGGAAAGCTGGGTTGTTAACTTATTTATATAATCTTTTTATGTAAATGACACCATTCTCGAGAAAAATGATCAATTAACATTATGTTCGGTTTTTATACAGGATATATAAAAAAAATACATTGTTGACTTTACATTTTTTATTAGAAAAGCCGGAAGATTAATTGTTTGTGGCTAACAGAAGCAACCCGAAACTCATCTTAGGATGCTGGAGTTATCTTTTAACAGCGCAGAATGATTAGCGCGATTTCCGAGAAATTCTCTATACAGAAGTTTTTAGAATTTCGGTCAGGAACATTTCTCTGCAGAGATGGTTTAGAAAAAATATTTTTGAAATTTGCAGAAAATATTAAATGGAACTCGTGTAAATAAGGAGTAGATTTTTAATGGCTCTCCTGGTGACTTCAGGAGATGATCTTAAAGCTTTGCTCAGAAAGGTTTTATTTTTTGCCTTTGCTTGCTTACAGTTGGTGTGATAAATCATTTTAAGTCAGGAAACTTCATCAGATGAGAGACCTTGAAATGGATAACAAATCGACAGATTTAAACTTCTTCCTACAATACCTTATTTTTCGATTTTTATGAGCTAAGAAGGATCTAGTCAAGGTTAACCAAGATCAATTTCCGGGGGATTATTGTTTCTTCAGATTTTGTGATCAGCTAATGTCAGGATTTAGTAACTGATATCCGAATAGGCTTTCAATACTATTTATATCACCGTTTCACTAAAAACCCTGAATTTGTAGATTCTGAAAGCATCTGAATTCAAGCATAATGTAGTTAACTATCGCTATTGATGACTTTTTAATATTTCGAAAACGAAAAAATTGACCAGACATAACATCAAGATCATGAGAAATAGTGATCTCTGGAAATTAACTATCTGATCTCGGTTTGATCCTTAGCCTATAGAAGCTGAAAAATGAAGTATCGCGAAAAATCTGAATATGTCGATTTGTTGTCCACTTCGTGATTTATCATCTGATGAAATTTGAGGATCCAAAGTGACTTCTTAAGCAAACTGTAAGCAGTTAAAGCGGAAAGATATTAAGGTTTCTTGGGAACCACATTTTGACTACTTTTCCTGAAATCATCAAAGGATTATCTAAAAATCTCTCCTTACCTACAAAATCCCATCGAACACATCCTAAAAATCGCAAAAGCTTTTTTAAAACTATTTCTGCAAAGAGAAGTTCGCGGCAGAAATCTGTAAAATTTTGTATAAGGAACTTCTCAGAAATTGCCTTAGTTTCCGGATCTCCAGGGTAATTGCGGTATTCTAAGATAGGTTTTTGGTTATCGCAACTATGCACAAAAATGAGCTCTCGTAAACAATACAGTCAAGGACACATTTTTGGATGCACTCTATATCATTTAAATGGCTTATGTACACATTGAATTGTGCATCTTTTGATGATTTTCAGCATTATCCCTAATTTCTATTGTATATTACAGAAAGATAAAAAAATCATAAAAGCTGTTAGCAAACATTAAATGAATGGGCCGATTATTAATGCTCACTGAACAATTAACTAACGAGTAACCAGGAAGTAGATTTACAAAATTTCATTTTTCTTGTTCACGAAATACCCATAAAAAATCATAAATACATCTAACATGACACAAATGTGAAGTCTACGGAAATTTCTATCAAGGTTATAAGAAGAGGTTTCAATACAAATATAAGATTTTCTGATGCTGGTCATTTACAAACAACAATACGAAAACATATTAAAACCACATATCATTAGATGCTGGATCAAAGAAATGATTGCTCAAACTAATTTAAATTTTCTGATAAGTTTGTAAACTTTCTAATGAGAAACTAAAGTACTGAACATGCAATTGTAAACAAAAATAATTCAGACTGAGAGAAAAAACGAAAGAATATGAAGAAAATACAGTAAACACAAAACGATTTGGATGCTGTTTAATGAGATTGTGATCGTTTTATGTCCTAGCGTTGGCTATTAGGGAATGTATTAATAAATATGTTAGACTAATAGCTTTCCAGGCCGACCAAAGATGTTGGTTGTAGAATTATCTTATTGTTATTTACAGACAACTTTAAGAATCAATTAGACATTTAAAATTCGATCATGGTAAAAGTTACAATTTATTTCTTGCAAGTACAGCATATTCACGAGCCTATGAAATTCATTCAACAGAGGCTAAGGAGATTTGCTAACAATTCTCATACTAAACGATATCTCTCCTAGTGCATTACGACTCTAATAAAGAACAATTAACAATGCGTTGTAAAGAAAATGTATTAAGATTTCCCTTCGATATGTCACTACATATACAGTACTGGAGATAAATATAGGCGATTGTGAGTTCTTATATACTGATTGTAGACTCAGCTAAGTTGGTTTTATAATAAGATAAGGCACTATTAGTTACTAACAAAAGGAAAGAAATTTTGGCAATTATTGCGCAAACACACTGAAAAATCTTAAAAATTCTGGAGTTTGATCCCAGTAGGTGGGACATAAATATAGGCTGATCCTGTTTTTTTTGCGTGGAGCTAATTGATTCTGTGTATTACTGGTATTCCATTATGCCCCGTGGTCAGCAATTCACGGAATACGAGAAAGGATATATCGAAAGTGCCAGACGAGCTGGAAGGACATTCGAATCTATTGTTCAAGAGCTTGGTCGTTCAGAACATGGAGTTAGGCAGTTTTTCTATCGGGAGGAATACAAAAAAGGCCTGAACGTCCACAGAAGCTAAATTCAAGGGAACAACGCCTAATTCTATGAAATCTGTAAGGAAAATTCGAAAGAAATGCAATGTCAACGTACTGTCAGAACTGTTCATCGGATTATTTCCAAAGCTCCTCATCTCATCCTCTCAAAATTGAAGGCCCCGAGGCTCCTATGAATTTATAAAAAGAATAGACTTGAATTCTCAAAAATTCAGATCAACAGAGACTGAAGAAATGCAAGTTGAAACTGTATTTGTATGTCATTTAATTTTCTGATTTTTAGGTGATTTTTTCCGATGAGAAGAAGTTCAATTTAGACGGCCCCGATGGCTATAGGTACTATTGGCACGATTTAAGAAAAGATATTCAGTATTTTTCCAAGCGGAATTTTGGTGGTGGTTCAGTCATGGTTTGGGCGACTTTTTGTCAAACTGGAACAGTGAATCTTGCCTTCACTTCATCCAGAATGAACAGTCAGGATTACCAGGAGATTCTTGAGAAACATTTGATACCGCTTGTGAACAAGAATAGAAGGAGGAAGTTTATCTTTCAACAAGATAATGCCGGAATCCATGTCAGTGCAGACACCCAGAACTGGTTCAAGAAGAACAAAATCGATCTTCTCTCGTGGCCAGCATGTTCTCCGGACCTAAACCCTATAGAAAATCTATGGAAGATTATGGTTCGGTAATTATTTGAAGGTGGAAAGCAGTACATTAACGTTCAGGAACTCAAAAAGGCAATTATCGATTGCTGGAACAATTTGCCCTCAGAAACCTTCTAGAATCTAGTTAACTTAATGAACAACAGGTTATTCGAGGTAAGCACTAAGCATGGGTGTAAAACCATTATTAGTTGTTTTGTTGTTGTTATAAATTTAAATAAATACAATAATAGTCTATATTTATGTCCCACCTACTGGGGTCAAACTCCAGAATTTTTAAGATTTTTCAGTGTTTGCGCAATAATTGCCAAACTTTCTTTCCTTTTGTTAGTAACTAATAGTGCCTTATCTTATTATAAAACCAACTTAGCTGAATCTACAATCAGTATATGAGAACTCACAATCGCCTATATTTATCTCCAGTACTGTATAGTAAACGCTCGATTGAAGAAGAGTAAAAAACAGTTAAAGGACTTTAGAATCTCAATAGGTTACTTTCTGTCTCTTTATTGTTGACGGTTGTTATTACAGCTGCTATCTAAACATTCAATAATGACAAACAAAGAATTGTCCAGATAGGAGCATTAATAAATAAAAAGTATGTCTATCAATCATTCCACGTGCTGCAGATGCTTAAGCGTATGAAATTCTTACTATTCGGATTTCGAACCAGCGCAATTAGACTTTATTGATAAAACCATTACAAAAATAAAAAAGTAGAAATATAGAAACTTTCATTATCGTACAAATATAAAATGTTTTTTACCCAAAATCCAATACTATCTCAACAACTACAGTATTGTTTACATTAGGTGCTCTTAGAGTTCGACAAAAAATCACTAGAATATCAAAAAATAATTGAATTTAAATATTGCGTTGATTTACAAGCCCTGTTATTTTTTGGGAAATGTTTTCCCTATTAATATCTACTTGAGATAATATTGTTATATACTATTTTTCAGCACACATCAAGTTTTTTCTAAATATGCCAAAAGGTTTTTCATCCAAATTCAAGCAAAAATGTTTGCAGTTCTGAAATCATGGAATGTTAGGTTGAGTGAGATAAGCATTCACAACATCTGCTGCGTTTCATTATTAACCGTGGCTTTAAAGTTATGGATTTGGCAGGAGATTTTTGTATCGTTTACAGTAAGGACGCTATTGTTGAAAGAACAGCTCAGTAGTGGTTATTGCTCTTCAAGAATGGCAGTTTTCATGCAGATGACATATCGCGTAGCCTTTTATACTCGATGAAGATCGTTTAAATGAATTAGTTCACGGACCACCTTAGTAATTGACTCAAGATCAGGTCGAGAAGATGAAGTTTGATCATCCAACAATCGTTCGGCACTTGTATTGAATGAGAAAAGTCCGAGTCTTTAAGATGATGTGATTCCCCAACATCACATTGCCAGAACTCATGTTCCAAAAACAACCAAAAGTCATTGAAAAGTTTGATTGCAAAGTTTCTTCACATCCGACCTACTCCCTAGATCTTGTTTTATCTGAACATCATCTGTTCCACTCTCTTCAAAATCATTTCATCAGAAATTCATTTACCAATGAACACCTTAAAATTTACTTTGATGCGTTTTTTGCTTCTAAAGAGTTTCATTATTTCAAATGTAGTATTTATCAATTCATCCAATGTTGGCAGAAGATTGTGAAAAAAGATGATGCTTACTTGATTAAGTTGTCATGTAGTTATATAGAAGTAAAGAGTTTAACAATTAGAAAAAAAACGTCGTGGCTTATGTACCAATCCAATACAATACTCGTAAAAAACCAGATTTCTAGTTGATTTTTAAATAAATCAATAATAGAAGACAAACAATAACAAAAACCATTAAAAAATGAACATCTATATAATAACATACTAAAAAACTACTTTAATATGATTCTTCTAGTCTTTTCCATTGAGATTGAAAGTATAAAACTTAATGATTATATGATTCGTGTCTTCAACACAAGCTATGTCTTAATAAAAGCTGAAAATAGACGTTGCAAATTGAAGGACGTTATTTAGCAGGTTGAACAATCAAATATTAGATTTATAACAATAAGTTTGGGAGAAATAGTTTTTATTTCTAAACAAATTTATTACTATTAGGCATTCTACAGATTTCTGGTTTAATCAGAAGAGTTTAGTGATTGAGTGATATGAATTATGACTGTTATCCTCGTTTTGCAGGCGTTTACAAACAAAATTAAATCATCAGATCGCAAGCTGTGAACTCAAAGCAAGCTCTCCTAAATAATTGTTATTTACTGAGACCTCGGTGTTATTCAATCCATTAAGATAATAGTTTATAAAAGTTCTTTCAATGCTACTTTTTCCACCATAAAAATTTATAAATATAAATCTCATTTGATCTTTGCTGTAATTTTAACTATTTGAAGGATTCTCAATTCCCCGTTGTACACATTTCATAAGATCTGCTAGTTCAATCCTAGATCATCCAAAGCTTTGTTGAATAAAGTCTTCACGGTAGGAACCATCATTTCGACACCATGAGTACTGAGATGACCGTAATCACAAAACAAGGACAAATTTGTTTTCTTTTCGTAGATAGAGCATTTGTCATTCTTGCAGAAGATAGATCGAATAGGTATTGGCTCACATTTGGGACAAGTTTCCATGGCCGCTAGCATCCGGAGCCAGCCTGGATCGACTTCCTCACGAAGTTTGTCTATCGAAACATAGTAGTTATCAATAGGCTTGCCTTGCGAGAGTTGTTGGGAAAGTATCATCGGAACATTATAAGGAAGAGTTGGATGAGGTTCGATGACAAAAATCTTCTTGACAAAGTGAGAAAACAACTTCAAATAATCCGCAATAATGAGAGTCTTTTGATCGGCTTTAGCATTTGCTATTGTGAAAGGCTCTTTAAAATTGTCGTTAATGCTGAGTCTGAAATTTCTCGAATGAGAAGAAGGATTCATTTATCTTTCAATTATCGTGCAACGCGAATTTATTTCTGGCGCAAGATTTTCCGAAGTTCATAGAAGTCTGTTTGTCCTTGAGAGCAAATTAAGAGACTCAGACCTTCGATACTTAAGAAAGCCACCAAATCCTCTCATTACCGTGTGGCAGAGAATATCGTTGCTTAAGTCTCTCTTGTATTATTATTGCGTCTATTTCCATATATTAATCTATTGTTTTCCCTAGGTTTAAGCTATTTATATTGTACCGTAATTTTCCTGTCCTAGAATAAATAAGAAAGACTGCTCCCCTCGTCTAGTATTGATAGGACTGCGTGGACTACATCAAGGTCCATTTCATTAATAGCTGAAATTTATCAAAACTCACCGTTGCGAAATAATCAAGATATCTGGCTTCAACTTTTCTAGAAATTTCACTGTTTTATTTCTGATGTCTTGGCATTGCCAACGCTTAATGTGTATTTCGTTGAAAGACTCAAAAGACAAACAAGCCGTTCTTGAAACCAAGTAGAGCTTCTTGTATTTGTCCTTCAAAGCATTTTTGATTGTAGGAACTTGAAAAAAGGCATAACTGTTTCCAGTGAAAAAAACAGTTGCTTTACCAGTCCCTTCATATGAACACAAAAAAGAGTATTTGTTTTTTGGTTTTCTGTTTTTCATAACAGCTAACAACTCTCGGTCCCAGTTACACTGAAGTGGACCTCCGTAATTTGTACATTTCGAAGCAATCATCTGATTTTCAATAGCTGCAGAGTTCTGAGAAATCTACAAATGACAAAGTAGAGCAGGAATTGCGTTCCTGAACTTACAGAAGAGGTGTATCCGAATCCTTGTGGCTGTATTTCTATTACAACTATTCCAATAGCTATGCCAACGCAAATAAGGAAAACTTTGTGACTAGAAACTTTTAGTAACTTCTTTTCAAACAATTCGTACTGGAGGATAGAGATGAAAAATATGATCCCCAAGTTATGTATTACAGCTGAAAAATAAAAATTAATTTATAAATAACTAATTTTAAGGTTTAAAGATCAACTTACACCAAGATTCAAATACTTGCAAGTACTTGGCTAAAGTGATGACTGGCCAATGAACGAGATAAACTGAATAAGAGATGTCTCCAAGATACACAAACATATGACTGAAATAATTAGGTTTATGAGACCATCCGATAAACATGGCAGCTCCTGCTAATATTGTTGCCGTTATTCTCATTAAAACAGTATAAAAGAAGGCTGTTGATAATGTTGGCATAAATGTAATAGTGAAGAGAGAGAAAATAATCAGTATCCTTTGGAAATGCAACTCTGCGAAACTCTTATATGAATATTTGTTTTTTGTTACCATATCATCTATCAACTGCACTTCATCTTCCGATGGATTGAGGGTTGATTTCTGTTGTTGTTCAAGGTAGAAGACAAAGCTTCCAACCAGAAACTGCCAGATTCGAGAGAACACACATCCGAACGAAACTGTTTCAAATTCCTTCATCGTTATTTGGAAAATCAATGAAGCAGATCCAACAACAGTAGTTGTCACTAAAGGGTGTCCAGACCAGTAGATTCCGTATATCAAGAAGGGAGCAAGTAAGTAATATTGAAATTCAGCCGACAGAGACCAAGTATGAAGCAGAAACTTGTAATCGCTGATGAGGTTGAAGTAAGTCTGCTTCTCCATCATTGATTTCAGATTTGTCGAGAACAGTGCAGCCCACAAAGCATCTGTCTTCAGAGCATCGAAGTCCAAGCTAATTAGATAGAAACCACATACGAATAGTGTTGCCAATATAACCATGAAGTCAGTCTTTTCATCCTTCTTTCATAGAACTGCAGCACCGATTTGGCTGTGAATGACTTTTTTGGACCAAAGTTGAGAATCAGAGTCATCAAGTACCCTGAGATCACAAAGAATCTGAACTTATTATTATCGATAAAAGTGTATATAGTATGAACTAACATGTCAACTCCGAGGAATCCTTGAGGAACGAGCTTTGGTCTCAGGTGAAATCCCAGAACAGCAGCGATTGCGACTCCTCGAAGGTACTGAATATCTGGTCGTTTCTGCTTGTTGTGCTTTGAGGTTGTTTTGCGACAATCCTCATATGGAACTGCTTTGGAAGAGGATCCAGAAGAAAAGATATGGATCATGGCGTTAACATTATAATCTGAAGGGAAACCGGGTTGTTAACTTATTTATATAATGTTTTTATATAAATGACATCATTTCTCAGGAAAATGATCAATTAACATTATGCTTGATTTTGTATTTTAATGAAGACCTTGCTAATCATGAAGGTGATTATATTTTATTCTAAGAACTAGAAGCTCATATAATGCAAACAACAGGTATGAATAAGAAAAAGGTTGTCGGATAAATAGATGCTGAAAATTTAGCTGTGCTTTGCGCAAGAATAAATGGAGAATTGATGCTTCTTAATAAGCATTAAGGTTACAAAATTTGTTGCACTTTTATTAAGAATTTTGCTAATCACCTATAGAAATTTTCATAAATTTGGTATCCTATCACCCTATATATTCACGAGCCTGTGAAATTCATCCAACAGAGACAAAAAATGTATGCTAACAACTCATACTAAACGATATTTCTCCTAGTGCAATACAACTCTAATAAAGAACAATTAACAATGCGTTGTAAAGAAAATGTATTAAGATTTCTCCTCGACATGCCACTACATATATAATAAACGCTCGATTAAAGAAGAATAAAAAACAGTTAAAGGACTTTGGAATCTCAATAGGTTATTTTCTGTCTCTTTATTGTTGATGGCTGTCATTACAGCTGCTACCTAAATATTCAATAATGACAAACAAGGCACTATTCCGAGAGGAACATTAGTAAGTAAATAAAAAGTACGTCTATAAATCATTCCACGTGTCATATATACATAAGCATATGAAATCCTTACTATTCGGCTTTCAAATTAGTGTAATCAGATTTTTTACTAAAAATCTTTACAAAAATAAGAAAGTGGAAAGACAGAAACTTTCATTTTCGCACAAATATAAAATGGTTTTTACCCAAAACTCTGTCGATGGTGTAGGCATCGATGTCCATTGATGATGAGATTCTAAGAATTTCTCGATGTACCGTTCCGTTTTTGTCACGATGGGAACAACATTAGTATTGTTTTCCCTTTCCATCTCTCTATTATCAACTACGCTTAAAATTTTGAATCGTTGCAATGAATCGAGAGAGAGAAGAAGCTTTCCCCTTGCAAGAGGCAACATGAATCAAACGGCGTCCCGCGGAGTTCTCTCTCTATAAAAGGACGTGGCTCGGAAACATGAGAGAAGACTCAATTCTTCCATGGTCCGAGGCGCGTTTGTAGTTTATACTGTATCTATTGTATTGATTGTATTGTAATTGTTATAATATCGATTATGAATCAGTTTAATTACCCAAGGTTGAGGTTTAATCAATAAATACTCTGCTTTCAATTCTCATACCATACACACACCTCCGATTGTCCGCACAAACCCAATATTACCTTAACAACTATAGCATTCTGTAGATTGTTTACTTTTAATGACAAAGACCACTTAAATTCCAGAAAATTGTTTTTATTAAAATAATCCGATTTTACCATATTTATGATTCCAGCACAGTGAACAGTAACATTATCTTGACTTAACTATGTTTACAGGAACGGACGTAAATGGTATTACTTCAGTATGTTTCTTTAATATTCTTTTCGAGAAAGCAATTGCCAACATCTTTTTCAAGAATTTTCTATAAGGAGTTACAAAACACCATGTACAAGTTATTTCTAAAAATGTATAACAAACGAAAGCACATCCAACTCCTTTTATAATATTCCCCGAGTACGGGATTTCAAAAGCCAGGAAAATGAATAAAATGATATTCGGAATCAGTAAGAATACAATAGAAATTAACACTTGCATAACACAACTGAGAATTAACATCTTTTGTACTTTCGAAATTTTGCTATTAAGTTTGTTGAATTCTTTGCAAAGAATCGCTGATAAGACGATCATTAGAATCAGTATTGTCACTAATGTGAAAATAATAAATATAGAAGGCCCCCGAATCATATCCTTCGGGATGAACCCAAACGACGGTTTAACTGTGAAGTTCTTCAAAGCAATACTGTAATTGAGACCCGCTTCCACCATCCAATCTCTACTTAAATTCTTAATTAAATATGTGCAGTAAAATAGACAAAGTAATATAACGATGTAGAGAATTATGTAAATAATCAACGAGATTTTCGAAGTGAATATCTTTTTCACCTTTCCAGGAAATATCGTCAGCCATCGAAACACTAAAGTCACAGTAATACTTGCACAATTCATCGTTCCTACGAAGAACATAAATGCAAGACTGTATATCATCATCTGTAGAGAGTTTATAATTCTGAATGGGTCAATAAAGTAGATTGCGACTGCTGGAAAGAGAGGTACCGGCCTCAGTAAGCTGATTAATAACTCCAAGAGAATATTCCAAACAGAATGGTTAAGTAACAACCACTTGAAAGCTCCGAGGGATTTCGATTGAGTCAAAATAATATAAAAGTGAATTGGAGTAATTACAATTGTTAAAATTGTGAAAATATTACAGAAAATTATATAAATCAATTTCATTTGTTCGTTATAGAAATATTCTAGTGGTATTTGTCGTACCATATTTTGAATATGACTACACTAAGGATGTGATCGGAAAAACAGATGGTGTTTGAATCGTTAATGAACGTCTCAAAATAGGTAATAAATAACAAATGAAAAAAGTGGAAATTACAGTTTTGAAAATAAGTTTCAGCATCAGTGATCTTCGTAATCAGAAACTAAACAATATTAGTGTCTTCTTTATGTAGTTAAGTTCTCTCATGAGGATAATACGTTTAAAAAATCGATAGTACATATTAACTTTATTTTCACAAAAAAAAGTTCTTTAAACAAACCTAAAGGAACCTAGATGTCTAGAATACTAACGAGAAAGATATTAACTTATAAGTTTATATTATTTTTATATATAACTTATTTTGTGGAAAAATCAAGAGCAAAACTGCAAATGATGAAAGTTTTTTATTTTTGATTGGAACTTTATCCATAGAGTCGTATGACAGTGTGATTGCGAAATTTCAAAGTCCAGGATTCTGAAGTGGCTTCTGAAATGAGATTCAGAATCCGTGCCTTCTGAAGCATTTGCAAGCTGGCCGTTATACGTCACATATTAGTCAACTCAGAGCTTAATTCCGAATCTAACAACATATGGACTGGAATATTTGAGTGAAATTTTAAGAAATTATGACAGAACAAATTTTGCAAAAATCAATTTTTCTGAAGTTTCCTTTTATCACCTTATTGATTTTATAAAAAGAAATTACATATTCTGAATCCTCATCAAATTCTAACAAAAAAAATTCTAATGACTTTTTAAAATTTATTTACAAATCACTAATTTCAATATGAATAAATTCAGAATTCAGTCTTCTTTCTAGTGGAATATAATATGACAAGAGTCAAACATCTGATAGCTTCGAAAATTCAAATTCTGAAATTCACTTCAGAATCTATTTTAAAAACTTCAATGAGTAAAATCTTTTTGGAATGTAAATATATGAACAAAAATAAATTCCCAAATCACTATGATTGTCATATAAAATTTTAATCTTTTGAAAAGTGTAATTTTTAATTTTTGGCGTAGTGTTCCTGATGACAATTAATTTTTGTTTTTTGGCGTAGTGTTCCTGATGACAATTCACACACGTTTTTCGTTTTTTACTTTCCCTGCGTTTCTCGTCGTAACTTTATTGTTTCTTTTTATATTTTATTTTTATTTCGAAAATGGGTATTCTGGAGAAGATTGCCGAAGTTGAACGTGAAATTGCTCGTACTCAGAAGAACAAAGCGACAGAATACCATTTGGGCCTTCTGAAAGCTAAATTGGCCAAGTATCGTCAGCAACTGCTTGAGCCTCAAGGTAAATCTGGCCCTAAGGGAGAAGGATTCGATGTCGTCAAGACCGGAGACGCGAGAGTGGCACTGGTAAGTGGATTTAGATATATGGATAAAGTTTTTTATTCCGAAATTTTAGATCGGATTTCCATCTGTGGGCAAATCCACTTTCTTGTCCACTGTGACGGAAACGGAATCAGTAGCCGCTTCCTACGAATTCACAACATTGACCTGCATTCCTGGAGTGATCAATTACGAAGGAGCCAAAATCCAACTGCTTGATCTGCCTGGAATCATCGAAGGAGCTTCGTCTGGCAAAGGTAAGTCCTACACACTCTGAATCCGTCCATAGGCATCTTCTAGGTCGTGGAAGACAAGTCATCGCTGTGGCGAAGACTGCTGATTTGGTGCTTATGATGTTGGATTCCAAAAAAGGCGAACAACAAGTGAGTTTTTCAATTAAAATCGAAAGTTACCTCGGGATTTCAGCGCAAACTCCTCGAAGCAGAACTTGAAGCTGTTGGAATCCGGCTGAACCAAGAAAAACCAAGGATCTACCTCAAGAAGAAATCTGTTGGAGGCGTCAAAATGAACAACACATGTCCCTTGACGAAAGTAGACGAGAAAATGATCATAACGGTTCTTCACGAATACAAAATTTTCAACGCAGACGTTATTTTCCACGACGATTATAACATTGATCAATTCATTGATGTAATACAAGGTGGACGAGTCTACATGCCTTGTCTTTATGTTTACAACAAGATCGATCAACTCACGATGACTCAGATGGATCAAATCGCCAGACAACCCCACAGCGTCGTCATTTCTTGTGAATTGAATCTGAACATCGATTACTTGATTGACATGATCTGGGAATATCTCGCTCTTATTCGGATCTACACCAAGAAACCTGGAAACGCTCCAGATCTCGGCGATGAGGACGGCATCATTCTGAAGCGACCGGCCACCGTGGAAAGTGCCTGTCACGGTCTTCATAGAACTTTGGCTTCTCAATTTCGATATGCAATTGTCTGGGGAACAAGTCCTAAGTTTTCTCCTCAACGAGTAGGCTTGAGTCATAAGTTACATCATGAGGATGTTATTCAAATTGTTAAAAAATAAAGAAGATTAAAATTTTATTGAAAAAGATTATTTTCTCAATTTTCGGTCTAATCTTATCAACCAAGGTCCGTCCAGCACTTGAAGCTTGACTGGCCAATCTTGTTCTTCATCTTTTTTGACGAGCTTCCCGAAAAATGCCAGAAAAGGAATTTCAGAGGGTCCATTAGCTTTTTCACTTTAGCTGAGCTTGCAACAGACCGCCTGCGGCTAGGGTCATTTATGTTTTTTTTGGATGAAGGATTTTTGGAGATTTTTTAAAATGGAAGAATTACTTAAGAAGAATGTTTTATTTTTAATTATTATTTTTATTGGAAATGTTGCTGGATTGGAGTTTAGGATAGGTAAGAAACATAAAAAATTGTTATTTTAAAATTCTTACTTTTTAAGTTTTATAAATTGTCTGAAATAGTGACTGAATGGAGCTTATTGTTGAAAGTAGTTACGATTTGAAAATATTTGCATTTTAAAAAATAAAAGTTTTAATAAAAACATGAATAGTGATTGGTTTTTATTATTTAATGCACTTTTCAATCACTGTCCGAGACAATTTCTAGAGCTGTCGAAAATACAGCTCCAATAGTGGACTTGGATAGTGACTAGTTCTGCGAAATTTCAGTCACTATTCCCACAACTATTTCTCCATTTGGATAGTAATAAACGAAAATAACTTTGGAATATTTCTAGTCACTATCCATCTCGTAACTCTAAGGATAGTGTCTAGATAAAAGAACAAATCGTCTCTTTCAGGCACTATCCAAGGCAATTTCTAAAGCTGTCGAAAATAACAGCTGCAGTAATGGACTTGGATAGTGACTAGTTCTGCAAAATTTCAGTCATTATCCAAGGCAATTTCTAAAGCTGTCAAGAGTATTAATTCTAATAAACAATTTAGATAATTACAGAATTTAATGATTTGTTTGAAAATTACTATTCAAAATTCCGGACTTTTAGGGATAATCCAAGGTGTGGAATCCATGGCGTGGCACAATGCTCGACATGCCTTAGATGAATGGAACAACGCGAATTCTCTGATTACCGGTATCAGTATGAATCTGATAGCTCCGTCCGATGGATTCGCGAGTTCTGACGACAAAATGTGCGACATCATGCAGAGAAAAATTGTCGCCATCATTATTGCTAGTGAATCTGAATCCACCGATGAGATTCTTCTCAGTTATTCCATGTGTGACAGATTCAGAATTCCTTGCATAACAACTTCGAATATTTCACCTTTGGGTAAGTTCGAAAAAAAACAAAAAAATTCTACCACGAAAATTTAAATTTTTCGTGTTCGGACAAAAAATTTAAAATTTATCTTCAAACATAAATTTTTATTTTAAAAATTAAAAATTAAATTTCACAGTAGAACTTTTTTAAATTTACAATTAATTTTTATAATAAAATTTTTTTAAAATCAGTTTTTTTAGAAAAATAAAAATTTTTAAAAAATCGAAATTTTTTAAAGAAAATAAAAATTTTTTAAAGAAAATAAAATTTAAAAAAAATCGAAATTTAAAAAAATAAAAATTTAAAAAAAAAATTGAAATTTAAAAAAATAAAAATTTAAAAAAAAATCGAAATTTTAAAAAATAAAAATTTTAAAAAAATCGAAATTTTAAAAAATAAAAATTTAAAAAAAATTGAAATTTTTTAGAAAAATCAACATTTTTAACTGATATTTCTCCGAACATGGGGGTGTACGGTAAAGCTTCGACAGAACTCATCACGAACCTCGGCTGGAGCTCCTTCCTCCTCGTGTACCAAGACACCCAGCTCCTCCCCGAGGTAGCTGATCTGCTTTCCATCTGGCACAACCAACGGGGGACCAGGACCCTCCTGAAGGTCCTCCAACTCCCCGCAGATCCTAATCATTACGAAATATTCCTGAAGTACGTGAGGGAAAAATTGCGACAAACAAATCTCGTCATCCACACGAGGGACGTCGGAACTATCCACTCCGTTTTATCCGCCGCCAGTTTCTTGAACATGACTGAAAGCAAATATTCGTTCATGTTCACTAATCCGGCAAGTTCATTTTGTTTTTCAAAAATGTACTTAATAAGGAACTTTGCACAGTGCGGGAAAAACGCAAAGTCCGCTTTAGTGGATATCGTACGATACAAAAACTAAATATTCAAACTAAATATTTAAATTTTCAAGAAGTCTCACGAAATAAATTAAGAATCAGGATCAATCCTGATGTCAGCCTTTACGACGGGCCGATTGCTAGAAAGGAAGTCGTGTCAAAACTTATCTATAATTAAAATTACAAACCTAAGTACAGTAGAACTTGGATATAAGATACCCCCTTGGGACAAGGTAAAGCGAATCTCATAACAAAGGATATATTATTGCGAGAGTATCATATTCAAGTTCTACTGTATAATATTTAATCTTTTTTTAAATTTAAAATAATTACAAAATACCTAGTCTATATACAGTCGAACTTGGATATAAAATACCCTCTTGGAATCAGGGAAAGCGTATGTTATAAGAAAGGATATATTATAGCAGGGATAAATTTAAAAGCAAACTAACCAAACTTACACCGTATACTATAACAAGAGATATGTTATAGCGGGATATCTTATATCCAAGTTCTACTGTATTTAGTTTGTCTAAATGCCTTGTCTTTGTATAATATGATATCGTACACAAAAAAACATAACTTTTGGCCCTGTAACAATTACAATATGTGACAAAAACGAACACAATCGTCATATTTTTATTAATATTTGACATTTGTGACAAACTGTAACTTAATAGTGACGATTTGCATTTGTTACTGAACCAAAAGTTACTTTTTTATGTAAAAAAACAGACCTTGTACAATGTGGCAAAAATGCGAAGATAAAAAAGAAAAAGTATTTAAATTTGTAATTTTTGATTGTAGATGTTCCAACACGACTTCTCTATGGTCAATAAACAACTATTTTCAAAAATTCTAAAATTTCCAATCTCATAAAAAAATAATTTTTAAGTTTTTAATTTTGATCTTTTTGATGATAGTTGTAAAAAAAATTTTTAGATTTAGATTTATTAAATAAGTTATTTCGAAATCAAATCCCGCCGCGAAAGTAGAGTGCACCTCTACCAGTCACTATCCACTCATTATGCACAAGGATAGTGTCCAAAAACAAAACACTTTTAAACTTCAAACATCATATATCTTTGATTTTTGGCGGGAAATTTTTTTAAATTTTAATTTTACATTCAAAAATAAAAATTAATTTTTAAAATTTTTGGAAATTATTTCGAAATATACTCATTACGAAATCAAAGTTATATTTATTAGTAAATGTGGTAATTGTATTTTTAGGATGTGATTTTGCTTGATGAATTTTTCGAAAGTCTCAAAAAAATTTACAAATGCAACATCACCGGATTCCAGTTGGTCCAGCACGATCCTGTGATGAAATCCTCCTTAGCTTTGACCATGGATTCTGTGTCCGTCATTGGAGAAGCGTTGAAAGCTCTGAATGAACATGGGAATACTCCGGTTCCAGAATCTTTGATTTGTGAATCTGACGACGCTTGGAACGACGGAGAATTATTGAATCAAGCTATCAGACAGGTTCGTTTGAAAACACATGTTTTAAAGCAACTACCTAATAACTAAAATTAAGAAGTGATTATTTATTAAAGATGTTACTCAATTTTAAATTTCATATATGAAAAAAACCATTTTTACAATAAGCTTTTAATCGGCACCTAAGGCACTCGCCTCAGGCCTCATTGGCTTAGTGGCAGAGCGTCCGCCTAGTAAGCGGAAGGTCGCTGGTTCGATTCCAGCATGAGGCATCCTTAATTTTTTCCCAAGCTTTGTGTAATCAAAATCAAAAATCACGAAATTTGCACGCAACGTTCGGACAAATCAGTTGGTGTCACCAATTTCAGGTTCTTTTTGAATGATAAATTTTGTGAGGCAATTTTTTTTTCATTTTTAAATCATAAGTAACAATGTTATTAATCAGCAAATACGATGAATGTTAAAAGTTCCAATTACACACAGCAGAAAGTTGGTTCGCGTTCTTGAGAATTTCAAAGATTAATTTCTGCTGGGACAAAAACTACACTAGAAAGAAAGCACCCAAAGAGATAGCTTGAATATCAGGAAGGGTGGGATACTGTAGGGCATGAATGAGACCTTTAGTGGCTTTTGGGTGGTGAGAGATTGAATTATCATCTGTGTCTTAGTATTTAAGTAAAGATTGGTAATATAGTAGAACTTGGATATGATACTCTCGCTATAACATATCCTTTGGTATAACATATGCTTTACCCTGTCCCAAGGGGGTATTTTATATTCAAGTTCGACTGTATATAGACTATGTATTTTGTAATTATTTTAAATAAAAAAAGATAAAATATTATACAGTAGAACTTGAATATGATACCCTCGCTATAACATATCTCTTGTTATAGCATATGCTTTACCCTGTCCCAAGGGGGTATCTTATATCCAAGTTCGACTGTATTATTCCTATTTCTATCTTAACAATTTCATTTGGATCGAATTAATACTATCATTTTAGATGTTAAGAGCATTACTTACATTAGATATTCGTTTTTTGCAAATATGACAGATTACATATTGTTTATAAAATGATACGACTTACACTAGAATGGATATACGGTAGTTGGTCCCCAGCGGCATTTTTTCCCTTTTATTTCGTAAGATTTATAAAATTTCTTCGTTGTTTTATCGGTTTTTTAATAGTTGAATTTATTTGAGATCTTAGATAAGTAAAAAATGTTTAAAAAAAATTCCGAAATCAGTATCAGTTGGAGTAAATGCCGCTGGGGACAACTACCGTATGGCTATTGGAATAACTTGAAAGTAATGAGAACGTGTCGGTCGGCTTGCTCCAATGTTGCGTGCAAATTTTGTAGTTTTACTTTGATTTTGGCATTGATTACTTCACAGACCTTGATCGACATTAAAACCAAATTTTTCACAACAATTAGATAAGCTAATCTGTCTCGAACGTTGCAAGCAAGCTGCAGATTTTACTTTGATTTCGAAATCTTTATAAATTTTCTTTGATTTTCTTAAATATTGCGAGCAAGCTGCAGATTTTCACTTTATTTCGAAATTCTTATAAATTTTCTTCGATTTCTTAAATATTGCAGACAACCTGCGAATTTTTACTTTATTTCGAAATCTTTATAAATGTTCATCTATTTTTTTAAATATTGCGAGCAAGCTGCAGATTTTTACTTTATTTCGAAATTCTTATAAATGCTCATCGGTTTTCTTAAACATTGCAGGCAAACTGCAGATTTTTATTTTATTTCGAAATTCTTATAAATGCTCATCGACTTTCTTAAATATTGCAGACAACCTGCGAATTTTTACTTTATTTCGAAATTCTTATAAATGTTCACCAATCTCCTTAAACGTTGCAGGCAAACTGCAAATTTTTATTTGTTTTTGATGTCGACCGTTTTACGGACTTTGATACTGATTTTTTCGTTGAATAATAATTTTTTTTTCTTTGAAAAAAATTATTTTCAAACTAGTATCTGTTTTCAGGTCAGATTAGAAACTTCATTGACAGGAAAACTCGCTTTTACCGTTTCGGGCAAACGTGAAAACACGTCCCTGACAGGAATAACCCGGGCTAATGGACGGTTCCGAAAAGTAAGTCGTTTTGACCTTGAATTTTTGACTGATCTTCATTCTAATCAAATATTGAAAATTATCAATACAAACAAAAATAATCAAA
Source organism: Halicephalobus mephisto (assembly GCA_009193035.1). Taxonomy (NCBI): domain Eukaryota; kingdom Metazoa; phylum Nematoda; class Chromadorea; order Rhabditida; family Panagrolaimidae; genus Halicephalobus; species Halicephalobus mephisto. The sequence continues at coordinate 11,653 of SWDT01000081.1, read as the reverse complement.
AAATTTTATTTTTTTTATTAGTTATTTTCAACCTTGCATAGCTGATTCGATTTCTTGACGAACATTGGCAGGAAGACTGTTCATAATAGCTTCGATTTGTTGGCCTTTGGCTTGAGCACTAAGTGACGGATTGTTGGCAATTGCGGAAAGTTTTGCATCTGCAGCCTTGGCTTCTGGAGAAAATCTGCTAAGTGCGGCTTGATGAGCGGCTTCAGCAGCGGCTTGTTGTTGCTTTGTTTCGGCCTTGAAGGCGACGTATTTCGCCTGAAAGTTATTTAAAAAAGTGATTTTTGATCAAATTCGCAATTTTTTGATTGAATACTGTCTGCAACGTGTAAAACCAAAAAAATAAAAAATAAATTATTTTCTAATTTTTTATAAAATTTAAAAAAAAATAATTTTCTAATTTCTTATAAAATTTAAAAAATAACTTATTTTCTAATTTTTTATAAAATTAAAAAAATAAATTATTTCCTAATTTTTTTTTATAAAATTTAAAAAATAAATTATTTTCTAATTTTTTTTATAAAATTTAAAAAAAAATAATTTTCTAATTTTTTTTATAAAATTTAAAAAATAAATTATTTTCTAATTTTTTTATAAAATTTAAAAAATGGATTATTTTTTAATTTTTTTTATAAAATTTCGAAATTATTTTTTATTTAAAAATTTCCAAAGTTGCGCGCAATGTGCAAAACTGGAATTTGTAAAAAGAACTTTTCTCATCGTTACTTTTTTTAAATGATGAAAATATATTTATTTTTTGATTTTGATATTTGTGAATTTTTTTAAAAACGAAAAAAATGTATCATTGGTCCTGACAGGATTTTTTGTAAAATTAACCAACTTGTCTTCCTCCTTTGATTTTTGTCAAAACTCACCTTGATGCCAGCACTTTGTTGTTGGATCCAAGCATCGACTTTAGCGTCGATCTGGGCTTCAGTCAATCCGCCAGAACTAGCGAGAAGTTGCTCGAATTGCTGGATTGTTGCCGGAGGGGCTCCTTCCAAAAATGGTGGCGGTGGTGGAGCTCCTTGTTGAGCCAAAACAGCACAAGCAAAAAGGGCAACAATGACGATAGTCTTCATTTTGAACAATGTTAGAAAATTTAAAAATTGAATTTCTTTTATATTTTTTTTAGGAATTGTGAAGGCGGGGTCAAAGTAAAGGAAGTGAACGTTGCGCAAGTAGTAAACCGGTTAGGCGAACAAGGGAGTATTCCAGGCCCTTAGGAAGAAAGTTTGGCGAATCACCCAGTTTTTGTACATTCTTTGTTGCTGAATACAAACAATTGGTCTACTTGGGAAATGACGCTAAAGTCATCTATCTTTGATCAAAAGATCGGACAAACTGCTCTTTGTTAATTTTGGAAGAAACGCGATCTTGATCTGGAATCAACAATTGAGCGAATTACGTCGAATAATGAATGAATTCGACAATTTCGAATTTATTTTGAACACTATGTTTACAAAGATTAGTGATCGAAAAAGATGATCAACTACCAAAGTAGTCACTATCCAAATTATTTAAAAATTAAAATTTTTTTGTAATTTTGTAGATGATCTTAAATAATGAATGAATTTGACAATTTAAAATCTATTTTGAACACTGTTTATAAAAATCAGAGAGAGAAAAAGATGATCAGCTACCAAAGTAGTCACTATCCAAATTACTTAAAAATTAAAATTTTATTAATAATTTTGTAGACGATTTTAAATAATGAATGAATTTGACAATTTAAAATCTATTTTGAACACTGTTTATAAAAATCAGAGAGAGAAAAAGATGATCAGCTACCAAAGTAGTCACTATCCAAATTACTTAAAAATTGAAATTTTATTAATAATTTTATAAATGATCTTAAATAATGAATGAATTCGACAATTTAAAATTTATTTTGAACACTGTTTATAAAAATCAGAGAGAGAAAAAGATGATCAAGTGCCAAAGTAGTCACTATCCAACTTACTTAAAAATTGAAATTTTTTTGCAATTTTGTAGACGATTTTAAATAATAAATGAATTCGACAATTTAAAATTTATTTTGAATACTGTTTATAAAAATCAGAGAGAGAAAAAGATGATCAACTACCAAAGTAGTCACTATCCAAATTACTTAAAAATTAAAATTTTATTAATAATTTTGTAGACGATTTTAAATATCAAGCAAATGTAACAATTTAAAATTTATTTTGAACATTATGTTTATAAAAATCAAGGATAGAAGAAAATGATCAACTGCCAAAGTAGTCACTATCCAAATTGCTTAACAGAATTTTAACTTTTAATATTTCCATGAATATTTTTAAAATATTAAACAAATATAAGAATTTCAATTTCGAACATCTTTGATAAAAATTAGTGATTAAAAATTATGAATTATTGAAGGTAACTATTGTCTAGATTACTTGTTAAAATTGTTATTTTTGACATTTTCATAATTATTTTGGATAGTGACTAAAAGTGAGAATTTTTTGCTTTTGTCAAATACTGTCTTTGTGAAAAATAAATAGTGACTCAAAAAACAACTAATTATTATTAATAGTTACTTTCCAATTTAATTATTAAAATTATTATTTTTGAAAATTTCACTTTTTCGGATAGTGACTAAAAGTGGAAATTTGTTATTTATTTTAGACACTATTTTTGTAAAAAATAAATAATTGGAAAAGCGATTAATTATGAAATAATCATTATTCAAATGAAGTTTTTTCGAACGACGACTGAGTAATCTGATAATCAATCATTATTCTTGTTTTCCATTGGAACTACTTTGACAGTCCCACACATTGTTTTGAATAGTGACTAAATAGAGTGAAGTCTCTTTTGATGTCATCTTTATGAACACTGGGTGGATAGTGATTAAATATAACAAAAACAATTAATATTGATTGTTTTTACTGCAGCTGTTATTTTCGACAGCTGTAGAAATTGCCTTGGATAGTGACTGGAAGAGACGATTTGTTCTTTTATCTAGACACTATCCTTAGAGTTACGAGATGGATAGTGACTAGAAATATTCCAAAGTTATTTTTGTTTATTACTATCCAAATGGAGAAATAGTTGTGGGAATAGTGACTGGCATTTCGCAGAACTAGTCACTATCCAAGTCCACTATTGGAGCTGTTATTTTCGACAGCCCTAGAAATTGTCTCGGATAGTGACTGGGAGAGACGATTTCTTCTTTTATCTAGACACTATCCTTAGAGTTACGAGATGGATAGTGACTAGAAATATTCCAAAGTTATTTTTGTTTATTACTATCCAAATGGAGAAATAGTTGTGGGAATAGTGACTGGCATTTCGCAGAACTAGTCACTATCCAAGTCCACTATTGGAGCTGTTATTTTTGACAGCTCTAGAAATTGTCTCGGATAGTGACTGGGAGAAGCAATTTCTCGTCGAAACTAGTCACTGTCCAACTTTTTTAGTTTTTTTTGTTCAAAATATGATAATTTAAAATTTTATTATCAACTGTAGTCATCCTACTCCAAATTCCAGAGTTGTAATTTACGGAATGTCTTTTATTATTATTGACTAAAAACCTAAGAATTCAAGACCGATCTCAATTTTATATTTGTGTACCTATTCTGTGACTTTATTTGTTAAGCACAAACATTTTTCCACCTACATTTTCTGATTTTTCTAAATAATTCCTTTGAAAATCTCTCCAGAACAAGTTTCAACTGGGTGGCATGCTTGTTTCTCTCAATTTTCCGGCTTTATGAGTCCAGTTTTTGACCGAATGACTTTGCAAATAAAATCAGAAAAGACGTGTTTTCTGTGACTGTAGGAGAAACAAAGTAGATCATTCGTGGGGAAATTTTTGCAGAACTGGTCAGAAATCAACAATGTTGTGTAATCGGTTTTCCGTGGCTATAGGCTTGGCCTTCAGACAGTGAAGGACTACAATTGAGGATTACGAAAGAGGGAAGTGGATGAACATAGAGGGATTTAAAGTAGAAGAGAGTAAAGTGGAATATAGGAATATATTTTGACTGATGAATCCAAGACAACATAAAAGTTAATACACCCCCGGAGAATGGATATTCTGAATACTTAGCAGTCTGTGGTAGAATACAAAATGAGACCTTAAAATCCTAAGTGATCTGATCCACTCCCCTACTTACATATACTGTATTCGCTGTGGTTTACCTATGTGCTGTCTATAAACACGATTCTTAGATGGAGTTCACTTTTCTCCCAGAATCTTTCCAGAATCCAGCAATTGTTTTTTTACAAAAATTATAAATTAAAAGTTACTGTAAAAACCAAAGAACAGTCACTGAAAAGAACAATTTTCCACTATAATCAGTCAGTTTGGAACCGGTGAATCCAAAACAATATAAAAACTAATACGTCCTTGGAGAACGGATATCTTGAATACCTACATAAAAAGCGTAAACTTTAATTCAATAACAAATGGAAATCGTTATTATTATAATTTCCATCACAAATGACAGATGTTTGTGAAAAATTGGACGATTTTGTCGTATTTAATAATTATTACTGGATCAAAAGTTGCGTTTTTTGTGTAACCTCTTGAAAATTCATCTTCGAAATTTGGTTTTAATTTTTTCACTAACAAGATGTTGACGATAATGATACCTAATTAATTTCCTCATGTTTTGATCGAAACACCAGAAAAACCTTCTCAAAAAAGGGAGTGGGCAGATGATAAACATTCATCGTTGGAGTCCCGTAAAAATAAAAAAATCGATTTTGTTTTAAAAATTAAAATTTCAGTTAGGGACTTTCGATGAATCCGTCAACAAATGGCATTTCGAACCTGCTTACAGTAATACTTGGAAATTCAAAGTCAATTCCACTGGAGCGGATTTGTCTGGACAAAAGTTGAAAGTAGTAGTGTACCTCGAGGAACCCTTCGTGATGAGAGTCAATGACGGAATCGGATACGATGGATTCTGTATCGATTTACTCATTGAAATGTCCAAGATTCTGAATTTCACTTTTGAAATCTCCGAAGTTGAAGACGGAGCTTACGGTGTTACAGATGACAGTGGCCAATGGAACGGGATCATCGGGGTTCTTCAACGACACGAAGCAGATCTTTCAGTTTCCGCCGTCACGATCACCTACAGTAGAGTCAGGGTCGTAGGTGAGTTACTTCATTTTTTCATTTTAATTTACACTTATGTTGTGCGATTTTCAAATATGTTTTTATTTAAAATCTCCTTTACAAAAAAGATATTTTAAAATAACTCTGATGTACCGATGTATTAAATATACTGTATCCGGTACATCGGGGCAGTACTACTGTACAGTGGAACATTCTTAAATGTAATCCGAAGGGATGGAAGAAATGCTGTTTTCACATAGGGATCGCGCTTATCGAGGATTAAAAAAAAAGGATTAAAGGACCCCCGTTTTCAACTCCCGGGTGATTATCAGTCGTGAGTGCGGGGACGGATCAGAGTGGCCTGATCGCCGATGCTCCGCATTGTTCTCCTTTGAGCTATTGCTCTAGAGACGTTCTTAGCATATTTCCCAGTTCCCCTTCTGTGTGCGGGTTGCTAGCCCTGGACACAGGTTCTATAAGGTTAGAACTGCCTTTACCTCCACATTTTCATGTGTACCCATTGTCTTCCATATGTGGTAACACCTGGGTTGGACGAGACGCGGGACGTTCACGGATTTGAAACCGTAACCTTCTTTGTGGCTAGCAGCGCTCTTTATCGAAAATATATTTAAAAAAGTCCCATTATATCTGAATCCTTAAGGCTTCTTGTGAATCTATCAACATTTTACAAATAAACTTTTTTGGCATTCTTTGATTAATTGTTGAATGAGGATGAATAATGTGGACCAATCAGTGAATCTTTGTTGACGACTAGATTTTTGAATATTTTGCAACATATATTTTAAAATAGAAAGTGATTTTTTTCGGTTTTTTATAGATTCACCATTAATTTCGATGTTTTCAGACTTTACTCTTCCGTTCATGCACCTCGGGATAGCGATATTGATAGGGACGAACGCGGAAGACTCTGTGAAGTCATCTTCGAACTTGTTCAGCTTCATGGAACCTTTATCGGTCACTGTCTGGATCGCTTTGGCCTTCAGCTACTTTGCCGTTGGTTCTGCCATGTGTATTTTGGCAAAGTTCAGTCCATATGAGTGGTTCGAAGTGGATCAGATCGACAAAAGAGATAAATCCATGGACAATCATAAGAATCAATTTGATTTATTAAATTCACTATGGTTCGCAACGGGATCACTCATGCATCAGGTGAGTTTCAAATCCAGAAATTAAAAGAGTCAAAAATTTAAAAACCAAAAATAGGAAGTTTATTTTTGAAAAAAATTATGAAAACGATTTTTATGTTTTGAAAACCTTCTTCGATAGTTCACCTTAAGGTTGAAGATTGAGGATCGAGATTCCAAAGATATCTTGTCGAAAAAGATATTCAAAAAGTAAAAACTGTTTTATTCTATGGGTGAAAATTGTCCTTAGGGTTGAGAGTTAAGGATCAAAAACCTCAAAACACTCTGTCGAAGGAGATATTCAAAATGTAAAAACTGTTTTATTCTATGGATGAAAATCTTACTTGAGATTGAGAGTTAAGGATCAGGAACCTCAAGACATTCTATCGAAGAAGATATTCAAAATGTAAAAACTACTTTATTCTATAGATGAAAATTATCCTCAGAATTGAGAGTCAAGAGTCGGGACTACCTAAGGTATCTTGTCGAAAAAGATATAAAAACTACTTTATCTTCTAAACTTTTTAAAGAATCTTTTATCTATAGATTCTCTATCCTCTTTGTAATTTCGCTTTTTTATCCCATTTGACCTTTGTTAAAAATATTTTGATTAAGAAGCTTTTGATTTTTTTAATCGAAATTTTTAGGGAAGTGACGTCATTCCCAGGGCCGCAGCTACTCGGACGGTGGCGATCATTTGGTGGCTTTTCACTTTGATTATTTTTTCGTCTTATACTGCTCAATTGGCTGCTTTCCTGACGGCGGAGAGGATGAGTACCCCCATAGAATCCGCCGGTGACCTTGTTAATCAACAAAAGATAAAATTTGGGACTCTTAAAAATGGGTCTACTATGGCGTTCTTCAGAGACAGTCAGATTCCGATTTACGAGAGAATGTGGTCCATGATGGAAGGTCAATCCCCTACGGCATTTGTGAATAGCTCCAAAGAAGCCATAGCGAGAGTCAAGGCGGGGAACTACGCTTACATGATGGAGTCCTCCATGTTGGAGTACTATATGACCAAGGACTGCAGTCTCCAGACAATCGGAGGATTATTGGATTCCAAAGGATACGGTGTAGCCTTGCCTAAGGGATCTCCCTTGAGGGACATCCTTTCTAAAACGGTCTTGCAATTACAAGAAAGAACAATCTTAGAAGCTTTGAAAAACAAATGGTGGAAGAGTAGTCAAGGTAAATCCTCCCCAGGACCAGATGTGACGTGTTTGTTCCAAAAGTTCCTCTCCCAAGCACTTATATTCCAATTTTAGAGTCAGAATTGGACAAAAACTTACAATACCGTAATAAAACCCATAGATTCTGAAAAGTTCTAAAATTTTCTGTAGGATTCTAGAAATTTCTAAAAGTTTATGGGATTCTGAAAGGTTCTAGGATTTTCTGTAGGATTCTAGAAATCTCTAAAATTCTTCATAAGATTCTGAAAGGTTCTAAAATTTTCTGTAGGATTCTAGAAACTTCTAAAAGTTTATGGGATTCTGAAAGGTTCTAGGATTTTCTGTAGGATTCTAGAAATCCCTAAAATTCTTCATAAGATTCTGAAAGGTTCTAAAACTTTCTGTAGGATTCTAGAAACTTCTAAAAGTTTATGGGATTCTAAAACTTTCTGTAGGATTCTAGAAATCTCTAAAATTCTTCATATGATTCTGAAAGGTTCTAAAATTTTCTGTAGGATTCTAGAAACTTTCAAAAGTCTCTATGGGATTCTGAAAGGTTCTAGGATTTTTCGCAAAATTCCAAAAGATTCTAACAATTTCTGTAGAATTCTAGAAGCTTCTAAAAGTCTCCATAAAATTTTAAAAAATTAAAGAATCCAAGTTACTAAAATTTGTTGTTTTCAGAACACTTGAGTTGTCCTCAATCCCAGGACCCCCACAAGGTACTCGATCGAGTTCTTGGAATTTTCTATGTCTTACTGACAGGACTAATAATCTCCCTTCTGATGTCCATCGGGGAATACTGTGTTGAATCAAACCAGCAATCTGTCAGATTAGATTTGACTTTTTTGGGAAAACTCTTCAATTGGTGGCATTTACGGCGAACTAGAAAAGAAGAAAAACTTTTACCTCATCGACCCCAATTGACCGCGACGAGACTGGATACCTTAGCCACGACGAACATCGAACAACGGTGATTTTGTGAATTCAATAACTTGTAAAAATTAAATTTTCAGAACTCCCAGAATCCAGGAACCCCAACATGCATCTTTATTCGACGAGAAATTCGAAAATCCTCCTTGTCCAGGGACTTTCATGGATATTCATCGTCGTAGAAGTCAGAACAAAGACGAATTTAGGAAAATCAGTCGATTGATTCCTCTCAGAGACGAAGAACTTCTTTCTCGAAGAATTTCAACCATCTCTAGATAATTTTATATTTTTATCCCTGTTGACAAAACAATGAAAATATCTTAATGTTTTTAATAACTAACAAAGTAAAAAATAGTAATATTATTGTTGGATCGGACACTATTTGATTGGAAGCTTGTATAACTTTGGTCCCGAAGGGAAATACCCTGAGGACCAACGAAAGACGTACGATTGCAGATTGGCGGCAATTTTAAGGTTGCGCAATAATTTTTGTAGAGTTGTGATTTATCTCGTGCCTCTGGCTGTCGCAGAAAGCGAGAAGACTCTTAGCACGAAAACCCTCAAGATGTAGGAACTCAATTTCCGCGCCAAGGAGCCGGTAGAAGCGAAGGAATTCAGAAACAGAGGAATTTAGAAGCGGAAGATTTCAGAAGCGGAGGAATTCAGAAGCGGAGGAATTCAGAAGTGGAGTATTTCAGAAGTGACAACAGGGAACGAGACCAAGCTGAGAGGAGTTGTTCTTAACTATTTTGTATTGTTGACTGCTGGAATAAAGCAACCAGTTAACAACCGTCGATTAAGGGAATAGGTCAGATTCCCTTACACCGGCTCTATAAAGTTGTTTTATATATTTCTCGTCTACACGCAGATCAGGAACCACTAACCACGATCCAACAATTATTGTTGTGAAAATAATGAATTTTATCACTGCTATGGTACTGACCACTCTCGTGATGTGCTTTGGACTAGATCGAATTTACTGCAAAATCGGTAATTACGAAGCATAATTACTTTTCAATTGTAAATCCTCATGTGAACTATTACTGTAGCTTCTTCTAGGACTTAGTGGTAGGCGTTAGCTCATGTTGTACATTAATTACAGAATTGTCTCCATGTGAACTTCCAAAAGTTTTTAAAACTTAAAGTAATTTGTGTGACATATAGTGTGTCCAGAGGTAAAGTCGTAATACTGTACCATAAAGACAGCATCTATAGAATTGGGATATCCGTTGTTTGTGAGGAAGTACTCAACGAACTTCCAACCATGTCTGTCGGTGTTCTAGGACTAATGTTAGGAGTTCACAAAAAAACTAAAAAAACAAACATGAAATTTTTAATATACACAGTCGAAGCCCGTATCCATCTGAGAACAACAACAGATTCATTCCGAAAGTCCAACTAAGACGACACAAATCATGAATTTATTCAAAGTAAAATTGGTTTTTTTCTGCACTCGGTTTGTCAATTTCAGAAATTTCTTCGTTGTCGGTTTCAGGTTCATTTTTAGTACTTTCAGATTGAATATGACAACAATTAACTTTAAGAGTTGGTTTGTTGTCTCCTTTTTGACTTCAACCATCAATCCGAATTTCGAAATCCTCCAATTCCAATTGCAGATTTTTAATTTGTTAATTCCAACAAAAACATTCAAAAAACGAAATTTCACCGATTTCTGCACTCAGTTGGTTATGTTTTTGAGCACTTTCATAATTTTAGCTTCTTCAAAAATTAATGTTGCTCTCAAACTTGGAAGAAACCGATTTTGTTGGGCAAATTATTAAAAGAATCGGAGTCATATTTGTTGTGGTTGAAACCTGACATCTTAGTCTATGATTGATGGAAATCATTTGCGCATTAGTCAGCACCCAAGATTGCATTTTAGCGAACAGAGCCCCGTATTATAAAGTTCATCTTCAATCAAGTTCCGAAATGTCGACGGATCTGATTATGAAGTAATTTGTAAATCGACGATCATGTGTCCAAGTCAAAACCCCAGAATGTTACATGTCATTACACTCAGCATGAGAAGTCCGCCGAACATCAGTGTATTTATAGACGCATTGGAAAGGTGGAATTGTCATTATGTGGAAACCGTTCACCTTCCATGTACTCTCAGAACCTGTTTATCTTAAACAAAAATTGTTTTCACTTGTAAATCACCTAACACCACTGACTCTACTGTCTCAAAGTAATCACAAGTCTGTTTCAGTCCCATTATCCATTATTCTCAACTCCACTTCAATGGATAACCGGTTCCACAAACTCCCAGTCAACGACACCCAGGTCGAAATTCCGAGGCGCTATGAAAACCTCAGACGGATCGGGTCCGGCGCTCAAGGCCACGTTTTGTATGTCATTTCCGAATTACTACAGCTTTAATGCCATCCTTTAGTTCTGCCTACGACAGAGTTACCAACCGAAGTGTGGCGATAAAGAAACTGACTAATCCGCTGTCCAATGTTGTCAGTGCCAAACGTGCCTATCGCGAGTTCGTGATCCTAAACTTGGTTAATCATCGGAATGTGAGGTCCTTACACTTGAAACACCTTCTGAATCTGTGTTTAGGTGATCAAACTTCTAAATGCATACACGCCACAGGGCAACTTGGCAGATTTCTCGGATATTTATCTGGTTATGGAGTGCATGGAGAGCAATCTCTACCCCGCCATTAAGAACAACCTTGATCACGAACAAATCTCCTATTTGCTTTACCAACTGCTCTGTGGGATTCACCATCTTCACAAAGCCGGCATCATTCACAGGGTACTTTATGTAGAATTGCTTTACTTGATGTTTCTAGGACTTGAAACCAGGCAACATCGCCATCGACAGGCAATGTCAGTTGAAGATCCTCGACTTTGGTTTGGCGAGGATGAGCGAAGACTTCTCGATGACCTCTTACGTGGTCACGAGGTACTACCGAGCCCCGGAGATCATTCTCGAAATGGGGTACGACTCCAAGGTGGATGTCTGGTCCATTGGATGCATATTCGCGGAGGTGGTCGTGAAGCAGATTCTATTCCCGGGGAGAGACACAACTGATCAGTGGGACAAGATCATCGAGAAAGTCGGTTCCCCCAGCCCTGCGTTTATCGAACGTCTGCAACCTGCCTTCCAATATTACGTCCGATCCAGACCTGCTTTCAGAGCCACCTCCTGGACTGTTCTGTTCCCAGACAGTCGGTTCCCAAGAATCACCGAGCCCACACTCACTCGTAAGATACAAGTTCCCTTCGGATGACGGTCAACTGATTTCAGCTGCATCTGCGAGGGATCTCTTATCCAAAATGCTGGTTGTCGACCCAAAGGACCGAATCGACGTC